>NW_020769332.1:11755983-11769626 GCF_900518735.1 Pseudonaja textilis
TTCTATTCTATTCTATTCTATTCTATTCTATTCTATTCTATTCTATTCTATTCTAAATCCTATTCTATTTTCTATCCCATCCTATTTTATCTTATTCTATTCTGCTCTTATTCATCTATCATCTTATCTAATCTGTCTGTCTGAATGTCCATGTCTGTCTTTCTGTCCACGGTGAACCCAGGTTCACTTAACAACCCGGGTTTACTAACTTGTCAACGGCAGTGATTCACTTAACAACCGCACCCAGAAAGGTCGCAAAATGGGGCAAAACCCGCTTAACCAATGCCTCTCATAACAACAGAAATTTTGGGCTCCATTGTAGTTGTACCTTCGAAGGCTGCCTGTATGCGGTTCTGGACATTTCTCTTCCCTCCTTTTGGGCAATTCAGGTTCTGGATCCAGAAAAGCAAGCCGACATGCTGGATTCGCTCCGGATTTACCTCCTGCAGTTTGCCACCTTGCTGGTCGAGCACGCCCCGCACCACATCCACGACAACAACAAGAACCGCAACAGCAAACTGCGCCGTCTAATGACCTTCGCTTGGCCCTGCTTGCTCTCCAAAGCCTGCGTGGACCCGGCCTGCAAATACAGCGGGCACCTCCTCCTGGCTCACATCATTGCCAAATTTGCCATCCACAAAAAGATCGTCTTGCAGGTACGTGAGGGGTGAATAAAGAGGTGGCCTCCCTTTGGAAGCAGACTTCCGCCATCGTGGTAATTCTGGGAGGCACAGCAGTTAGAGGGCAGTACTGCAGGCTATTTCTGCTGACTGCTGGCTGACTGAAGTTTGGCAGTTCGAGTCTCACCTGGCTCAAGGTTGACTCAGACTTCCGTCCTTCCGAGGTGGGTAAAATGAGGATCCCGATTGTTGGGGGCAAGAGGCTGACTCTATAAACAGCTTAGAGAGGGCTGGAAAGAACTGTGAAGCAGTATATAAGTCTAAATGTTATTGCCCTTCCTTCCTTCCTTCCTTCCTTCCTTCCTTCCTTCCTTCCTTCCTTCCCTCCTTCCCTCCCTCACTTACTTCCTTGGTGCACAGTGGTTAGAGTGCAGCACTGCAGGCTACTTCTGCTGACTGCCGGCTGCTTGCAATTTGGTAGTTCGAGTCTCAACTGGCTCAAGGTTGACTCAGCCTTCCGTCCTTCCAAGTTCGGTAAAATGAGGACTCAGATTGTTGGGGGCAAGAGGCTGACTCTATAAAACAGCTTAGAGAGGGCTATAAAAGCATTGTGAAGCAGTATATAAATCTAATTGCTATTTCTATTGCTATCCAGTCCTGCTCCACTTTCCTTTCCGTAAATGACGAAGGGTCTGAATTAGGTAGGCATGACGACGATGAAGTTATCCATGCCGTTGTTTTCGACTCTAGGTGAATCAATGGGCCTCCACATCTGTGATTTCATGCGCATTGCAATCGTGCCAGTGTCAACTCGTAAAGCGTTCCTATGTTGAGTTGCCATAAGCAGGGGGAGGAAAAACCAGAATTACATTCCATGCTTATCTTACAAAGGTTGTAGCTAGGCTACCGGATCTTCTGTCTATGAAAATCCTTCATTGGAGAATGTGATTGATGACGCCCAGCCCGTGACTTTGGAGAATCTGATTGATGGGGGAGAGGGGGAAACAGGGTCCTAGGTGACCGTAAATCGTGTGTGTCAAGAGTCGGCTTTAACTGGGATAATGCTGACATGTTGCTCCTAATAAATCTTTTGGATTCTTTTGAAGTTTGGCTCGAGGTTCATCATTTAATTAGGGCAACCGCCAGAACCCCATCTCTTCTTAAAAATCTCAAATAATGGAGCATTCACAACTTCTGGAGGCAAATTGTTCCACTAATTAATTGTTCTAACTGTCAGGAAATTTCTCCTTAGTTCTAGGTTGCTTCTCTCCTTGATTAGTTTCCACCCATTGCTTCCGTCCTACCTTCAGGTGCTTTGCAGAATAGCTTGACTCCCTCTTCTTTGGGGCAGCCCCTCAAATATTAGAAGACTGCTATCATGTCACCCCCGGTTCTTCTTTTCATCAAACTAGACGTATCCAACTGCTGCAAAACCCCTCTTCATATGTTTTAGCCTTCTGCCCCATCTAACCATCTTTCTTCTGTGCTTCTCTTCAGGTGTTCCACAGTCTCTTGAAGGCGCATGCAATGGAGGCTCGGATCATTGTCAGACAAGCCATGGCTATCTTGACCCCTGCGGTACCTGCTCGAATGGAGGATGGCCACCAGATGTTGACTCACTGGACCCGGAAGATCATTGTGGAAGAAGGACACACGGTGCCTCAACTGGTCCATATCTTACACCTGATAGTTCAGCACTTTAAGGTGTGAACTCAGCCTTTTTAACAGTGATGCAAAGCGGGGGCTGCTTATGTTACTCTTAACCGCCTGGATATGTTGCACGTTAAAAAACCCAAACGGGTAACTAACTTAATGAACGCTGGCCATGTTTGCTAAGTGTCTATGGAGATTCTCCATCCTCCGGGTCAGAGTTATCCGAGGTGCCTTTTCAGGAGGCAACGGGGCTTTCTCGTTTTTCTTTTGAAAACGGTTTTGCTTCTTCAGCGCTGACTGGATGGTGGGGAACGGAAGGATTTGTACCCCTTGCAAACAGAGCTGATCATTGGCCTCCTTTTTAGAGAGTCATTGAGGCCACTTGGAAGCTTATCCACAACCTTAGGGTCAGCTCGAGGAGTGCAAATGGGTGTGGAGCCTTCTTGGATCTGCTGCAGATAAACCTCCAAGAGGCCTCAACGGCCCTCTACAAAGGATGCAAATGACCAGCTTTGTCTGCAAAGAGTATCAATCCTTCTGTTCCCCACCATCCAAGTCAGAACTGAAGAAGCTTTAGCGGATGAGAAGCAAAACGTCTTCAAAAGATAACAAAAAAGAAAGATGAATCCAGTTGCCTCTTGAAAAAGCACCTTTGGCACATGTTTGCTAGGGTTGGCATCAGAGTATGTGTGAATGGCGAAGGAGGGCATCTGTACAATTAAGAGAGGTTGGATGTCTACCTGTAATTTCCTTGGTGTTGGTCAGCAGCCGCTTGTGATTGTAGGTCACAATTTGTGAGCAGTGGGATGGATGAACCCAGTGAATTACAGATAATCCTTCGCAGTTTGTGCACTGGCCGAAGTTTCAACGACACTGACAAAAGCGATTTATGACTGTTTTTCACGCTGCCGCTGAAGCATCCCCATGGCCATGTGGTCAAAATTCAGACAGTGGCAACTGGTTCATATTTATGACGGTTGCAATATCCGGAGGTCAGGTGATTCACCTGTTGCGACTTTCTGACAAGTGGGTGTTACTTAACCTCCGCCTTGCTTAGCCATGGAAATTATGGTTGTAAGACAAGGACTACCGTTACCTGTAATATGGAATAAATGAGCTGGAAGGGACCTTGGAGGTCTTCTAGTCCAGCCCCCTGATCAAGCAGGAGAACCTATGCCCTATTACTATACTATATATACTATATATGTATCAGCTGAAAGGGCCGGAGTTTGGAGGAGTTTTCCCGAGCTGTTCTGTGACACGCCTTTGCAGGTGTACTACCCGGTGAGACACCACTTAGTGCAGCACATGGTCAGCGCCATGCAGAGGTTGGGCTTCACTCCCAGCGTGACCATCGAGCAGAGGAAGCTGGCGGTGGACCTGGCAGAAGTGATCATCAAGTGGGAATTGCAACGGATCAAAGATCAGCAGGTAAACCCATCAAGAGGAAGCTGCCTGCGAGAATTGGGGGGAAGGAACGAATGTGGTGTGGCCTGTCAGCCACCGGCCCCTCCAGCAGTTGAATCAGAGGAGGAGGAGGAAGCGTGGGAGCCAGCATCCAGGCATCCTGAGAGCTCCGAGGGGGAGGAGGGAATGGAGTTAGAGGGAGGGAGGGAGGGAGAGGGGGGGAGGGAGGGAGGGGGAGGGAGGAAAGGAGCCTGGGCTCTCCGTCAGCCCTCAGATGAAAAGGCTGGAGGTGGCGGATGAGGAAGTGGAGGAACAGCTGGGTCCAGTGCCTGACATGTGGATTGTGCAGAAGGCAGAGGAGAGGAGAGGAGAGCAGTGGAAATCTATAGGCCGGTCCTTGGGACGGAAGAGCCACCGCTGCTAGCGAAGCCCCACCCTAGCTCTGGGGATAAAAGGCAGGGGGCAGAGATGAATAGATGTGGCAAACAACTATTTATCTTCCTGCTGGACGGACTTGTTAGCCTGCGGTGAGAGAGAAACCTTTCGCCAGGACTGCCGGCGCTCCTAATAAAGGAATCTTTGAGTTAACTTTAGAGAATTTTTCATCTCTGGGGAGCTAGGTCAGAACAGAACGGGCACAGTTTCCAATTCCTGAGCCTCTGCTTTCTCCTTTCTTTCCCCACCCAAAGCCGGATTCAGACATGGACCCGGGGGCCAGTGGCGAAGGTGTGAGTACTGCCTCGTTGGCGGTGAAAAGAGGACTGTCGGTGGATTCCGGTCAGGAAGTGAAACGGTTCCGAACGGCGACTGGGGCAATCAGTGCGGTAAGGATTTGGGGTTTGGGCTACCCGTCCCTCGTTTCTCTTATCCCCTTGAGGTTTTGCGCTGCTTTTCCTTCCAAAGGAGCCTAGAGCACTTTTATTTCTGGTATTTATTTTTAATCCTGCATTTATTATCTTTATGGATAACTCAAAGTGGCAAACATAGCTAATGTTCTTTCCTCCTGCTATTTTCTCCACAAAAACAGCCCCGTGAGGTGGGTTGGGCTGAGAGAGAGGGACTGGCCCAAGGTCACCCAGCCAGCTTTCATGTCTTAAGGTTGGACTAACTTACCGTCTCCCAGTGATTGGAGCCAAAGTCACCCAGCTATCTTTCATGCCTAAGGTGGGACTAGAACTCCCAGTCTCCTGGTGATTGATCCAAAGTCACCAACCGACTTTCATGCCTAAAGTGGAACTAGAATTCACCGTCTCCTGGTTTCTAGCCTGGTTCCTTCACCAGTAGACCAAACTGTTGAATAAAGAACACTAGGACAAAAAAAAGGGGGGGAAATAATCACCCCTAAATCTCAGCACTCCTCAAAATGAATACTCAAGGAATGCAGAGAAACTGAAGGACTCCGTGTGCCTGTTGATATATTTAGAGCACCTTGAATTGTGGGTCCATTCTAGTTTTTTTGCTGTGCGGTTTCCCTGTGCTCCTCGGCTGTTGTAACACCTGGCTAACTCTTTATCTATGTCCTCTGTGTCCTCAGGTGTTTGGGCGGAGCCAGTCCCTTTCTGGTGCGGACGCTCTCTTCTCCAAGTCTATCGATAAGCAACACACCGACACAGTGATCAATTTCCTGATTAGAATTGCCTGCCAGGTACGAAGCTTTTCTCAAGCGAACGCGGTCTGGCACGATTAGTATCAGAGAAACGGTTTCTTTGTTCCATTGAAGGGAACACTATCTATCTATCTATATCCTATGAATCATCGATTCCTCCTTCTCACTTCTTTTCATCAGCTAACCCAAGGGTCTTCCAAGTTGGCCACTTTAAGAGTTGTGGACTTCAGCTCCCAGAATTCCTGAGCTAACATAACTGGAGGAGGGATTCTGGGAATTGAAGTCCACAAGTCTTAAAGCTGTCAAGTTTGGAGACCCCTGGAATAGATAGATAGGGAGAGAGAGGTTGAATAGATAGATAGAAAGAAAGAGAGAGAGAGAGTATAGGATAGGATAGGATAGGATAGCATAGGATAGGATGGGATGGGATGGGATGGGATGGGATGGGATGGGATGGGATGGGATAGAATAGATAGGGATGAATGGATGGATAGAGTAGATAGAATAGATAGATAGAATAGATCAAAGGTCTTCAAACTCGACAGCTTTAAGACTTGTGGACTTCAACTCCCAGAATCCCTGAGCTAACATGACTGGAGGAGGGATTCTGGGAATTGAAGTCCACATGTCTTAAAGCTGTCAAGTTTGAAGAGCCCTGTTGTACAGTATCCTTTCCCCGCTACGCCCACCAAGCCACGCCATGCCCACCAGAACCGGTAGTAAAAATATTTGAATCCCACCACTTCTTACCACTATACTGAACGTTTTAGATTTGGGGTGGGATGGGGGTGGGTGGGGGTGAAGGTCCCTAAACCTCGTTTCTTCCACCCAGAAGAAACGTACCGGAAGGATTGAACGCCATTATCCTTAATCAGTCATCCGCAGGTCTGTTTTGGAGAAGCGAAATGTCATCCCCACATATGCCGGGAGGGATGATGGCCTTAAAATATTAATGAGCTCTAAAAGATGATGATGACAAATATTTGCCACCGGGTAATTATTCTGGTTAATTGCTAGGTAAATGACAACTCAAACACCGCTGGCTCTCCAGGAGAAGTGCTCTCCCGACGCTGCGTTAACCTTCTGAAGACAGCTTTACGGCAGGACATGTGGCCAAAATCGGAGCTGAAACTGCAGTGGTTTGATAAGCTTCTAATGACCGTGGTAAGTTGTGAGCTGTGGCTTTTTGAAAGACCTCATCAGTGTAATTAAGGGCTCCATAAAGCACCTTTGGTTTGTTATTATGGGTCGTCCTGCAGTGTCAATGTGTTTTTTTTTTTAAAAAAAACGGCGAAAACCCCCATCGTTTGCGGAGGGCTGTTTTTGTGGATGGAAGCAAGCGATCTTGAAAATGTCACGTCGGCTTCTTTAATTGCCAATTTAATGGGGTGTCATGACTTGGAAAATGTTCAGCATAATGGGATTGATTTATCGTCTCGAATAATTAACACTCGTTCCTGTTTCTGGACGCGGGGATGAAAAGTCGACGGCCTGCGAATGGGACAGGAACAGCGCGAGGCGGGGATGCCAGGCCTGGAGATGGGATATTGATGAGATGTTAGTTGCCTGTCTTTTTTTTCCCTCCCCACCCAATGCTACTCTTTTAAAAAGGTGGAGTTTCCAGAGAATTATTTCTGAGTCGAGCATTTGCAGTCGGGGGTCTCACGGGAGCATCAGTCTTCCTCTTAAGTAGCTCAGAATAGTTTGAATGCCACCCTTTTTTCCATACGAGTAGATTTCTGTTCATAGATCAGTCCCAAAGGTGCTTTTGCAAAAGGCAAATGGACTTTCTTGGTTTTTTTTTTTTGGGGGGGGGGGGGGGGGAGGGGGAAGAGAAGGAGAAGGGGAAAAAGGGAGGGAGGAGAAGAAACAAAGAAAGAAGGGAGGAGGGAAGGGAAGGGAGAAAGTAGGGTTTAGAGTTTTAAGTTTGGACTTTTGGGGTATTCTTTTGGGGTCTAAGTACAATTCTCCCTTCCTTCCTTCCTTCCTTCCTTCCTTCCTTCCTTCCTTCCTTCCTTCCTTCCTTCCTTCCTTCCTTCCTTCCTTCCTTCCTTCCCTCCTTCTCCCTCCCTCTCTTCCTCTCCCTCTCTCTTTCTCTCTTTTAAAGATTGACTTTTATTACAATCACACTTCGATTGTTTGATATGTGAACTTGAGATGTTTTCTGTGTATGTTTTGGAAGAAACTTAAGATCAAAAGGAATCTTTCAACCCCTGCCGTGTCCATATTTTGCCTTTTTCATCAATGAAGTGCCATTATATAGACTAGAATAACGATTTTTGGCTGCTTTTCTCCTGCTCTGAATAATTGAATGTAGGTCTTTCATTTTGGAAATTGTCAGATTTTTCTGTCCTGCATCCAGGAACACATGTCGGAAGCAAAAAAAGAGAAACTCCCAAGTCGTCCTTGGGACACCTTGTTGGCCGTAGGGCGTAGTGGGAGTGAGGATCTTTGGCTCTCAATGTGTTGTGATCACTTTTGCTAGCTAGACCGTAGGCTCTTCTAGCTGTGGATGATGGGAGTTGGACTCTGCAGACTCAGATCTCCCTTCATGTCTCATGCTTGGCCTTTTCTGGGGAGGAGGAGAAAAGCTGGATCTGAGGAACGATTCACACGTGTTTTTGAGACTAGCAACATGTTAAATTGATGGTGTTGATAAGAGGACAGTGTGTGGATGGGGTGGAACTACATAAAACGTTGCCCATTCCTAGATTTCAACCATCTCTGTGTCTGTTTGGGTCTTGCATCTGTTGGGGTGGTGGACTTCCCTTTGTCTGAGATGTCCATTGTCACCAGCATCCAGAAGATTCTAATTTAGACCTCAGGCAAGCTTGTCTGAGGAAGACAGTTCCCAACTGGGAACATGTTTTCTGAAAACAACTGGCTTCTCTTAACTCATTTGTGATTTGACCTCAGGGGCTGATGCATCCCAAAAAGGCAGATGTTTGGGAGCTAGACAATAAAAAACAGAAGTTAGAAACATGGAAACATAAGAGAAGGATTGATCTTAGAAGGAAGATTTATTACACTGGATAGAGAAATAATATGAGGCCAATAATAACGTTACACTGAATATTATTGTTATTATTCTGATTACAGTTTCTCAAGATTGATTGTACTCAGACAACGCACTGAACAAATGGATTTTTAGATATTAACTAAAAACTTTTTAAAACACACACACAAAAAAGAATTAAAACAAAGAAAGGGACTCTAAAAAGATGACATCATGGCAACTGGGCAAAGTTTATTAAACAGAGATGTTTTGTTATTCATCCAAGTAAGTTCTTTAGTGAAAATGAAAAATTTTGGCTACGCAGAGAGTGGTTGGAATGTACTAATTTTTGCCATACTGATTGCAAAATGAAATGTAAATATGTAAATGAAGACTCAGTCATCCCATATGGAAAGACTCTCTGACTCCATGCCTAACCAACTTTGGTCCACAATTGCCAAAATTTCATCTTTGGAGATACTTTTGGCCTGGATGATGGAGTCTTCACTTACACAAAGAAAAAGGGAACTTGTGACCTTAGCAAGTCCCAACCAGCCTGATCCTTAGTGAAGCTCACTTAGAAGCTTCAATGCAGCGCCACCTGAAGAACCAAACTCAGATCAGAAGGACACCTTGTAAGAATGGAAACACTGGAAGCCACCTTAGAGGTCCATGCAACGTGAATTTGGGGGTTGTGCCTTCAACTCTTCTTTTTCTTGCCCACGTTTTGTTCCAGGAACAGCCCAACCAAGCCAACTTTGCCAACATCTGCACCGGATTGGAAGTCCTCAGTTTCCTGCTCACCGTCCTCCAGTCTTCGGTGATTCTGAGCAGCTTCAAACCACTTCAACGAGGGATAGCCTCCTGCATGACATGCGGGAACACGAAGGTCTTGCGAGCCGTCCACACGCTCCTTTCGCGCTTAATGAGCAACTTCCCCACTGAACCAAGTACGTCATGACCGCAGGGAATGGAGGCGGCTATTCTGACCTAGGCTTCCCCAACAGCACAATAAAACCCTTTTTTATTTAGTTTACAGTGATTTCCTCTTCAGCAAAGTTCCGTCCAACCGTCTTTCAAGAGATTTCTCCATTACAGACCTTTATCAGGTTTGGAGAGCTGCCAGGCCTATATCTTTCAGATGCCACACTGTAGCAGACAATACTTGGCAAGAATGCAGGAACAGATCTTCACCCAAACGAACTGAACTAATTGCCTCCTGCAAAACACCACCCCCCTTTCACTCCTTTTTATTTCCTATGGGAGCGGCCATTTACTGTCTAACTGTGGCTTTACTCCCGAGCCGACTCTTGTTCCTTAGCTATTTCCTTCACCTGGCAGCTCTGTGCATGCACACACTGGGAACAGGCTCCAGCTGTTCTTCTTCCTCACTGATCTCCAACTCTGAAGGCAGCTGATAACTGTTGGATGGCCCTGGCCCCATTTCTGCCTCCGATACAGAGCCTTCCTCAGCCTCCAGGACTGGCCCGTGTTCCTCCTCAACCTCCTCACTGTCCGAATCTGTTGTCAGCTCTGCCGGCAAGCCACAACAATGGACTTTTGGGGTCCTCCTTGAAAATGGGAGACCAAGAACCAGGGGCAAAGCATCTCTCTCATGTTGCCTTCCTCCGTTGTGCTTGTTTTGACGGACTTAAAATAAAGAAGTCCATAAAAAACAAGCACAACAGAGAAAGGCGACACGAGAAAGATCATTTTATTTTCCTTTGAAAGTGGCACTCACATCCCCCAGTTTAATTTAATTTTTTTTTAAAAAGCGGAATTAGGTAACCACTAGAAATACATCATTATCCGGTGGCATAAAAACTTAATAACCTGTGGCAGTTATTACTTTGGCTCAAGAAATGCATGTCATAAATTTAATGTCTTTTTTTTTTTTTTTGCAATTACAGGGTTCCCCCCCCCCCCCCATGTTTTGAAAGTGCCGTTTTTTCCTCAGTTGTTGAACATGGCTGTATTAATAAGACTAGGAAGGGAAATTAGGCGTAAAAAGAGACTTTTGATAAGACGTAGAGAAGTGAACACGTTACTCTCTTTGGCCAATTCTGGCTTGAGGTGAGGCCTCATCTGTCTGCTAAATAGAGAGATGGATGATGATTGCAGCGTCATGATGGCAATTAAATTGAGCACAGGTAGCCCTCGATTTACGGCGGTTCATTTAGTGGCTGTTCAAAGTTAAAACAGCACTTAAGATAGTTTTTCACAACGACCGTGCGGTGGCCTAGAGGTGAAGCTCTTGCCTCACAATCAAGAGGCTGTGAGTTCTCTCTCTGGGCACAATGAGAAATATAGCTGCTGAACAAAACTCCGCATTGGGGACAGGAAAGGCATCCGGCCATTAAAACACTCTGCTAGCTCCATTCAGTTGCCCGGATTCCACCCCGTAAGGGATTATGGGGTCATTAAAAGAAGAAGATGATGATGACCATGATGACCATAGCAGAACTCGTACAGTCATGTGATCAAAACTCAGACGTTTGGCAGCTGACTCATATTTATGACGGTTAACAGTGTCCCAGGATTATGTGATCCTCTTTTGCAACCTTCTGCCAAGCCAATGGGGAAACCAGATTCATTTAGTTTGAGTTGGAGCCAATCACCAGGAGGCAGTGAGTTCTAGTCCCGCCTTAGCCATGCAAGCCAGCTGGGTGAGTTTGAGTCAATCACCAGGAGACAGTGAGTTCTAGTCCTGCCTTAGCCTTGCTTAACATGCGGACTGGGTGAGTTTGAGCCAATCACCAGGAGACAGTGAGTTCTAGTCCCGCCTTAGCCATGCTTAACATGCTGGCTGGGTGAGTTTGAGCCAATCACCAGGAGACAGTGAGTTCTAGTCCCGCCTTAGCCATACAAGCCAGTTGGGTGAGTTTGAGCCAATCACCAGGAGACAGTGAGTTCTAGTTCGCCATGCTTAACATGCCAGATGGGTCTCTATTCAATCCAACCCACCTCACAGGGCTGTTGTTGTGTGGAAAATAGGAGGAGGAAGATGCACTGGGTATGCCTTAAGTCATTTGTACAAATAATAAAAGGTGGGCTGTCAATAAATTAGAGAGAAAACACACCGCCCGCTTGCTAAAAGTCGGAGAATCCCACTCATGTGAACCTCTCAACGTTTTGTCTACTACTCTTGTGTAGGTACCTCAAGCGTGGCCTCCAAGTATGAAGAATTGGAATGTCTCTATGCGGCTGTTGGGAAGGTTATTTATGAAGGACTCACCAACTATGAAAAAGCTGCCAGCGCAAACCCTTCTCAGCTTTTTGGTAAGCCTTTCTTAAGGCAGCGGGAGCTATGAAGCTCTTCCAAAGAGGTGAGAGGGCAACCCATGATCCTCTGGGCAATGACGGTTAACCCTCTGGAGAGCTTTCCTATCTGCCACTAGTTGAGGCCAGTTGAAGAAGACAGATGAGTTCGACCCTCTTCTTATTCTCCCAATAACGCCCAGTTCTTTTTTCTTTATATCTTTTAGGTACTTTAATGATCCTCAAATCTGCCTGCAGCAATAATCCCAGTTACATCGACAGGCTTATTTCGGTCTTCATGAGATCCCTGCAGAAGATGGTGAGGGAGCATCTGAACCAGCAGGCTCAGTCAGGGACTGTGGAAGCCAACACAGGTGGGTGACAGTGAACAGATTAATAGAATTGGGAGGGATCTTGTAGGTCATCTAGTCCAACCCCCCTGCTCAAACAAGAGACCTTACACCATTTCTGACAGATGGAAGTCCAGTCTCTTCTTGAAAGCCTCCAATGATGAATCTCCCACAACTTCTGAAGGCAACTTCTGTGCCATGGGTTGATGGTTCTCACTCTCAGGAAATTCCTCCTTATTTCCAGGTTGAATCTCTCCTTGTTCAGTTTCCATCCATTCTTCCTTGTCTGGCCCACAAGTGCTTAGGAAAATAGCTTGACCCCTTCCTCTCTAGGGCAGCCCCTCAAATACTGGAAGACTGCTGTCACGTCTCCCCTGGTCCTTCTCTTCCCTAGACTAGCCAAGCCCAGTTCCTGTAACTATTCTTCATATGTTTTAGTCTAGAACAATTTTGATCCTTAAAATGTTGAGTTTGGCTGGTTTTATGCAAGGATTTGGTTTTCATAGCTATCATTTCCTGTCCTGAGAAAACTTGCTCAGGTGAACTATTCATATAAAGAAGATTGGAAGATCTTTCTTATTCCTTCTTATATTCCCTCTTATGGAGGCAATCGGGTGGCTAGCGTGATTATATCTGTGGCCTCTGTTGAGTGGTGGTTTTGTGGGTTTTACTACATGGATTCTTAATGCTGCAAGCCTCAAAGGTGCTTTTTTTCAAAAGGCAAAACTGGACTTTATTTTTTTCCCTTGAAGACGTTTCGCTTCTCATCCAAGAAGCTTCTTCAGTTCTGAGAAGAACGTCGTCAGAATTGAAGAAGCTTCTTGGATGAGAAGCGAAACGTCTTCAAAGAAAAAACAAGAAAATATCCAGTTGCTTCTTGAAAATGCACCTTTGGGACACCCATGACTTGGAGGACTAAGAATCTCCGCAGACATTAATGCTGGAAGCTGCCTTTGTGAGTTGGGAGGCTGTATCCATTCCTTGAATAAAGAAATAATAAAGAAATAAAGGATTCTCTGCCCTCGTCGTGTTAAGCTGGATTTAAGGCACTGAATCGTGCCTTAAACCACGGCCTGTTGGTTGAACCACACCCGATCCTGGTTGCTATCTTGGTTGTGTTTGCAGCTGGCACCAGTGAGCTGGTTATGCTGAGTTTGGATTTAGTGAAGACCCGGCTGGCTATGATGAGCATGGAGATGAGGAAGAACTTCATTCAGGGCATCCTGACCTCGCTGATCGAAAAATCTAGCGATGCCAAAATCCTGCGGGCGGTGGTCAAAATTGTGGAAGAGTGGGTCAAAAACAGCTCGTCCATGGCGGCTAACCAGGTAACCTAACGGGAGTATGGCGAGGGGGAGAATAGGCTTGAATTTGGTCTCATGGTTAAGGCTAGAAAGTGGGGAGTTCTAGTCCCGACTTAGGCGTGAAAGCCGGCTGCGTGACTTTAGGCCAATCACCAGGGGATGGTGAATTATAGTCCCTCCTTAGCCAAAAAGCCAGCTGGATAACTTTCAGTGAATCACCAGGTGAAGGGAGTTCTAGTCCCACCTTAGGCATGAAAGCTGGCTGGGTGACTTTAGGCTAATCATCAGGAGATGATGAGTTCTAGTTTGATCGTAGCCAAAAAAGCCAACTGGGTGACTTTGGGTGAATCACCAGAAATGGTGAATTCTAGTCCTGCCTTGGGCATGAAAGCCGGCTAGGTGGCTTTAGGCTAAGCACCAGGAGACAGTGAGTTCTAGTTTCACCTTAGC
>NW_020769332.1:11769636-11781543 GCF_900518735.1 Pseudonaja textilis
CTTTAGGCTAAGCACCAGGAGACAGTGAGTTCTAGTTTCACCTTAGCCAAGAAAGCCAACTGGGTGACTTTGGGCCAATCACCAGAAATGGTGAATTGTAGTCCCGCCTTAAGCATGAAAACCAGCTGGGTAACATTGGGCCAATTGCCAGTAGGCGGTGAGTTGTAGTTTGACCTTAGCCAAGAAAGCCAGCATTAATACAGATGATATAGGTAGTCCTCAACATACGACTGATGCCTTTCTGATTGTTAAAACTGATGAGAGACCTTCCCAGAAGTACTTGCAACCTGGCTCTGTAATTTTAATGTCTCCCCTCTCACCCATTGTCACATGATGGCGGTGATTTGCTTAACAACCATGAGCCACAATGGTCATAAAACCAAGCACGACTCACTTAGCCAACAGCTCTGGTCTCAATTACAGTCGTAACTTGAGGATCACCTGTGCGTCGTCCTAAGAGATTATTTCAAAAGTGAGCTAAGTTTACCGGCAGCTGTTCTTTCGCCCTTTTCGGGAAACAAGCTGGAGGAAAAAAAAATTGAACATTTTTTTCCCCCCTTCTCCTTTTTTGTCTTCCTAAACAGATTCCAACGCTGCGAGAGAAGTCCATTCTGCTGGTAAAAATGATGACCTACATTGAAAAACGTTTTCCCGATGACCTTGAATTAAACGCTCAGTTCTTAGACCTGGTTAACTACGTCTATAGGTAAATTACAGCAATTAATCACCCCTGGTTCATAATTTGTGCCATGTGTGACCTTAAAAAGGAGTCATTCATCTTTCGAAGTCAAAAGCTTAGGGACTGGGGACGGTTGCGGGGATTGGGGGGGCGGGGGACAATGAATTTTCAGCTCCCCGAGGTTTTAGCTCTTGTTCCCGCCACTCAAAGCTTACGTCAATCTCTCTCGGTTCTTCTAAGGAAAAGGGATCTTTCCCCCAATCCGATAGGACAGGGGTCCCCAGTCGTTGTGGCTTGGTGGCCCAGCTGGTGGGGGGTGGAGAAGGGAACCGGGTTGCGTGTGCAGCGCACTGGCACGCGGGAGGGAATGCTGGTGTCCTTATTCAGGATAATGTCCGCGTTCCAGAAAACCTCCACTCCAGCCAATAGCTCTTGAGACCGACATCTTCTCAAAAGTTCTGTTTTAATTGGATAGTAAACTGGCACATCTGGGGGGAAATTCCAAATCTGAAAGTTCTGGATTTCCTTGCAATAAATAAAAACTACAAATCCACCCCAACTGCACCCATCATCACTTCACATGCCTCAATACCATCTGCCCCAACTTCCTCTCACCCAGGTGCAGAAATAACATGACCTTGAATTAGAAAAAGAATGTTGTTATGTCTAACTACATACCACGCCAAGAAATTCCCCTCTCCCATTTTCCCAGTCTCAGAATGTGGCAGTGTGGGAGCATCTGATCTCAGTAGCTGACAGCTGAGCAGGAGGTTAGCAAGCCTGCGTTTGAGACCCGATGGCCACCTCAGGACGGGGTTGAGTTCCCGTCCTTCCATCCAGCTCCTCCGACAGGGCACCGGTGATGTCACCGGCCAGTCCTTTCAACCCGGAAGCTTCTGAGACAACTGCAAACAAACAAACAAACAAACAAACTACCAGGAGTAACTTAAGTTCCCCCTCCCTTTGTTTCTTCTTAGGGATGAAAACCTTTCGGGAAGCGAGCTGACCGCCAAACTCGAGCCAGCCTTTCTCTCTGGCCTCCGATGCACCCAGCCTCTCATCAGGGCTAAGTTTTTTGAGGTCTTCGACAGTTCCATGAAGCGACGGGTCTACGAGCGTCTGCTGTACATCACCTGTTCTCAAAACTGGGAAGCCATGGGGAACCATTTCTGGATCAAGCAGTGCATCGAGGTGAGGATGCAAAGCGGTTGGGTTTTCTCTTGTCTCCACCACAAGCAGAAGAGACAAGAAGATGATTAGGTGACTGGAGGCTAAAACACATGAAGAACGGTTGTAGGAATTGTCTGGTTTAATGAACTGAAGGACTCGGGGTGATTTAATTAGGGCGATTGCTGGAATCCTGACACTTGGCAACTTTAAGACTTGTGGAATTCAACTCTCAGAATTCTGGGAGTTGAAGTCCGGAAGTCTTAAAGTTGCCAAGTTTGGAGACCTCTGGTCTATAGCCTGTCTCTCTCTCTCTTTTTTTAACTCCTTCTAGCTCCTGCTGGCGGTTTGCGAAAGAAACACAACAATCGGGACCAGCTGTCAAGGAGCCACACTTCCCTCCATCACGAATGTGATCAACTTGGCAGATAGTCACGATCGGGCAGCCTTCGCGATGGTTACCCACATCAAGCAGGAACCTCATGAACGAGAAAACAGTGAATCCAAAGAAGAGGTAAAGTTTGATTTCTTTTCCTGTCCCCTGTCCCCAATGTTACAAGGACAAAAAATTTGCCCTGTTGCCTGAGGAATTACGGGCTTTGTAGTTAAGATGACTTAATTTGTAGAATTGTGGTTACAAGTCCTCGACGTACAACTGCTTGTTTAGGGACTGAAGTTACTACGGGACTGCATCCCGTACAGTGACAGCATCCCCTCGGTTACGTGATCCAAATTAAAATGCTTGGCAACTGTTGTGTACTTATGCCAGTTATGATGACCCAAACTAAAGTCAACACAAGATAAACTCACATTTGCTTCCAGCAGATGCCACACTCAGCTTGCATTCCTTTTAAACTCTCATTCTCAGGTGTGGCTAATGAAGGGAATCAGGGCCCTTTCCTCCCCCGTAAGCCATGCAACCCATGTTGCTCCCTTCTCCGTTCCTCCCTGTGTGCCCTAGGATGAAGAGGGGGTGGGCCTGGGTCTTCCTCTGAACTCCCTTTTCCTTGCTCTACCTCTCTCCTGCTCTGCCCAGCTGGACTTTGTCCTTCCCCAGTTTCCTCCACAGACAATGGAGCCACACTCCCGCTCTCTTTCAGCTGTTTGTCTTTCTCCTCGGATTCAGACTCCGACAGGGGCAGGTCACCAGTTGTCGTGTCCCGGGATCACATAATCAATCATCTTTTGCGACCCTCTGACAATCAAAGTTAATGGGGAAGCCAGATTCACTTTAACAACCGGGTTACTAATTTATCAACTGCGGTGATTCACTTAACAACGGTGGCAAGAAAAATCGTAAAATGGAGCAAAACTTGCTTAACAACTGTTTCATTTAGAAACAGAACCGTATGGCCATTGGTACCACCCCAGGGTCATGCGACTGCATTTTACGATGAGTTTTTTTTGCTGAAAACCTGATGTTTACTTTCGTTTTTGGGCAAAACCCACGCCCATTGGAAACCATTGGTTCACTTAACGACAGCAGCATTTGCTTAACAACAGTGGCGATTGTTACATAACCCTAGCCATCCCTTAGTGATTGCCACCTCCCCAAAAAACCCCATAAAATTCACCATCGCAAGTTACGACCACAGTGGGCAGGCTCTGTGACAGTCGTAACTCGAGGTTTTTCCTGTCTTCCTGTACATGGCTTACGTAAGGGAAATTTGGGGTTACAGGAAGGTTGTCTGGTGGCCAAAACTCTGGCCTTCTCTCCCCCTTTGCAAACAGGAGGTCGAGATAGACATTGAGCTGGCTCCCGGAGATCAGACGAGCACCCCGAAAACCAAAGAGCTCTCCGAAAAGGACATTGGGAACCAGTTGCACATGTTAACCAACCGGCACGACAAATTCCTGGACTCCCTGCGTGAAGTGAAGGTGAGCGACTTGATGTTCCCCTGGCATTCCACAGGGCCGGGGGTGGGCCTCAAAAATTGTAGCAAGGGGTTCTCTGCCCGGTGGCTGAGTGAGCGTAGCCATGGTGGGTGTGGCCTAGTCGGCCTCCTGCACCACGGTGGAGAGGGGGGGGCGTTTTTGCCCTCCCCAGACTCTGGAGGCTTTCTTCGAGCCTCCGGGAGGGAGAAAACGGCCTCCCCGGGCTCCGGAGACTCTCTAGAAGCCAGAAACAGGCCCGTTTCCGGCCTTCCCGAACTTCCAGGAGGCCCGTTTTTCGCCTTCCCTGAGCCTCCACGCGCGCCCTGCACTTACCTGCCTCCAAAACGGGCCGCGTAGGGACTCCTGGGTGTCAGGAGTTCGGCAGTTACTCCAATTAAATCATGAGCCTTGAGCCACACTCCCAAAACTAAGAAAAAGATTTATTTGAAGTTAACATTCTACGTCCCGCACTAACCTGGGCGTAGCCAACTCTGAGATACGTGATTCACTGTCACCCTCGATCCTGTTTTTCCCCTCCGCTCCTCTGGGTGTATCATCCAACGAAACACATCCATAGCCAAGAGTCACCAATCATGCTCTCCAATTAGATTTTTGTGGGGCAGAAGCTTCAGTCATCGAATCAGTCTTTGAAGAAAATATGAATGGAATGTACTTTCGATTCCACGCTGCCGCCGGCTCTTTGAAACTCCCCGCCCCCCTTCTTTCTTGTTGTCAACTATAAAACGTGTGCGCAAAATGTTCTATGAGTCGACACTGGGAATGGGAGGGGCAGGGCAGGGTGGGCGGGGCCAGCCAGGAGTAGGATTTGGGGGTTTTCTGAACTGCGCAGAATCTTAGCTAGGGGCTCTCCTGAGCCCCTCCGAACCCCCAGCAGCGCCACCCCTGCACAGGTCCCTTTGAAGCATCGGAGCCTATTTTGCATTTTGTGTGTGCTATTAATACCCCTTTGGGTGGGTGTGAAGTTGTGTCGCAGGTCATTCTTTAAGGTGTGTCCTAGCATGTTGGGGGTTATAACCATCCCACAGTTGGTCTGCTGGGTTATTATAGCCGTAGCACTTAGACTTATATACCGCTTCACAATGCTTTCCAGCCCTCTCTAAGCGGTTTATAGAGTCAGCCTCTTGCCCCCAACCATCTGGGTCCTCATTTTACCCATCTCGGAAGGACGAGAGGCTGAGTCAACCTGTAGCCTGTCAGGATCGATCTCCTGGCAGTGGGCAGAGTTAACCAGAGTTAAGATGAGATCTCTGGCTTGCTGGTCTGTCTAGCAGCTTTTCCTAGCTCCGCACATCCCATCCAGATGTGTGGCCTTGGGTAGTTGTAGTAAACCTGCAGGCTTCTTGGTGGTAGCTTTAGGGATGGCTTCTCCCTCCTTCGTTCTTCCTGGTGGGGTAAATCAGCGTCTTCGTCACCATTGAGTTATGCCTAACCAGCAGTTTTGTTCCAGACGGGAGCCCTGCTAAGTGCCTTCGTTCAGCTTTGTCACATTTCCACCCCTTTGGCTGAAAAAACTTGGATCCAGCTGTTTTCCAGATTGTGGAAAATCCTTTCAGACAGACAGCAGCATGTGAGTGTCGTTTTGAAAAAAAAAAAAAAAAAGCGGTGATGAAAAACTGGTGATATATTTTGATGCCTTCCTTCCTTCCTTCCTTCCTTCCTTCCTTCCTTCCTTCCTTCCTTCCTTCCTTCCTTCCTTCCTTCCCTCCCTCCCTCCCTCCCTCCCTCCTTTCTTCCTTCCTTCCTTCCTTCTTTCCTTCCTTCTTTCCTTCCTTCCTTCCTTCTTTCCTTTTCTTTCTCTTCTCTTTCTCTTTCCCTCTCCCTCTCTCTTTTTCTTTCTTTCTTTCTCTTTCTCCCTCTTTCTCTTTCTTTCTTTTTCTCCCTCCCTCCTTTCCTTCCATTCTGTGGTGGCTCCCTCTCTCTGGAACATCACCCCCCCCCAGAGATTAGAATGGCCGCCATCCTTCCAGAAGGCCCTGAAGAAGACCTGGTTCTGCCAGCGGGCCTGGGGAACCCAGAGCGGGATGGAGCCCATCAAGTGGCTCGTGGGATGTGCTGTTGTCAGGGCGGGGAGTAATTTTTTATTTATTTATGTTTTCCCCAGATTTTGTTCTATTGTACTTTATTAATTTACTTAATTCTTTCTGTTAGTTTTTTATTTTTTTTTTATTTTTTGTTTTAATTATGGTTTTACATTGCGTAAGCTGCCTCGAGTCGCCATGGGCAAATAGGTGGCAAATATAAAATAAATAAATAAAAATAAAATAAGATAAAATAAATAAAAAATAAAATAAAATAAAATAAAAATAATAATAAAATAAATAAAATAAAAAAATAAAAAATAAGATAAATAAAAATAAAATAAATAAAATAATAGAATAATAAAATAAATAAAATAAGTAAAATAGATAAAATAGATTAAATAAAATAAATAAAATAAGTAAAATAGATAATAGATAAAATAAAATAAATAAAATAAGATAAATAAAAATAAAATAAATAAAAATAAAAATAAAATAAGATAAATAAAAATAAAATAAATATAATAAAAAATAAAATAAATAAAATAAGTAAAATAGATTAAATAAAATAAATAAAATAAGTAAAATAGATAAATAGATAAAAATAGATAAATAGATAATAGATAAAATAAAATAAATAAAATAAGATAAAAATAAAATAAGATAAATAAAAATAAAATAAATATAATAAAAAATAAAATAAGTAAAATAGGTAAAATAGATAAAATAATTAAATAAATAAAATAAGTTAAATTAAGTAAATGAACGCTGCTCACGATGCCAGCTTTGCCCCTGGAACGATGGCCGTTTTTTTCCCCTTTTAGGCTCTTGCCGGTGAAATCAGCCCCTTCCTGTGTAGCGGAAGCCACCAGGTGCAGCGCGACTGCCAGCCGAGCGCCTTGAACTGCTTCGTGGAAGCCATGTCGCAGTGCGTGCCCCCCACGCCCATCCGGCCCTGCGTGCTGAAGTACCTGGGCAAGACCCACAACCTCTGGTTTCGCTCCACTCTGATGCTGGAACACCAGGCCTTCGAAAAGGGGCTCAGCCTGCAGATCAAACCCAAGCAGACCAGCGAGTTTTACGAGCAGGAAAGCATCACTCTGCCCCAGCAGGTAGAGCTTGGCCTTTCTGGGCGGGAAGACGGCGAGCATCGGTGCTCTGGGCAAAGAAATTACCCAGCCAGGGTGGAAAACGCGGGAAGGGGAGGGACAAATGGGAAGCCGGTTGAGCTACGCGGTGTTTAGAACGAGAATCGCTTTGCTCATCACAAAGGTCACCTGTCATAATGGCCGCAGTGCAAGGCAGTCGCTCAGTGAGGGGCCCCTGCAGGCCACCTCTAAAGTCATTTGCAGTTGGAGTGACTGATAGATCCAGATAAATAAATGCATGTCTTAAAGTTGCCGTGCCCTTATGTCTGGATGTTTGAGCTTTGTAAGGACCTTAAGGAAGGAAGGAAGGAAGAAAGGAGGGAAGAAAGGGAGGGAGGGAAGGAAGGAAGGGAGGGGGAAGGAAGGAGAGAAGGGAGGAAGTGGGAGGGAAGGAGTGGGAAGAAAGGGATGGGGAAGGAAGGAAAAAAGGACAGAAGGAAAGGAAGGAAGGAGAAAAGGAGGGAAAGAAGGAAGGGAGGGAGGGAAGGAAGGAAAGGAAGGGATGGGGAAGGAAGGAAGGAGAGAAGAAGGGAAGGAAGGAAGGGGGGAGAGGGAAGGAGGGGGAAGAAAGGGATGGGGAAGGAAGGAAGGAGAAAAGGGAAGGAAAGAAAGGAAAGAAGGAGGGAAGGCAGGAAGGGAAGGAAGGAGGGGAGAGGGCGGGAGGGAAGAAGGGGGAAGGAAGGGATGGGGAAGGAAGGAAGGAAGGAAAGGAGGAAAGGAAAGAAGGAAGAAGGAGAGGAAAGGAAGGAAGGAGAGAAGGAGGGGAGGAAGGGAAGGAAGGAAAGAAGGGTAAATTTAAAGAGGGGAAGAAGGGAGAGAAGGAAGCGAGGGAGGGAGGAAGGAAAGAAGGAGAGAGGAAGGAAAACTTTGAAAAGGAAGGAAGAATAGAAAAGAAATTTATTTTGAAGAGGAAGGGAGAGAGGGAGGGATGGAGGGAGGGAAGGGTATCTTGATGGGTCGACCAGCTTAATTATCAACCAGTCCCTATTGATCTTAGGTTGCCTTTTGTCTTTTACCCTCACCTCCCCCCGCCCCCCCCCCTAGGAAATCCTCGACTCTTTGGCAGAATTGTACTGCTTGCTGCAAGAAGAGGACATGTGGGCCGGATTGTGGCAGAAACGGTGCAAGTTTCCAGAGACCGCCACCGCAATTGCTTACGAACAGCACGGCTTCTTTGAGCAGGTTGTGTGTTTGTGTGTGTTTGTTTGTGTGTGCGTGTGTGTGTGTGTGTTTAACCAGGCTGTATCGAGTGAAAGAGAAGACCACAAAAGTTGTCATTTCTTTGATACCAGAAGCGGTGGGGGGAAGGTTCTCCTTTATGGATGAACAGTTGGACTGTTTGTGATCTTGATGATCAAGGGCCTCGGGCAAGCCAGGATAAATTCAAGCCCTGAAGATTGAAATTAAGAATATTTTTGCCCCCACAAATTTGAGGTGCTCAGCGGTAGTTGCAGAGGTGGGTATTCAGCCGGTTCTGAACAGTTCTGGAGAACCAGGAGCGAACATTTTGAGTCGTTCAGAGAACCGGCAAATCCCACCTCTGACTGTCCCAGCCAACCCCATCTCTTCTCTGCCTCCTGAGTCCCAGCGGATTGGCTGGGTCTTCTTTGGTTGCCCTGTAGAGGAGAATGGAGCTGGAAAGCAGGTTAGTGGGATGGGGAGGGAATGGGGATTTTGCAGTATATCCTTCCCCTGCCACGCCCACCAAGCCACACCCACCAAGCCCCATCCATAGAACCGGTAGTAAAAAAAAATGAATCCCATCATGGGGTAGTTGCCACCGTGGCTTTTGGTGATGATGTTTGCAATCAAGGCCGGAAGTAGCCTTTTCTGGCCAAAATCCTACAGAAATGCAGCATTTGAGCGCCAATTAAATACATATAATCCTCGACTTAGAACCACAACGGAGCCCAAAATTTCTCTTGCTAAGTGAGACATTGGTTAAGTGAGTCCCCCCACTCACCCGTTTTACGCCCCTTTTTTGCCGCATCTGTGAAGCGAATCATTGCAGCGCTCAGGATAGTCACACGGGTGTTAAGTGATTCTGGCTTCCCCGTTTGACTTTTGATCCCCCATGTTGATCATGATATTTACTTATCTCTGTTAACATATCTCCTTTATTTATTTTTTTGACCTATTTCTAACTTCCATTTTTATTATTTAACCATTGATAAAATAGATTCCATACCATAGAATAGTCAGAATGCTCTTTCTCTTTGATTGCCAATGTTAATCCATTCATTTCTGCACATTCTAACCTTTTCCTAATCACCGTCTCATCTGTAGGTATTTCTTCGCTTTTTCAATGTCGTGCCTATACAATTCTAGCCACGGTTAATATATGAATAACTAAGTATACATGTTAATTATTTTATCAATGGTTGGAGAATAAAAATGGAAGTTAGAAATTAAATATACGATTATAGAGGAGAAGGAGCTAAGAAGAGGATGTTTATAACGATAAGATACGTGTTAGCAGGTCAAAATAAGAATGTAATTATTGTTGTTATGGTAAGGGATTTGTATTAATCAGAAATATAAGATATATGTACCCAGATGACACACTGTTTAAATGAAAGATGGAATGTTTGTAAAATAAGACAATTTTAAAAAACTAAGTGTATATTTTCCTTTCAAGGCTCAGGAAACCTACGAAAAAGCCATGGAAAAAGCTAAGAAGGAACACGAAAGAAACAATGCATCACCTGCTATTTTCCCTGAATATCAGCTCTGGGAAGACCATTGGATTCGGTAAGTTGAATTAAATCTGACTGCTGCTCATTTTTTGTTTTTTTATTTTAGGATGTGATTATGAACGTTTGGGCCTCTGGAGACCCAGAGGATATGAGGGTTAACCCCCTGAATTTCAGAAAAAAAAATATATCCGGAAACCCGCAAACTTTGTTCCGTTCCCTGAGGGCTTGGGCCTCCTTTAAGCTTTGTAGAGACGTTCCTTGCTTTTTACTTGAATGGATTTCCAAAGAAATCTTTTCCTTCATTACAAAAAAGATGTTGAGACTCTAGAAAAAGTACAGAGAAGAGCAACCAGGATGATTCGGGGACTGGAGACTAAAACATACGAAGAACAGTTACAGGAACTGGGCTTGGCTAGTCTAGTAAAGAGAAGGACCAGGGGAGACATGATAGCACTGCTGCAATATCTGAGGGGCTGCTATAGGGAGGAAGGGGCCAAGCTATTTTCCAAAGCACCCAAAGGCCAGACAAGGAATAATGGATGGAAACTGAACAAGGAGAGATTTAACCTGGAAATAAGGAGAAACTTTCGGACAGTGAGAAGAATCAACCCATGGAACAGAAGTTGCCTTTGGAAGTTGTGGGAGCGCCATCACTTGAGGCTTTCAAGAAGAGATTGGACTGCCATCTGTCAGAAATGTTGTAGGGTCTCCTGCTCGGGCAAGGGGGTTGGGCTAGATGACCTACAAGGTCCCTTCCAACTCTGATTATCTGTTATCTGTTACCTTCCACATGAAAGTTGCGATCAGAGAAAAAAGACCGGTTTTGTTGACCCTCGCACCACGAATGTGTCCTCTCCAACGTGTTTGGGAATATTTTCCCAAGTCAAAATGGAGTAGAGTTATAACTATTTCAGATTCAGCTCCTAAGAAGGGAAAAATTGGGAACAAAAGACGGGGATTGGATGTGGGAAAGTAGCTCCATTCTTCGAAAGGGTTTTGAGCAGATTCTCTCTGTTCTGGCTCTCACAAGGGTAGAATAAAGATAAAGATAGGATAAGCCTTGCCCAAAAAAAATTCCTTATTGAATCCTCAATATAGTTGGCCTAGAGGTGGAGCTCTCACCTCACAATCAGGAGGATGTGAGTTCGATCCTAGCTAGAGGCAGATATTTCTCTCTCTGGGCACAATGAAAATCTATTGGCTGAATGTAACTCTGCACTGGCGACAGGAAAGGCATCTGGCCAGTAAACAGCCTGCTCCATTCAGTTGGCCAGACTTCACCCCGCAAGGAATTATGGGGTCATTAAAAGGTGATGATTGAATCTTCAATATATGAGAGCCAGTGTGGCCTAGTGGTGAAGGCCTCAGACTAGAAACCAGGAGTCTGTGAGTTCTAGTTCTGGTTTAGAAATGAAAAGCCGGCTGGGGAACTTTGGGTGAATCACCTGGAAGCTGTGAGTTCTAGTCCCACCTGAGGCACAAAAAGATAGCTGGGAGACCTTGGGGCGATCATCAGGAGATGGTGAGTTCTAGTCCTGCACCTAGGCATGAAAAGCCATCTGGGGGAGGCGGTTGGGGCCAGTCCCTGAGGGACTGAGAGTCCGAGTTCTGTCTTAGGCCTCAAAGCTGGCTGGGTGACTTTGGGGCAGTCACCAGGAGATGGCGAGTTCTAGTCCTGACTTAGCCATGAAAGCCAGGTAGATGACTGTGAGCTCTCTCTTCCTCTCACAGCCCAACCGGTGTCCCAGGGTGGTTGTTATGGGGAAAACAAGACCAGGAAGATACATTGGATAGGTCCGCCCTTGAATTATTTGTAAAAATAATAAAGCCTGGATAACAAATAAATAAGTGGGATGGTTTACAACACCTAGATTTACGGCTTTGGAATGGAGGAGGAAAGGTTTCCTCTTGATTACAAAACTGGGCTGATGTCGCATTTCTCGCTCCCAGGTGTTCCAAAGAACTGAACCAGTGGGAAGCCCTGACGGAATACGGCCAATCCAAGGGCCACATAAACCCATACCTGGTTCTGGAGTGCGCCTGGCGGGTTTCCAACTGGACAGCCATGAAGGAAGCCCTGGTACAGGTGAGCTGTGAACGCGATCAAAGGCTTTTCTCGCAGAAGAGAAGATTCTAAGGTGAAGCCTCTCTGAGTGGTTTGAATGTCTTGCGTTTTCAAGCTTCCCGTCCACCTTGGCTGGGTTGCCTATAATAACCCTATTGGGTTATCTAATATTTTATTTGAATGGAATTCTTTTTATTGGCCAAGTGTGATTGGACACACAAGGAATTTGTCTTTGGTG
>NW_020769332.1:11781553-11793116 GCF_900518735.1 Pseudonaja textilis
GTCTTTGGTGCAAATGCTCTCAGTGTACATAAAAGAAAAGATACATTCGTCAAGAGTCAAGAATCTTAACATACAACACTTAATCATAGTCATAGGGTACAATAAGCAATCAAATCGTACTAGGACACAGTCAATATAAATCGTAAGGATACAAGCGATGAAGTTACAGTCATACAGTCACAAGTGGGAGGGGATGGGTGATAAGGAGTGATGAGATTAATAGTAATAGTAGTGCAGACTTTATAAATAGTTGGACAGTGTTGAGGGAAATAGTTGTTTAGCAGAGGGATGGCGTTCAGGGAAAAACTCCCCTTGTGTCTAGTTGTTCTGGTGTGCAGGGCTCTATAGCGTCGTTTTGAGGGTAGGAGTTAAAACTGTTTGTGTCCGGGATGTGAGGGGTCTCAATTCATGTAAACATCAACTCATTTGCCTTTCCTCCCCCCTTGATGCTTCTGCTCTCCCTTACACACCCACCCACCCACCCACACACACACACTAAACAATTTCCTACCCAGTCTTTCCCATCTACCAGGCCAAGGCAGCCTGTAATTCCCCCTTCAGTGTGCCAGCAGCTGTACAGACAGACACCAACACCCAGGCAGAGGCTTTTGGTAGGGTTATTCCCGTTGCAGGAGGGAGCAGCTGGTTTCTCCGGCTATCAGTGCGTAGCCTCCCCATGAGGGACTCGTAGGTTTTGTCATCAAGAGGAGAAAACGCTGATTGAGCACCTGCGGAGGGAATACAGACAAATGATTTTGCGGCTCAGCGGTCTCGTCTGGTGGCCGGGCAGCTTTTCGGCAGAGCAGGAGAAAAAGGAGGGCATGTATTTATACACCGTGTGTGTGTGTGTGTGTGTGTGTGTGTGTGTGTGTGTGTGTGTGCATGAACACACACGTAGATACATGTGCAGTGGTTCAGTGGTTAAAGAGGCTGAGATTTTCAGCTGCAAAGCTGAGAGCCCAGGTTTGAGAGCTGCACATTGCGGTGAGTTCCTGTTATTGGCTGCAGCTCCTGCCCACCAAGCAGTCTGAAAGCCATTCAAGTGCAAGTAGATAAATAGATACCACTTTGGTGGGTGTAGAGTTGTAATTGCAGGAATGTTCCAATCTCGGATGGCCAACCTCAGATAAAGAATGTTTCCAAGCAAATACAACTCGGGTAAACAAAGTCACTCATCCAAAGGAGGATTAGAGAGAGGAAGTAAACATATGTTAGACTTTAACTGGAGATAATTAATTGTATGGATTACTGTGCTAAACAGTAACGAAAGTTAAGCAGTAACCAAAGTTAACCAGTGATGGAGGATAACTAAAAATGTTTATAAATGCAAGACTAGACTCCAGTAAAGATCATCATGATTCAGTTGTTCATGATCAAACAACTCGACTGCCTCGTCATTACAACAGGTGGGAAGGTGACGGCTCCGTGGGCCTCGGTGTATAGTTATGCTGGCTATATGACCATGGAAAATGTCTTTGGACAAGGCTGGTTCAGTTGGCTAAGAAACGGAGAAACCCATAGACAGGGTTAACCGCTTTAGAGCAACCCCTGGTCCATGGACCGGTACTGGGCCTTGGCCTGCCAAAAACTGGGTGCACAAACAAGCCAAGCCCCATCCATGGGATGTAGGCAGCACACGAAACCATGCCCCCTCCGGTTCATAGAAAAACCTCTCTCCACGGAACTGGTCCCTGGTACCCGAAAGGTTGGAGGCCGCTGCCCTAGAAGCAGACATGACTGGACAGGGGAAATCTTTACATTTACTTTATATCTATCTATCTGTATCTATTTATCTGTATCTATCTGTAGTGATGCGATGGCTCAGCGGCTAAGACGCTGTGCTTGTCGATCAGAAAGGTCGGCCGTTCGGCGGTTCGAATCCCTGGCGCTGCGTATCGGAGTGAGCTTCCGTCACTTGTCCCAGTTTCTGCCAACCTGACCGTTCGAAAGCATGTAGAAATGCTAGTAGAAAAATAGGGACCCCTTTGGTGGGAAGGGAACAGCGTTCCTCCGTGCGCCTGTGGTGTTTAGTCCTGCCGGCCACATGACCACGGAGACGTCTTCGGACAGCGCTGGCTCTTCGGCTTTGTAACGGAGATGAGCACCGCCCGCTAGAGCCGGAAACAACTAGCATGCATGCGCGAGGGGAACCTTTACCTTATCTGTCTGTATCTCTATTATTTATATCCGGAGAAATATACACCCCAGTTC
This sequence comes from Pseudonaja textilis, assembly GCF_900518735.1. Next base: position 11,783,765 of record NW_020769332.1, read on the forward strand.
TCTAATCCTCAAGAATTGTCAGCAAATGGCCTGAGAAAGAAATTTGGAGGCGTCTTTGAGAGCACCATTGTTGAGGGCAGGAGAGAGAAAAGGCGGGGTGGGGACTGAGGGTTTTCAAAGAGTTGGTCTCCAAGAACGCAGTGGGTGGAAGCCCTCATAGCTCCTGGCTCATATCTCTCCTGATTTTCCAGATGACCTAAATTCGAGATAGTTAAGACGAGAAGGAACATTGGGTTATTATGCACGTAAAAGATAATAAGGAATATTTAGAGCTCGGCGGAATTGCGTATGTTCCCAAATGGAGTTGATAGGGAGAGAGAGAGAGAGAGAGAGACAGACGGATCCTGTAATTACAATTTATTCAACAGCAGTATGTGGGAACTCCTGTTAAAAGACATTGGTAGAAGTACCCATCTCTGTGTCACTGCCTGGACTTGTGTTTTGTTCAGTTTGGGTCTCCTTTGACTTTTGAATTGGCACAACGAGGAAATCGCCAAATTGTCTGAGACACTTAGAATCAGAATAGAGCTGGAAAGGGGGCCTTGAAGATCTTCTAGTCCAGCCCTGTGCTCAAGCAGAAGACCCTATATCATTTCAGATAAACGGCCGTCCAGTTTCTTCTTAAAAGCCTCCGGTGACGGAGCGCCCACCATGTCTGAAGACCAGCTGTTCCCTTGCTTAATTGCTCTCCCGCTTAGGAAATTTCTCCTTAATTCCAGGTTTTCTCCTGGATCCATTGCATCTTGTCCTGCCTTCAGATGCTTTGCAATAGAGGTTGACCCTCCCTTCTTCTTCGTGGCAGCCTCTCAAATATTGGAATACTGTATTTTTAATCTTTCTTTTAATCTTTCTTTTATTTTCCTTTTTTTAAAAAATCTCTCTTTTTGTTGTTTGCTTCTTTAAAGCCAGCTCTGGAAGCAGAGGCTTTTTAAAATCCCGCTGGTGCTAATTGAGATGTATTTCAGTTTGGATGGTTTGGTTTCAACGGAAAAGTGCATTAGGGGATCAGTCTGCCACTGTTTTATTTCACATTGCCAAAGCGCGCAGTATGGCCGTTAGCGACAGCGAAGATTGGCAGCCAAAAAGAGAAAGAAAAAAGGATAATAAATCAATTTGATGCGTGTGAAGATTTTAGCTGGGGAGAGGAACGGATTACATGTTGCAACAATCCCGAATGCAGGCAGTCCTTGGTTTATGACTGATTGCTTGGCCTTCTGTGCTGGATACGTTCCGATCTTCAATTGCCCAATTCAACATCTGTGACCAAACCATGGTTTACTTGTCGCCCATATCGGCTTCATCTTCCATGTGATTTTTTTTTTTTTGGATGGTATTTGATGCGAGGGCCAAGTCGGGTCAAGAGATTTTGCTTCAAGACAAAAGTTGGAACGAGGCCCAAACTTTAGTGGTTCACTTAGGAATTACAGGTAGTCCTTGACATACGACCACAATGGAGCTCCAAATTTATGTGGTATTGAGAGTTTTGAAGCAATAACTCAGCGCCGGAAAAAGAAAACACAGATGGCTGATGCTTCGCTTAACATCTTTATAAACATAAGTAGATTTTACAAACCAGCTGTAGATCTCTCCAACATGGAGCAAACTCAGACAGAAACAGGTTGCCAGTTCAGAGCAGAGCTCCAGTCTTCAGCAAACAAGTTAGTTTCATCTTCAATAGACAGACTCGGAGCTCAACACATAACTGCGGAGTTGCAGCACTTGCCAGATGGTAATAGTTCAAAAAATCTTTGATCTTTGAGAATGTTTTGGACTTTCTTAAGGCAACGGGAGCTATGAAGCTCTTCCAAAGAGAGGAGAGGGCAACCCATGATTCTCTGGGCAATGATGTTAGCCCTCTGGAGCGCTGTCCTATCTGCCCCTGTGCAATTGGCAAACCATACACTGGTGCAGTAAGTTACAATACTCTCTATGGTGCAGCGGTAGAAGGTCACCAGCAGTTTTTCATTCCGTTGTTGTTTCCTGAGAAGCCTCAGGTAGTATAATCTCTGCTGGGTCCTTTTGACCAGGGCTGCAATGTGAGCACCCCAGGTCAGGTCCTCTTTTAGGGTAACACCCAAAAACTTAAAACTGGCTACTTGCTCCCCTCGGTCTCCCTTGATAAGCAAGGGCTGGATGTTTGATCTGTTCCTTCTATAGTCCACTATAAGCTCTCCTTGGTCTTACTGGTGTTGAGGACCAAGTTATTGTCTCCACACCACGAAAGCAACCGGTCCACCTCATCTCGGTAGGCAGACTCATCCCCTTTCCCCCCCCCGCCCCCCTGGAATTGAGTCCCACCACTTTTGGGTCTCCATTGGGGTCCAAAAAGTCATCTTCCACACTTGGAATAGACCCTGCTTATTTGCCTCTTAAACCGAACTCTGTACGCTAACCGTTTAAGGTGAAATTTGAGATAAGTAACTGCTGGAGAGAAACGGCTGATTTTTCGAAACACGGCTTCTCTTCACTAAACCCCCTAATTCAGGCCCGCTGAGATATTTGAGAACTTCAAATATAATGATTCTTAAAAACAAAAAGAAAACAAGAAGCCCCTTTGCATAGCTTGCTCAAATGTATATTTCAAGCAGGTTCTTATTGTGAGTCTATCCAAGGAAGTCTGCCAAGAGCTCCAAGGAAACTATCCTAAAGCTAAATGATACTTCTGTTAAATGGATGCTGCAAGTGGCCGGGCTTAGTTTTTGAGGAGGAAAATAAGGGGAGAAAAATATCTGCCTCTGCCTACCAGCATCCATCGGTATTCCTCTGGCTAGCGTCCTGTCAGTGTGTGAGAGAGTTGAGGGCTATTTGGAAACTGAAGCAGTATTTGATGTGTGAGCAAGAAGGAGACAGCAAGGAGCCTGGGCGTGGCTTAGCTCAACTGTTCTGGACTAAAGCTGGTTGCTGTTCTGAAACTAAAACTGAAACTCCTCTGCTTGTGTTTTGCCTTTGGAAGAGATTCTTTTTCAGGTGGGGAGGAGGAGTAGAACTCCTTAGCATCAGAGCGTGTTAATAATAATAATATAGGAAATATTCTAAACGCTCTGATGGTCATTTCAAAAAATCCTTTCTTAGGGAGCCCCTAGAAGCCAAGAGGAACAGACGTGCCGAATTTCAAGTTTGTAGGCTTTACGGTTCTGGAGATTTTGTGATGAACCGTGAGCGGAAGGAACCTTTTCATCATGATAAGCCAACAACAACCCTGAATCAGGAAGTTGTCTCTATTTCCCCCCCCCACCTGCCCCCCTGCACAATTAAGAATGGAGGTCCAGTGTATTTATTGTCCTCTAAAAGAACAGTAATTCTCCAGAGAGACGGATACCTCTGAAGATAATTTTATAACAAGTGTGTTTGGGCCGCCGGGATTTGGTGCGCATTTGTCTGCGTGCACCTCGACTGCAGCTGTGCGGTAAAGAATAAATAGCAGGCTAGGCTAAAGAGGCCTTGAATTGCAGCCAAGTGAATAGATCATTTGTGACAGCTCCTCCTCGTGTAGTAGGCTTGCAAGCTAAAAGGATGCGACAGCAACTGGGGTTTTGGACTCAATGGCTGGGAGAGTCATGAAGATTTTACTAATGAACTCCACAGGGGAGGGTAAAAACACCCCTCCCCTCCTCCCCAAAAAAACCTGGGGTATGGATTGAGCTGCTCTGGTTTTCTTCTTGTTTCCTTGTTTCCCCCCTTCCTTAAAAAAAAAAAGAAGAAATTCCATATGCAGTTTTGCAAACCGTATGTAAGCATTTCCTTTATCTATGACTGTACGCCTGGGAATATCTTAAGACTCTACTTTACGTAAGCATTGGACTTTTTCTCTTCAACCGAAAAGAATGAACTTCTGAAAACTAGGTGTTTCAAAAGGAATCCTTTATTGAAAGGGATTTAATCCCAACACCAGTCAGAGTCTAAGATATTTCCTGACGTACAGTCATAGGTAAAGGAAGTTAGAATCCCTCCCCTTATTTAGATGTGGATTTAGTCAAAACAAAGGACCAACGTGTTAATTCCACCTCCCTTTCTCTGGGGACTTATCTTAGCAGAGTTCCCAGGAGCGTCTTCCAGAGCTGAAATTTTTACGGTCCCTTCTCGTCTTGTTATCTCTTCAAGAGGGAACAGGTTTCTAGACATCTGTCTCCACTCCTCCAGTTGTATATCATATGCAAGTTATACAGAATCAGTATAGGATTTAATATATTCGGGTTACATCCAAAAGGATTTGTTTTCCAACTCCCCCCCCCCCCGCTTCTTCCTCCATTGAAGAATGGCAGATACACGGATCTGACATCGTAATTATCTTAATGCTGCTGGTTTGTCTTGGTGGACTTTCCCTGGAAGGTTGTTCAATATACAGGTAGTCCTCGGCTTAACGACCACAACCGAGCCTCAAATTTCGAGGCATTGGTTCAGTTAGCTGTGCTCCTTCTTGGCCACCGTTGTTAAGTGAAACACCGCAGTGGAAAAATTAGTCACCCGGTAGTTAAGCGAATCTGGCTTCCCCGTGGACTTGGCTTTTTTTTTTTTTGCAACCACTGTGGCAAAAAAAAATAAAAAATAACCTGGAATATATCAAAATGGATTTCCTTAGCCCTTTTTTAGCCAAAGGGCCAGGTTTTGAGTAATTTTTCTGAGCTGTTAAACAGTTAGATTTGATTGAATGAAAGGGGCAGAAAAATCATCCTTTGATGCAATTAACGGGTCACAATTTCATCTTCTGCCTAAAATCTCCCAGTGTTTTTCTTGGGGGGGGGGGAATTTGCTCGCTCCTGACACCTTCTCTATGCTCTTCTTTTGCTCCAAGGTGGAGCTCAGTTGCCCCAAAGAGATGGCATGGAAAGTCAACATGTACCGGGGATATTTGGCCATTTGCCACCCTGATGAACAGCAGCTGAATTTCATCGAGCGCCTGGTGGAAATGGCCAGCGGATTGGCCATCCGAGAATGGCGAAGACTTCCACAGGTGGTTTCTCATGTCCACACCCCACTCCTACAGGTAAGACCGGTTGATCTCTGGAGATGCCCAAGTGTCTCAAACTCCAAAATCCAAGAGATGCAAGCTAAGGTACTTCTAAGTCCCTTTCTTTATTGTCCCTCACCTCTAGACAGAATCTTGCCAAACTAAAGCAGACTACTTGCTCCATAAAACATAAGACTCTGGGAACTGTTGAGGAGGAGCTGTCTTCACCCTCTTTCTCATACACCAACTATCCAAACTGCATGATCTCTTGCTTCTCTGGAATGCAGCCCCCTCCCACCTGGGAATCCAGGCCACATTCCACTGCACCAAGTTTTTTTTGACAAGTTATCCTGTTTAACTACAGAGTAAGAGCAAATAATGAAACATGGAGGATTTCAGTCCCATATGTTTGCAAACATTATTCTGGGATAGTTAATCTCCTTAACCAGAGGAAGAAAGCATGCAAGAGAGCAGGGCTTTGTGAAATTTGATTTATAGCTGATTGGGTTCTTTGGATTTATGGGTGGTTTATTCAACAAACTTTGATTCAACCAGTGGTGGCTTAAGAGGGACCGATGACCTCAATCATCTTCTCATTATTAGATTGCTTAGGTGGGCTGTGAATGACAAGTTAGCAACATGGCAATAAAGCTACTCCGCAGTAATTACTTTTTTTCCTCCCTAGATCAGATAGTGGGTGATTAAGCACCTGCTTGAAAATTAAATTTATATGATGAATGGGGTAGGAAGAAGGTGAAGCTCTTGTGGGGAGCTGATACCATGGCAATTATGGGTGAGTGGGAGAAGGAGGCCGCTTGCCTTAATTTATTTTATTTCCAGAGATTGCGCCAGAAGTCTAGCCTAACTTTTGGGGTACTGGAGACAGTTCCTAGAGTTCTTTGATGACTAGCTCACGTGAGTCTTATCTTTCTCGAAGGAGGTCTGCAAATGGCTTGTATCAGTTTACTGTCTCTGTCGGAATTGAATTCCAGCAGTGTTCATGTGTCTTCTGGGACTTAGCTGCTCTGCTGTGTAGAATCTCTCTCTCTTTCTGTCTTTGAAACAAGATAGGGAACTTTACTAGTAAGTAAAGTTACTCCTTGGCTTGCGGCCTTAATCAAGTGACTCTGTTATAGTTGCAACTCAAGGACTAGCTGCACTGGAACTTGTTAATGTGTTTATGAAGTAAGGAAATAGAATGTAGAATATAGCAGAAAATATAGAAAAAATAGCATGTACACTGGTAAATATGTTAAATTATTTCTTCTTCTTCTTCTTCTTCTCCTTCTCCTTCTCCTTCTCCTTCTCCTTCCTCCTCCTCCTCCTCCTCCTCCTCCTCCTCCTCCTCCTCCCCCCCTCCTCCTCCTCCTCCCCCTCCTCCTTTTCTTCTTTTTTCTTCTTTTTTCTTCTTTTTCTTTTTCCTCCTCCTCGTCCTCCTCCTCCTGCTCCCCTTCTTACCCTTCCCCCTCCTCCTCCTCCACCTTTGTCTTTTTCATCGTTTTCTTTCTTTCTCTTCCTCCTCCTCCTCCTCCTCCTCCTCCTCTTCTTCCTCTTCCTCCTTTCCCTCCCCCCCCCCCCTCCCCCCTTCCCCCCCCTCTCCCTCCCCCCCTCCCCCAGGCTGCCCAGCAGATCATCGAACTCCAAGAGGCTGCCCAAATCAACGCAGGGTTGCAACCAGCCAACCTCGGGCGGAACAACAGCCTTCATGACATGAAAACCGTGGTGAAGACCTGGAGGAACCGGCTGCCCATCGTGTCCGATGACTTGTCTCACTGGAGCAGCATTTTCATGTGGAGGCAGCACCATTATCAAGGTGAGAGGTCCTCTTGGGATTCTAAGACCCTCGTCATTTCTACCTGTTTGGGAAGCCGAAAGAAAACAAGGTGTGTGTCATGGCGTCGGTAAAATTGTGCGATCGCCATTTGGATCTTCCCAGCCGACTTTCGACAAAGTCAGTGGAGGAACCGGGTTTTCTGAATGACTACGTGACGCTCGAAAGCATCCAGTCATATTGCATTGCTGTCTGATTTGGAAGCATTCCTGCTTCGGACAGAAAGGCGGTGCAGAGAGTGGTGAGGACAGTAGAAAAGATTCTCGGTAGTTCCCTCCCTTCTATCCAGGACGTGGCATATAAGTGACACTTGTGCAGGGTCCGTGGGATTGTCTGGGACGCTACACATCCTCTCCATGACGTGTTCTGAAGTTGTATGGTTGTATATTCTGAAGAACTGAAGGAGCTTCTTGGATGAGAAGCGAAATGTTTTCAAGAAACACAAACCAAGAAAAGTCCAGTTGACTTTTTGAAAATCTTCCTCCCACTGTCCTTACCACTTTCTACAGAGAGATGATTGAGAGCATCCTGTCATATTGCATTGCTATCTGTTTTGGGGAGTGTCACTGCTTCGGACAGGAAGGCAGTGCAGAGAGTGGTGAGGACAGCAGAAAAGATTCTCGGTAGTTCCCTCCCTTCTATCCAGCATATAAGCGACGCTTGAGCAAGGTCTGCAGGATTGTCTGGGATGCTACACCACTCTTCACCATGGGTTTTCTTTGTTACCTTCCGGGAGAAGGCAGCTTCATGGCACCCGAAGAAGAACATCCAGATTCAGTCACAGTTTTGTTCCTTATAGCCTCCATCTTGTGAACTCTCAAGTTTCTTCCTTCCGCTATGTATTCAAAATGGACAATGATTATTATATGTATATATGTGTGTATGTATGTATGTATGTATGTATGTATGTATGTATGGTGCAGGTGTATAGTTGTGTATGTATATAGCAGGTGTATCAGTGATGGGATTCAAATATTTTTACTACTGGTTCTGTGGGCATAGCTTGGTAGGCATGGCTGGGTGGGCATGGCAGGGGAAGGATACTGCAAAATCCCCATGCCTTCCCCACCCCACTAACCTGCTTTCCAGCTCCCTTCTCCTGTGCAGGGCAACCAAAGGAGACCCAGCCAATCAGCTGGGACTCAATGGGAGGCAGAGAAGAGATGAGGTTGGTGGGTCCAGTCAGAGGTGGGATTTGCTAGTTCTCCAAATGACTCCAAATTTCCACTACTGGTTCTCCAGAACCGGCTGAATACCACCTCTGGTGTGTATATGTGTGTTATGCATGAGTTTGGGTAGATATACACTTTTCTCTTGAGAGCAGACAATTGAATTTTTAATGTGGGCTAATGTGTTCATAATAAAAATAAGTAAATGAAAACGTGACAATAAAAGTTATCTCATCTTATCTACTGAACAACTGAAGCGATTTGCTTAACAACTAGGACAAAAACTCTCATAGCATTGAGCCCAGCTCACATAACTCTCTTGCTTAGCAACGGGCAATCCTGGTTCCAACTGCGGTCATAGGTCGAGGACTAACAGTGGAGGCTTATCTTCAGTTCTGTGTGTCACAATGTTTCTAAAAAAAACCCCTTCCTTAATCACTTTTCTAGCCATTGTGAGCGCCTACGAGAACAGCGCCCAACACGACCCGAGTTCGAACAACGCCATGTTGGGCGTTCACGCCTCGGCCTCCGCCATTATCCAGTACGGCAAGATTGCTCGGAAACAGGGCCTGGTCAACGTGGCTTTGGACATCCTGAGCCGCATTCACACCATTCCCACGGTGCCCATCGTGGATTGCTTCCAGAAGATTCGACAGCAGGTCAAATGCTACCTCCAGCTCGCCGGCGTGATGGGCAAAAACGAATGCATGCAGGTAAGGGCAGCCATGTTCTCTAGAAAGCTATCAAAACTCAAGAACTACCTATATTTAGCTTGGTCTAAAGGGACACGGGTGGCTCAGTGACTAAGACGTTGAGCTTGTCGATCAGAAACATCAGCAGTTCGGCGGTTCAAATCCCCAGCGCCGCATGACGGAGTGAGCTCCCGTTACTTGTCCCAGCTGCTGCCAACCTAGCAGTTCGAAAGCATATAAAAAAATGCAAGTAGAAAAATATGGACCCCTTTGGTGGGAAGGAAACTGCGTTCCTCCGTACGCCTTCGGCGTTTTATCCTGCTGGCCACATGACCACGGAGATGTCTTCGGACAGCGCTGGCTCTTCTTTGGCTTTGTAGCGGAGATGAGTACCGCTCCCTAGAGCCGGAAACGATTAGCACGGACGTGCGAAGGGAACCTTTACCTTTTACCTTAAAGTTCTTCAGTATTTGTCAGTATGATAGCTAGGAACCCTCTCGTGGAAAGTCCTGCCTTTTGAAATTTTGTAAATGTGTGTGTGAGAGAAAGAGAGAGAGAGAAGAAGAAGAAGAAGAGGAAGGAGAAAAAGAGAAGGAAAGAAAGAGGAAAGAGGAGAGAAAGAATGAAGAGAACGTGTGTGTGAGAGAGAGAGAAGAGGAAGGAGAAAAAGAGAAGGAGAGAAAGAGGAAAGAGGAGAGAAAGAATGAAGAGA
>NW_020769332.1:11793126-11806213 GCF_900518735.1 Pseudonaja textilis
AAAGAGAAGGAGAGAAAGAGGAAAGAGGAGAGAAAGAATGAAGAGAAAGTGTGTGTGTGTGTGAGAGAGAGAGAGAGAGAGAAGAGGAAGGAGAAAAAGAAGGATAGAAAGAATGAAGAGTGTATGTGTGTGTGTGTGAGAGAGAGGGTAGAAAGCAAACACGAAAGGGGTTGGGGGGGGGAGAGAAAGAGAGAGAACACAAAGGAAAGGTGGAATTTTTTTTTGCAAATCTTGTCTCCAAATCTTTTCAATAGGGCCTAGAGGTGATAGAGTCCACAAACTTGAAGTATTTTACCAAGGAAATGACGGCCGAATTCTACGCGTTGAAGGGGATGTTTTTAGCACAGATTAACAAGTAAGTATGCCAAGGTGAAATGTGGCAGCAACAACCTCTGGAAATGTGTGTAAACAACACGCAGGGATTTGGAGGTGAAGTTTTGTTTGGTTTTCTTAATTCTGAAGGTTCTGCATCCTGCAGTATCGCAGGAAGGTGGAGGGGTCCTGCCCAGAGGATGTTAAATCTTTGTGGGTTAGCGTACTGCCGTTCCTAACTCTATTTCAGTGGTGTTTTGAGGGGCAACGAGATGGGAAGGAATTTTATGTTGTTCCATGGAAGGCAAGATAAAATGCTAGTTTTCAACTTATGACCATTTGTTTAACAACGGTTAAAAATTATGACAGCCTTGGAAAAAAAATAATTTATTCTCACTTACGATTATGTACCACTCCCTTGTCATACGGTTGTAATTTAGCACCTGGTAACTCTTTTGCATTAAATGATAACTATTTATAGCTTCATTAGCTCGCATGATTTCAATTTATGACCTTTTTTGGCTGATTTCTAACGAAAACACCCACTGTGGAAGCTGGATTCCACATGTTTAAGAACCAAGAGGTTTCAATTCATGACTGTAAAAATTATTGTAAAATTGAGTCTGATTCAACGTGGGACCACGATGGAAAGTCTGGTCGCGATTGTACTAAGTTAAGGACTACGTGTAAAAGGACTACATTTTATTTGTACACTGCCCAGAGTCCCTCTGTGAAGGAGATGGTCCGTTTCTAAATTTAATAAATAAATACAGCTGCCAATCAGTCTTAGTTTAGAGCCACATTGCAGAAAAACCTCTTCATATAAAATACCTTTACAAGTTGTCTCCAAAACAAATGCCTGTTCTTCTCAGCAGAACGTTGGAAATAAATTATATAAAGAAAGAGGGGTCTTGCCCACTTCTTTGTTTAGCTTGTGTTTCAGAAGTTAAAATTAGATGCGGATAGGAGAATAATTTGTTCTTGAATGGGTTAGTGCTGAATGGAAATAAGGAGAATTTTTTTGATCAGGGGAATGAGAAACGAGCCCGGAACCGTGCTTTGCAGCCTTGCAAATGTCCGATTTAGGCTTTGCTGGTTTATTTGTTGAATTAAAAGAACTTTTGAAGAAAGCCCAGCTCAGCTCTTCGTACTACCCGTTCTCCTCTCTTTATATCTTGGTGGAAAGACAGACAACCCTTCCTTCCTTTTTTCACTTCAAAGCATCTCGCGGCCAAACTGCAAGAGACATATCTCTGGGCTCGCTTCTGTTTTGTCAAGTTTTTCACAATCTGTCCATCGTTGACCAGAAGCAAAATTTGGACCAGCAAATGATGCTAATTGCAGTCCTTGAAGATAAAACACTGTAAAACTGGAAGGAAAAAAAAAAAAAGTAGCATCGCAGTTGCACAGGGTCGAGGCAACCCGTATCCTATCTTGGGAAAACAGAGAAGTTTAAATCGTGGAAAAAGTCAATTAGTTGAGCCGAAAAGCGCAACAACCTCTTTCCTTTTAAACCAGCCCATGAGCGTGTTTAGATGTTTCCTCTGCGGAGGAAATGCAGTTTAAATAATTTATATGAGCTGCCATGTGGGACAAGATACAATCGTCAAACAGCACTTCACCTTATCTCTTGTCAAAAGAAAGAGAGAGAGAGAGGTGGGGGAGAGGAAGGAAGGAAGGAAGGAAGGAAAAAAAAGAAAGGAAGGAAAGGAAAGGAGGAAAAAAAACCCTACACACAGGGAACTGGAGATCCGGAGTTTTCTATTTTATATTGTCAAGATGATCGCTAAAACCTAGATTGTGATCCTTGGCTAGCCAGTGGAAGAACTGGGATTCAGAGTTTATTCAGGGAGAAGGCTCGCTCAGTTTTGCCAGCCGCTCAGCACTAGAGATTTGGGGAGATTAAAGAGTTTATCAAAAGTGTTTGTGATCGGAAAAAAAACCCCAGACGGGAGTCAGAAATGGAAGCAGCACCGGCAGCTGGAAGACAAATCTAGTGGTTAGCCGTTGAAAGGAGAAATACGGCTAGCCATTTATCAGCTTGTTCGGGAATAAGTTGTACGGCTTTGCAAAGGTCTGGGACGCTGAAACTCGTTAGCCGGAAGGGAGAAGACGAAGAAGACGACACTGAGTTAATACCGAGGCTAATTAGCTCTTTAATAAGCTGTTTGACAGGGCTATTTTGCATTTGGTGATGTTTTTCAGCCAGTCTCATCCATTTTTTTTTCCTGCGCGGAAGACAAATTCCTTGTGTGTCTAATCAAACTTGGCCAAATAAATTCTATTCTATTCTGTTCTATTCTATTCTATTCCATTCTATTCTATTCTGTCCTGTCCTGTCCTGTCCTATCCTATTCTCTATATTCTTTTCTCTATATTCTTTTCTCTATATTTTCTATTCTATTCCTCTTCCTCTTCCTCCTCCTCTTCACCACCTCCTCCTCCTCTTCTTCTTCTTCCTCCTCCTCTTCCTCTTCCTCCTCCTCTTCATCTCCTCCTCCTCCTCTTCATCTCCTCCTCCTCCTCCTCCTCCTCCTCCTCCTCCTCCTCCTCCTCTTCCTCTTCCTCTTCCTCTTCTATTATTCATTTCTTCTGCATTCCACTCTAGTCTAGTCCCTTCTGCATTGTATTGTATTCCATTCCATTCTGGAGACAGCAGGATGTGGGAACCAGGGGGAATGTCTGTGTGTGTGTGTGTTTGTGTGTGCATGTGGTTTTGTTATTTTTGTCAAGCATGGGAAACGCAACAAGAAGCGTTTGGCTTTTTGAACTGGCCGGTTCCATCCTTGTCTTCTCTGTGTTGTTGGCTTGATGTGCAGCAAATAACCTTCCCACCCCGTGGTCTCTTTCCCCAGGTCCGAAGAAGCCAACAAGGCGTTTTCGGCGGCTGTGCAGATGCATGACGTGTTGGTGAAGGCTTGGGCCATGTGGGGGGATTACCTGGAAAACATCTTTGTCAAGGAGCGCCAGCTGCACCTCGGGGTCTCCGCGCTGACTTGTTACCTCCATGCCTGTCGGCACCAGAACGAAAGCAAATCCAGGAAGTATTTAGCAAAGGTGAGTGTTTCCGTTTGGAGAAGAAACCGCCTTGAAGGAGAGATGAGAGTCCTTCTCTGTGCTTAGCGGTTGACTTGGTTTGACAGCTAGTCCTTGGCTTACGGCCACAACTGGGATAAGCTCTCCTCTCTCGAGCAGGGGGGTTGGAGTAGACGATCTCTAAGGTCCCTCCTACCCCAGTGATTCTGTGATTCTAGGTTCTTTGGCTCCTGAGCTTTGATGACGACAAGAATACGTTGGCTGATGCCGTGGACAAGTATTGCATTGGCGTCCCGCCCATCCAGTGGCTGGCTTGGATCCCACAGCTCTTAACCTGTTTGGTCGGATCAGAAGGAAAACTCCTCTTGAATCTCATTAGCCAGGTACTGTTGTGGTTAGCTGGCAGCGGGTGTGGACAGCTGAAGAGAGCGAGAACTCAGATGAGGGGCCAGGACCATTAGGGAGTGGATTGCTGCCTTCAGAGATTGTGGGGGCTGGCAGCAGCGATGAGGAGGTTCCCGAGGAGCCTGTTCCAAGTGCACGTGCGTGCAGGACTGCTCATAGGAAAGAGCAGTTACAACAGGACGGGCGACTCGGGAGCTGTGAAACGAACGTACTTTGCAGGAAGCAAAGGCGTTTTGAAACTCAGCCTCGTGGGCATTCCAGTATCCTGAGTTTGTATTTGAAGATTCTTATTTTGCAAATTATTTCTTTCTCCGTTATCTTTTGGCAAGTCTCGCACAGTTTGGCAAGGCTTGGGCTTATCACAGCTAATCGTTTTGTAAAAGCATTACAAAGTTTCTGTTCCTTTTGGATGGTGTTTGATTTGTTGGAAAAGGGCGTGGGTCAGAACAGGGACGGAGGTGGAGGAAGTGAAGAAGGAGGCGCCATTGGATGGGTAGCATTCCTGAATGGGTTAGCGCTGAATGGAAATAAGGAGAAATTTCTTGACCAGTCAGGGAACAGCCTGCCTGCTGGAGTTGGAAAGGCCTGGGGGAAAAAATTGGGGAGAAGAAAAAACCATTTTTTTCTCCCTATTTTTCCCCAAAGCTGTTTGGAAAAATAGATGTGGGGGGAAAAACCTTGTTTCCTCCCAATTTTTCAGGTTGTTTCCCAAGCTTTTCCATCTCTACGTGAAAAAAGCACGCATGCCTACCGCTGGCATAAAAAGAGCCCGCGGGCTCGCCTTCCACTTCTGCAGCCCGGTTCAGAAAGGCTGATAAAACCCCTTTTATTTAGGCTAAAGTGAATTCCCCTCCAGCAAAGTCCCGGCCGACAGTCTTTCAAGAGATTTCACAACTACAGACCTTGATCAGACCTTGAAGAGCTGCCAGGCCGATATCTTCCAAACGCCGCTCTGTAGCAGACAATACTTGGCAAGAAGTCCGGAACGGATCTTCACCCGAATGAATTGAGCTAATTGTCTCCTGCAAACCCCACCCCCCTTTCACTCCTCTTTATTCCCTACTCCCGAGTTGACCCTTGTTCCTTAGCTATTCCCTTCATCTGGCAGCTCTGTGCATGCGCACACTGGGAACAGGCTCCAGCTGTTCTTCTGCCTCACTGATCTCCGACTCCAAAGGCAGCTGATAACTGTCAGATGGCCCTGGCTCCATCTCTGCCTCCTACGCAGATCCTTCCCCAGACTCCAAGGCCCATGTTCCTCCCCAACCTCCTCACTGTCCGAATCTGCCACCAGCTCTGTTGTTGGGCCACGATATTTGTATAAAATCCTCTCCACAATCATCATGTAAACCTTTGTTTCGAGATGATCCTAGACTCTCCGCGGCCCCCTCCCTTCCCTTCCTCTCTCTCTCTCTCTCTCTCTCTCTCTCTCTCTCTCTCCTCTCCTCTCCTCTCCTCTATATAAATCATTATTAATTGATTTCATGGAGTCAAAAGCTAGACGTGAATCAGTGGGCAGGTTGCTGTATCACAATACTTCGGAGACGGCCGTTGAATTTTAACACACACACTTCGTTTTTTGTCATCCCCCCCCACGCAATAGGTTGGACGTGTCTACCCTCAAGCAGTTTACTTCCCTATCCGTACTCTCTATTTGACGTTGAAGATTGAACAACGGGAACGCTACAAAAGCGGTAAGCGGGGAACATCACAAAGCTACAACCTCGGGGGCCGGTTGTTAGGTTTCCGGGGAGATTGAGTGGCTTTGCCTCCTGTGGCTGGAGAGGCAGGCAGGTCCTTCCTTGGCCTTCCTTGCTAATTCAAGAACGGGATCAGACGGTCCTAATCGCAACTCTTAATTGCTGTTTGAATGATATTTTCCACGATGGCTAGAATTTTAGACGTTTTAAAATTGCAGCTGAAGTCAGGGTTTTGTTCCCACGTCCTTGGTGCTCTCTGATTCTTGCAGGGCTTTCATTACCAAACTAGGTAACCTCATCAGTGCTAGAAGGGAGGGGAGTTTGTGGGAGGGGGAGGGGGAGGAGGAGTTGGAGAAGGAGGAGGAGAGGACTGTGGGGGTCCTTGGCGCTCTCTGAGCTTGGCGGTTTCCTTGCAGATGTTTCATGACCAAACTAGGTAACATCATCAATACTGGAAGGGAATGGAGTTTGTGGTGAGAGGAGGAGGAAGAGGTGGAGAAGGAGTACTGTGAGGTTCTTGGAGCTCTCTGAGCTTGGTTGTTTTCTTACAGGCCTTTCATGACCAAACTAGATAACATTATCAGTGTTGGAAGGGAGTGGGCTTTGTGGCGAGAGGAGGAGGAGGGGGGAGAGGTGGAAGAGAGGAGGAAGAGAGGGAGGAGAAGAAGAAGGAGGAGGAGGAGGAATGTGGAATCCCTGGTACTCTCTGAACTTGGTGGTTTTCTCACAGACCTTTCATTACAAACTAGGTAACATCATCCATGCTAGCCCTTGGGTCTCGAACTGCCAATCTTCTGGTCAACAGCCCAGAGCCTCAACCTCTAGACATGTCCCCCCCATTTCCATTACTACACCCTATAACAAACACCACAGAGTTCCAAAAGTTACAGTTGCGTCGCTTTCCCAACTGGGTCTACTTCGAAGGGCTGACACCTTCTTCCCATCTCCCCCCCCCCCCCCCACCCCCCCGACCCAAAGATTCTGGACAGCAGCAGCCGAGCTCCGTCGGAAGCCAGTCTCACTCTGCGTCGGACCCCGGGCCGATCCGAGCGACGGCCCCCATGTGGCGATGCAGCCGTATCATGCACATGCAGCGGGAGTTGCACCCGACACTCCTCTCGTCTCTGGAAGGGATTGTGGATCAGATGGTCTGGTTCCGAGAAAACTGGCACGAGGAGGTAGGCCGCCCTTGTATCTGTCGACGAGCCGGGCGGTGTGGGGATGAATGAATGGTGCAGAAAATAGGAGTTTCGATGAATGTGACACATAAATCGCCCTCTGTGGTGCTTTTCAGAGTATATTCTTTAACTGGCAGAGACGTGGTTCACAAAGTAAATGTCAGTTCATAAAATGTTTCTATGGTCTTTTTAGAGATGCCAACAGAAAGGGAGGGGGGAGCAGTGCGGCAGCTTGCAAACCGAAACTGCATTCCATAAATGTTTTCAAAGATAGTAACGAGGCGACTGAATTCTCTGCTGGGCGAAATTCTAACTAGAGAGCATGATGGATGACTCTGGGCTATGGATGTGTCCCATTGGAGAATATGAATTAGGATACACCCAGGAGGTGGGGGGAAAACCAGGGTCAAAGGTGACAATGAATGAGGTGTCTCAGAGTCGGCTACACCCAGGCAGTGCTGGCATGTTAACTCCCAATAAATCCTTTTGAAGTTTTGGAAGTTTGGCTCAAGACTCATGATTTAATTGGGGGTCACTGCCGGAATCCTGACAGCTCACCAACTCTGCGACTCATCATTCATTGTCACCCTTGACCCTGGTTTTGCCCTCGCCCACCCTGGGTGTGAATCATAATTCATATTCTCCAATGGGACACATCCCTAGCCAAGAGTCATCCATCATACTCTCCAGTTAAAATTTTTAGTAAGCATGGCAACGGATCGGCCAATGGGAGCTGACATCACTGGGTGTGGTTTGGTTCTGTGTGCTTTGCTGAGAATTGAAAGGGAAACTAGAGTTCTGCTCTGAACTGGAACTGGAGCACGTCTGCTTCTGTTTGTGTCTGCTTGTAACCTTTTACGGGTTGGAAGCAACTACTGGTATTGTACATTTACTTATGTTTATGAAGAAGTTAATGATCCTGCTGAATCAGTCCTCTGTGTGTTTCCTGGACTTGAATTTCTCTACTTCTCTTTCTCTCTCTCCCCTTGTCTCCTTCTCTTGTTTTCCTGTCTCTCTTTCTCTCCCTCTTTCCTTCTCTTTCTTCTGTCTTTCCCCTTCTATCTATCTCTCTCCTCTCTCTTTCTTTCCGTCTCCCGCTCTCTCTCTCTCTCTTTCTCTCTCCCTCCCTCTTTCTCTTTCTCTCTTTCTCTCTCTCTCTCTCTCTTTGACCTGGCCCACTTTTAGGTCCTGCGACAGCTTCAGCAAGGCCTGGCCAAGTGCTATTCGGTGGCCTTCGAGAAGAGCGGTGCTGTTTCCGATGCCAAAATCACGCCGCACACCCTGAACTTTGTCAAGAAGCTGGTCAGCACCTTCGGGGTGGGCCTGGAGAACGTCTCCAACGTCTCCACCATGTTTTCCAGTGCAGCTTCCGAATCGCTAGCCAGGAGGGCTCAGGCCACAGCGCAAGACCCCGTCTTTCAGAAACTCAAGGGCCAGTTCACAACAGGTGAGATCTTTCTGAATGGGCCGGAAATTCAGTTTGGGTTTGCTTTGTCCTGATCCTCAGTCCAGTTTTAATAGAACAGAACAGGACAGGACAGGACACGACACGACACGACACAATACAGCACAATTCAATGGAGTGGGGTAGGGTAGAGTAGAATAGAATAGAATACAACACAATACAACACAATTCAGTGGAGTGGAATAGAGTAGGGTAGGGTAGAGTAGAATACAATACAACACAATTCAGTGGAGTGGGGTAGGGTAGGGTAGAGTAGAGTACAATATAATACAATACAATTCAGTGGAGTAGGGTAGGGTAGAATACAATACAATACAATTCAATAAATAATTTAATGGAGTGGAGGAGTGGGGTAGGTAGGGTAGAGTAGAGTAGAGTAGAGTAGAGTACAATACAATACAATACAATACAATACAATACAATACAATACAACACAATTCAGTGGGATGGGATGGAATGGAATGGAATAGAATAGAATAGAATAGAATAGAATAGAATAGAATAGAATAAGAATCAATAGAATAGAATAAGAATAATCTGTCTTATAAAAGTGACAACCCATTATCAAAATATTTTTGTGGGTTTTCTGTCTTATCGGAGTTAATGCCTTACGTCCTTTTTAAAAAAATGTGCCGAAGAAAATAATCTTTAAGTATTTCGTATTAGTCTGTTTTTTGTTGATTTATTTGTTTGAAACATGCATTTTTCACATTTTCAAATGGTGTAGACATTTTCTGGAGTTGTGTGGTTTGGGTGGGAAAAAAAAAAAGAACTGTCCAGAGACAGCAATTTTTCTTCCATTTTTGAAACAGGATTCTTGAACCAGTCAAAATGGCGAAAGGATTCTTTTCAGAAGGACAATAATAAAAAGAGCCCTTTCCAACATCTTCCATGCAGTCAAGAATATTTTATTTTTCAATTATGATTAGGCCGGACTAATTAAGATGAAAACAGCCCTTTTATTTAAGCCGAGATGAGATTACTGTAATCTGTTAAAAAGTTGGGCCTTGAATTAAATGTTGAAAGATAGAGGGGAAACGGCTGCCATGAAATCAGTCGGTGGACTTGAGGTTTGGAGTGGTGGGATTTAATTCATTTGGCGGAAAATAAGAATTTTGATTAACATGAAACGGGAATAGCCTATCTGTGCAGCTGGATTAATGGCAATTTAATCACCCTACTGTTCTGCAGCTGATGAAAATCTTCCGGGTGTATAATTTCTTTGCTGCACTTGTACAGGTAGAGTCGGTCCTCCAGTGCCAAAGCTCTTAATCCACCTGTCAGTTATTCCAGTGTTTCGGAAGAAGGCACAGCGCCAGAGTCCAAAATGTACCTTTCCTTCAACTAGATCAGGGGTCGGCAATCTTTTGGACCTCAGGGACCACTAAACTCATAATTTGAAATCCCGCGGACCAGAGACCACTGAACTAGATTGTCATCAAGTGTGGTATACTGCCGGTTCACACCGGTTCTAGGGATCCGGTAGTGCCGCTCAAGAGTTGGCCTCGCCCTTTTCCTGTCCTATATTTCCGAAGCGCGTGCCCACAGAAGCGGTAGTAAAATATTTTGAATTCCACCACTGATTTGTCATGTTTTTTTAGTTCCAAGTCCAAAGCCCTTCAACCACCTCAGGTGTAATCAAAAGATTGGATTTCGGATTGATGTCAAAAGAGAGATTCCCGGTTTCTAACCTCATTAAGCTGCTGGCAGAATGGGCAACTGCGGCTCGTGCCATTCAGGTTACCGGTAACCCTTTGTCCTTTTTTTTTTAAAAAAAAAAGTCTGGATGTGATTAGACAAGGCCAGCAGTGAAGCCTTTATCGCACGAACAAAGGCAGCTAATTAATTGCGTCGCCTCTTGCCATTCTCCTCCGGCCCCACGAAGCCAAACAAGAACCAGGAAGAAGACAAAAGCGAATTAAAATACAGTGTTTTCGGCGGAGGAAAAGCTATTTCCTGCCGTGCAAAGAATTGACTCGCTTAAAAAAACAACAACAACAATCACAATCTTTAACACTGCTGATTTTTTTTTCCCCCTAGCCTGATTTTACATATCATTGGCAAGGAGGTTGAGATTCCCCCGTCAGGAAGGAAGGGCATATTTTGGCGCTTCAGGCAGCCAGAATGACCAAACGCGACGGCGTCTTTCTCACTCGTCTGCCAAAGCCTTTTACTGCAATTGTTCACTAGAGGGGAGACTTGGAATGAAAGTTGAGGGTTTTGTTTTTTGTTTTCTAACCTTCATAATCGACCCAAGAGAGGCTGGGAAAAAAATGGGCGGCGGGGGCGGCGTTTCTTTTCTTTTTTTTCTCCCTTCTTCTTTGTCGAAAAGAAAACGTGTTTCGTACAATAAATCTATTGCGAGATGAATAACGTTCTTAACGGGCATCCTGCAAAATGTTTTTGATCACTGGCCTGTTGGTAGAAACTTGCTTGTTGCCCAAGGCACACAAGCCTTGTTGGGTATCACAACGCATTATCAAGCAGCTTGGACAATCCTCCGATCAAACGCGATGACATCCCTCTAAGTGAGTCGACAGGTTGGCTCCTCACGAAACCCGCTGGAGAGACAGCATCCCTTTCCTGCTTCACCTGTCCTCAGGTACGCCCGCCATTAATCGAGCAGGCTGTTGACAAGAGATGAGTCGAAGTTGCCTCAAAACGGCAGAGGCCCTCTTTGTATTCTTTCTTCCCCGTTCCACCTGAAACGACTCGGTTGTTTTGATGTATGCGTCGTACCTTGGAGCAGGGCTGAGGATTTTTAGTTTGGGGGTGGCAGCCTGTTTTCAATCTTTGGTCCATTCTGGGCTGGCTGGCTGGCTGGGTATGATGGAGGAGGTTGTCAAGCAAACTTAGAGGGCATCGCGCAGGGAAACACGGTGTATGGATGTCTCTGCGGTTTTTGAAGGTTGGGGAAGGGCGTTGGAGGGTGTTTTGAAAACCTGGTGAGGTGCTGATACTCTTATCTTTTAAAAAGTCCCCCCTGAAGGGATTACAAATATTGGCATTTGAAAACAGGGAAATCCAGCTGTTGAAAGCTGCTCGGCAAATCTTTTTTAATGTCTCGTTTTTGAGTGATATGGAAGGAGGAGGAAGGGAGGAGGAGGAGGAGAAGAAGCAGAAGAAGGAGGAGGAGAAACAAGGAAGAGGAGAAACAAGGAAGAGGAGAAACAGAAAGAGGAGGAGAAAAAGAGAAGCCGGAAGAAAAGGAAGAGGAGAAGAAAACGAGAAGATGAGAAGCAGAAAAAAAGGAAGAAGAAGTTGCTGAAGGAGGAGGAGAAGCAGAAAGAGAAGATGAAGGAGAAGCAGGAGGAGGAGGAAGAGGAGGAAGAGGAGCAGGAGGAAGAGGCGAAGGAGAATCCCAGATAGAAGATGCTTGTGTCAAGCCTTTTATTCAATATACATTTCTCTTTAAGGTGAATTACCTTTCCAGTCACCCATTGGTCCTTTTTTTTTTTATAGGATGGCCCTGAAAATAAAGATTTCCATTTGGGTTAATGTGAACATTAACAAATCCCAGCCACCAGTTTTGTTACTTAAACACAGCGGGCAGATTTGGCATTAAAATACTCGAACAACACTGAAGTCTGTCTTTTTCCCATCCTCGGGTTCCTCTTTCAATTAAATTTTATATAACCCTTCCAAAGTGGTTCACAGTAAAGCAACTAATAACACACAATCGCCTGTTATTAAAGATGATTACAGAGGTCATAAAAACGAGGCGTTTAGGGACAAATGGAATACAAAGTGCGAGACAGCCATGAAAATAATATTATGGGGGGAAAAAATAGCGTAAAACTATCCATTGTCAACTTCCTGTCAATTGCTATTTAGGAACATGAAAATGCCAGACCAAAATAGAAAATATATGTGCTGTCAAAAATCTTGAAAGGCAGATATTGGCAACTCTAGGCAAGATAATTCCAGTGTCACCAATAACTCCACTATTTCCATTTTCCTGATTTAACTGTTAGGGATAGTTTTCTTTCTTCTTTTTTTTAAAAATCCCCAGTTAAAAGGCTGCTGCAAACTAATTAACTTTGATAATCACGAGCCTCGCCAATACTGTGCGAGGCTGCCAAAAATAACAGATAAGGTTACCTAGAAATATTTTACAACACAAGATTCTTCAAATACCAATTTAAGATACTGTAATGTCCACGAGGCTGAGTTTCAAAACATGTTTGCTTCCTGCAAAGAACGTTCGCTTCACAGCTGGCTTTATCTTCTCGAAGGAGGAGCCGTTACCTTGCAGTCTTACTCCCAAGTCACCTGTGCTGCTGCAGCTGCTCTTTCCTGCAAGCAGCCCTGCGCGCACTTGGCACAGGCTCCTCGGGAACCTCCTCATCGCTGCCGCCAGCCCTCACAGTCTCTGAAGGCAGCAGTCCACTCCCTAAATAGTCCTGGCCCCACATCTGAGTGCTCACTCTCCTCAGCCGTCCGCACATGCCGACGGCTAACCACAACACTGCCTCTACCTAGGATTGAACTCGCGGCCTCCTGAATGTAAGGCGAGAGCTTCATCTCTAGGCCACCGCGCCACCCAAATACCGGAAATCATACAACGGTGAAAAATTTGGCAAGAAAGCTATGTCTTCCCGTATTTCCTATACCTCTGAAGATGTACATTGCTCCTGTTTTGATTTGTTGTTGTTTTTTGTACGCTTTCCATTGTGACATCCTTTTAAACTGATAGAAAGGAAATTCTGAAAACCAACTGATGGAGTCTGCACCACAGGTATCTTAACGCTTTTCATTCCTGTTTCTAACAGATGGTTGTTTCTTCTTCTTCTTCTTCTTCTTCTTCTTCTTCTTCTTCTTCTTCTTCTTCTTCTTCTTCTTCTTCTTCTTCTTCTTCTTCTTCTTCTTCTTCTTCTTCTTCTTCTTCTTCTTCTTCTTCTTCTTCTTCTTCTTCTTCTTCTTCTTCTTCTTCTTCTTCTTCTTCTTCTTCTTCTTCTTCTTCTTCTTCTTCTTCTTCTTCTTCTTCTTCT
>NW_020769332.1:11819043-11834732 GCF_900518735.1 Pseudonaja textilis
TACTCTACTCTACTCTACTCTACTCTACTCTACTCTACTCTACTCTATTCTTATTGTACCCTAGGACTATCATTAAGTGTTGCACCTTATGATTCTTGACTCTTGACAAATGAATCTTTTATGTACACTGAGAGCATTTGCACCAAGACAAATTCCTTGTGTGTCCAACCACACTTGGCCAATAAAAAGAATTCTACCCTATTTAGTCCTGCCGGCCACATGACCACGGAGACGTCTTCGGACAGCGTTGGCTCTTTGGCTTTGTAACGCAGATGAGTACCGCCTCCTGGAGCCTGAAACAAGTAGCACGGATGTGCGAGGGGAACCTTTACCTTTAAGATACGTTTTATAACCAGCTGTTTACGCCATTCTCAGGGGTCTCCTCTGTGTTACCTCTGCTCTTCTAATCTGGGAAACCCGCAAATCAAATTTGTTTCTGGGACACGTTCCTTGTTAGAATTCCCTCTCGAGCCATCTGTGGTGCAGTCTGCTCTTCGGAGCAGCTGCCAAGGAAGCCAAATGACGAGGACTGGTATTTATTATTATTTTCAAAGGTGACCTTTGCTTCCTAGAACCGCCGCAGTGATCGTTCCCACCTTCAAGCCATGCTCGACGGCCATTTTCCTTGGGGAGCTAGGGCATTTATCCTCAGCAGCGGCTTGTCAGGATCCCAATCCTCATCCATCAAAGTTTGTCCTCCTGGAGAGGTTGCTGACTTCATAGGTTTCCTTAAGAAAAGCCTCCAAATCTCTTATCTTAGGGAGGACAGAGGCCCTCGGTGACTTTTGACTTCCGAGCACATTAATTCTTCTCTCTTCCCCCCACCTCCCCACCCCCACTGCACTGCCTGGGGGATATTTATAAAACCTGGACACGGATGGATCAAAATCCTCTCATTCAGCAAGATCTTTTTTGATCAGGGCACATGGTGCTGCGTTGGGCACTTTGAAACTGGATATAATGGTCGGCGGGAAACGATTTCGGGAGGCAGGAGGAAGAAACATACATCCAGGCTTGCAAGATTCCATTAATGTAACCTTAGAAATAAAGTTAGAGCTATTATTCTGGGTGGATGCTTCCGGTCTGGATTACCTCAATCTTGCACGTCTGAAAGAACATCTCCGCCCTACGTGGGTGGTGCTTCCTATCGAGGCTACATCGAACCTTGCAAATCCGAAAGAACATCTCTTCCTCCCTCCCCACCTTTACGGTCCAAGAAACTTGGAGGGTTTCTCCTGAGATGTTTGAGATGCAACGGATAGGAACTAATCAAGGAGAGATCCAAGCTAGAAATAAGTAGGAATGTCCTGATGGGGAGAAGAGTGAACCAGTGGAATGGCTTGCCTTCAGAAGTTGTGGGTGATCCATCCCTGGAGGCTTTTAAGAAGAGACTGGGCAGCCACTTGTCTGAAACAGGATAGGGTCTCCTGCTTGAGCAGGGGGCTGGACTAGAGGACCTCCAAGTTCCCTTCCGACTCTTATTCCGAGAACCTCTGAGAAGTTTGCCATGTCCCTTTCTTCCTGAGGGCTCAGCTGCCTCTTCTCAGTTCTCTGTGATTCTTGCTTTTCTCTCCCGAGGCCATCCCCACATATCATGACTCTGGGTCAAGAGCACACTCAAAGCCCCACCACCACCAAAAAATGGTGTGATGCCCATTCACAATTTTAATGGAGACCTGCCAGCAAGTTTCAAGCTTCCTTCTGCGGCTGAGCCAGAAATGCCTCTCTCACCCACCTCCTTGGGAAAAACCCAGCAATTATTCTATAAAACAGAGGTAGAAGTTGATAGATGTATTTTTAAAGTAATATAAACTGTGTAGGCGGCAATAGTATTCCCCCCCACTTCTCTTCTTTCCAAGGTAATTCCGTTGCTCTCTATTATATCACCTTTAATAGAATCAATTCTTTCTCATATAGCAATAATAGGTTAAAACAGAAGGTTGTCTATCATGCCGAAACAAAAAAGCGGCTTCATTCTGTTTGCACAACGTGTTTTACCAGATCGGTTAAAAACCTTGTGGTTACATCAGCATTACATGCTAAAATATATTTTTGGGGGGGTGGGGAGCAGAGGGGGAAACCTATTTTTCTTCATTTAGGTCTGGATATAATCTGACAAAGGAATAAGTCAATATTCCAGTTGAAGCTTCCCCGGTCCCTATGCAGAGCTTACATTTTAGAATTTTCAGAGTTTTCAGCTGCAAAAATAACTATTTATTATCCAATTCCAGCCATCAACCCAGTTACAAAGTCTGGACCTTTGCGAATTATGTAGACGGTGGATTTTGACCATTCCTATTCTACATTCTGGAACTTGCAGAAGGAAAATCATGCATTTGAAAAGTAAAAACATAGTTATTTTGACAAAACTTCCTCCAGGCTGAACAGTTGCTATAACAGAATTCTTTTTTTCCCCTCCGGACTGTTAGCTGCTGTTAGAGAAGTCCTAATAGGAACCCCAAATCTAGTTCCGGATCCATGAGACATAAAGATCTGCCTTAAAATGTCACCATCCAGTAAAAAGGAAACTCTGCAAGCCATCGGTTGCCCACAACACCACACAACTCAATTTAAGGAACCGCTTCTGTGCCGTGCTGTTTAATCTGCAGGGACCTTGGCGGGTGCATGAAAGACGAAGAATTGTTGGGGAAAAGCTAAGCAGTGACATTGTCAACTCAGGTGGGTATCTCTAGGTCAGAGATTGAGTCTTAAGCTAGTATAGGCAGACTACAACTATTCTCTTCTATTGATAGTAGAGGTAAAGTAGCACATATGTGCTACTCATTTCTGGCTCTAGGGGGTGGTGCTCATCTCTGTTACGAAGCTGAAGAGCCAGCGCTGTCTGAAGACGTCTCCGTGGTCATGCGGCCGGCCAGACTAAACGCCGAAGGCGCACAGAACGCTGTTCCCTTCTTCCCACCAAAGGGTCCCTATTTTTCTACTTGCATTTTTAACATGCTTTCGAACGGCTAGGTTGGCAGAAGCTGGGACAAGGAATGGGAGCTCACTCCATTACGCGGCGCTAGGGATTCGAACGGCTGAACTGCCAACCTTTCTGATTGACAATCTCAGCGTCTTAGCCACTCAGCCACCACGTTCCCTTCTATTGATAGCGCAAACTGTCAAAGGCAGCATCTCTCTCTCCACCCCCACCCCCCCACACCAGCAAGAAGACCACCCTAGGTTAAGTGTAGGGTACAAGCAGCTTTTCTCACTTTGGGCAGATGTTTCAGGTGACAGTGTAAAGCAACAGATGGCGAGAGGGCAGATGCGTGGAGCCAACTAGAGATGCATCCACGCTGATGGCTGATCTGAGTAAATGAGCCAGCAAACCCATTGCAGCTCCGATGGCATCTCCAGAAAATGACAGCGTTGGTCTTCCAGTATTCATCTCCGGGTTCCAAACTCTTTCTGTGCTGCTCCTTCCCCTCTTCCCAAGTTCCTTCATAATTCTTGCACGGAGAAGGAACATTACATTGATTGTATTGACTGGGAAGAAATAAGGTCACTGCACAAACAGCCTTTTGAATGGAAGGCAGTTACCGAGGCGGCAGAAGACTCTGTTTTAAATAAGCTTAAGGGGACTTTATGGCAAGACAATATTCTGTGCTATTTATTTCCAAGCAGACCGTCAGAGCCATTATTGGTGCAGGAGAGTTAAAAGCCAAGGTTTCTTTTTCCCAGAACCGAGTGCTGTTGCCGTTTTTATTTTTCCTCCACAAGGTTGGCATTCATGGGTATTTAATTGAAAGTGGGCACGGCTAAACTTCGAAAGCAGGAAAACCACAAGCGGGCGTTTTCTTTTTTTCCTTTCCTCCCTAACCAGAATCCTGCGGTCTTGTTAAGGCACCAGGGCGGTGGTGGTGGTGCTGGTGGGGCTGGCAAACTTCTTTACAACAGTCAAGAAGACTTCTTAGCTGCAGAAGGGATTCCTTGCCACTTCGTTCCCGTATATGCACAGACCCTGGCCAGCTAATTAATTTGGCAATTAAATCTGAAGGAGTTCTTTGCTCATTGTTTACGTACGCGTGTCAAAATGGAAGGCATTGTTTGGAGAGACTGGTTAATTAATTAATTGGAACTCATTAACTGGGAGGCAGTCTCAAATCTTTCTTTGCGACGAAGAACCTCTGAACTCTTCTTTTGGGAACGCAAGTATGAGACTGCTGCTGTTAATCTCTTATCGGATTAGTCTTTGGGGTAATCTACAAATTAGGTTAGAAATCAAAACTCTGGTAAAAAAAAAAAAAATGGACCTGGACTGCATTTCGGCCGTTTGTCCGCTTGCGTTTGGGGTGGTGGTAGGAAAAGAAAGGATGAGCTCACCTCGTGGATGTGAGGTTGTCCAACCCTTGCGGGGAGGGTCAGCAAGGTAGATTTCAGAGGAGCAGGGCTCCCCCCCCCCCCGAGAAGGGTATGGGTTCAAGGCAGCCTGCTTTGGGCTAGCTTTTTCACTCCCAAGAGACCAGTTCTGATCAGGCTGGAGAATGGGCAGAGATTAATATTCAGACACTGTTATTAGAGAGGATGTTCGGTTGAGTTGTACAACATGTAGACCAGGTTTTAAAAAAGGGGTAGGGTGGAGTGTGATTTTTCCCAATTGAATGGGGCATGGTTTGGGCAGGTAGAGTGAACCAAGGGGTCCCATGAAAAGTACTGCATTCTATGAGAAGGAAATGCCACGGTTTAGGTCAATAAACCTGGTTTGGAAAAGTGTTTGCAAATTTCTTTGAATGTATGCTTATTTCCCAGGGATTCAAGCTCCAGTTGGCTTCTCAGGGCTGCTTCAGACAATACCCAAAATCCGTCTGTCCGTCCATCCGTCCATCTATCTGTCCGTCCGTCTGTCCGTCCGTCTGTCTGTCCGTCCGTCCGTCCGTCTGTTCATCAGAGCAAGGGAAAAATAGGGTCAGTATGTAAACAGTGGGACAGCTATGATCTTCTGTTTTTATTTATCTATATCCTGCCTTTATTAGCTTTACAAATAATTCAAAATAGCAAATATCTGACACACCTTCTTCCTCCTGTTTTCCCCACAACAACCCTGCGAGGTGGGTTGGTTTGAGAGAGAGGGACTGGCTCAAGGTCATCCAGCCAGCTTTCATTGCTAAGTCAGGACTAGAACTAAGACTCCCAGTGATTGCCTCAAAGCCACCCAGTCAGCTTGACTATCTAAAATGGAACTAGAATTCAGTCTCCTAGTGATTCGCCCAGTCAGTTTTCATATCTAAAATAGAACTAGAATTCACAGTCTCCTAATAATTGGCCCAAATTCACCCAGTCAGTTTTCATATCTAAAATGGAACTAGAATTCACAGTCTCCCAGTGATTGGACCCCAGTCCCCCAGTCAGCTTCCATATCTAAAGAGGAACTAGAACTCACAGTCTCCTAGTGATTGGCTTGGTTAGCTTTTGTATCTAAAGTGGAACAAGAATTTACAGTCTCCTAGTGATTTGCCCAAAGTCACCCAATCAGCTTCCATATCTAAAGTGGAACTAGAATTCACGGTCTCCTAGTGATTGTTCAAAGTCACCAGTCAGCTTTCATTTCTAAAATGGAACTAGAATTCATGGTCTCCTAGTGATTGGACCCCAGTCCCCCAATCAGCTTCCATATCTAAAGTGGAACTAGAATTCACGGTCTCCTAGTGATTGCCCAAAGCTCCCCCCGCCCCCCCCAGCCAATTTTAATGCCTAAAACAGGACTAAAACTCTCAGTCTCCAGTTTTCAACTCTTCCCTCCCCTTCCTCGTGGCTGGCAAAATTGTTTTATTTTTAAAAAGTCCACAGTTCTCCGGTGTTTGTGAACAGATGCTTTTTGCTGAAAATGAAATGCTGTTTGTTGTGTGCTCCTTGGAGTGGATAGCTCAGTGGTGGCAATTAACAATCAAACACCCTTTTCAAAGCTGTCCTAGCATTTGCCGATAATGATGTGCTAAGACAACACAGAGAATTTCAAAAGCCAAGTTCATTTTAGGCTTTGCAAGGCACAGGAAATAAAAGGGGTCGCCTAGCGAGCGAAAACATATGTAGGAAAAAAAAAAAAGAATGCCTTTTGCTTCTGGTCTGTTCAGTACTTTTTTTCCTTAACGAAAGAAAATTGTAATAAACGAAGAACAAAAATAAAAGTGTGTTTGTGTGTTACAAAAAATATATATATTCCAATGTGTTTGGAGAAATAGCAGATTACTGTGATAGATTTGCTATCAGGTCTGGGATGTAAAAATCTAACTGGCCACTAGAGGGTAGGTAAAAGTTGAAAAGTCCCCCCCCCCCGCCTCTTTGCTGACATCTAGTGGATGCTTGGAGTTCGCAACCCGAAATTTATATCCCAAAAGGTGCTTTTTTCAAGAAGCAACTGGACTTTCTGCTTTTTTTTTTTCTTTGAAGGCGTTTCACTTCTCATCCAAGAAGCTTCTTCAGCTCTGACTTCCATTTCCCACCATCCAGTCAGAGCTAAAGAAACTTCTTGGATGAGAAGTGAAACATCTTTAAAAAAAACCCCAGAAAGTCCAGTTGCCTCTTGAAAAAAAATCACCTTTAGGACAACAACCATGACCTGGATGATTGAGAATCTCCATAGGCCAAATGTTATATATTGATAGCAGTTGAGTATTGTAGCTAACACTTTGAACTTCAAGCAGAAGATCTGTATTTAAATGAAATAGTGTTATCTGAAACCGATTGCTTCTCTTGGGATAATCTTTTGAGAGTACAGCTCTGTTTATTGATAACTACATTAAAATAAACCTGTTTACTGATAAACAGGTTTATCGTTGTGGAATCCTTGATGCTTTCTGAGCTGGGTTGTTTTCTTGCAGACGTTTTATGACCCAACTATGTAACATAATCAATGCTGGGAGGGAGAAGTTTGCAGAGGAGGAGAAGGAGAAGGACTGTAGGGTCCTTGGTGCTCTCTGAGCTTGGTTCTTTTCTTGAAGACATTTCATTACCCATCTAGGTAACTTGATCAGGGCTAATTTAATTTAATTTAATATTGGAGTTACATATTTTGTCAGGTCCAGGACCAAAGATGATACAATGAAATCCACCTGAGTCCAATTATTTGTTTACTTACACTTAATAGACAGAATCTTGCCAGACTAAACCTATTAGG
This sequence comes from Pseudonaja textilis, assembly GCF_900518735.1. The sequence goes on from NW_020769332.1 coordinate 11,826,161, forward strand.
CCTTCCAACCTGATACATATACCCTATTCTAGTGTCTGATTCCCTTGAATCTATTCCTGCCTCCCTCCTCCATCTAGTTCAGAACTGTGTAATCTCTTGTAGAACATATCATCCCTGGGAAGCCAAGATGCTACTGCTGACATTCCCAACCACCATTCCTTCTCCATCTGCACATTCTGTCACACGTTTGGAAGATATTGGAAGAGTTAGGAAGGTATTAGGAAGATATTGCAAAAGTTGTGTGTGTGTGTGTATGTGTGTGTGTGTTTATTCTATGGCAAAATGTCTGTGAGCCAAGAAATCTTATCAAGTGATCTCTACTTATCAGATGCATTCACAATATATCATTTTTGAGATTAAAAGAACACAATTGACTTAGTTTAATTTTTGGAGTGGGGAGGGTTGCATGATTCATTGACTCCTCTGCTAATGGCGTGGGCTGGTTCACACAGCACTGCAGGCTGAAACACGACTTGTCTATTTTATGACATTAGCTCAATGTGTTGTGCAAACACAACCGATCGTGCTTCCAACCTGAATTGCTTGGGAGGGGCCAGGGCTTGTAGGCTGTTATTCATATATTGAATTTAATGTAACTGTATCTGCTTGTTTATTTTCATACAACATCACAAGCGAAGCACATCGGCTGGGTTGCACATAACGTGCTGGTCTAAATTGTAGTTACTACTTTGGAAATCGGCACCGCAGGGCAATATGGTTAATTTAAGATTTGGTTGTAAGACTTTAAGTAATTGGGTTAACATCATGATTTTAATTAGTCGTGGGTTAGAATGTTTTGCAAATATAGCTATTGAAAAATGTTGCTGGCCCTTTTAGAAGGAGAGGGGATACTTGAGAGGGTGGACCGTGCAGTGGCTATTGTGGCCTGACTATCAAAGGTTTCCAAACGGTTCAGATTAGTTTTGGAGCAACTAGTCTGCTCAGTCATGAGGAAGTGCTCTCCATGGTCCTGAAATCTGCACTGTTAGTTGGGAGTGCTTTGTTGGCTTATATTTCTCTCTCCAGTTGACTGCCTTTTCTTTCTTTGTGCACATCTAAGCTATTGTTGTGAAAGGTAGATGAATTCCACCCTGTTGGACTAGGGTGCCTTTCACCCTGCGAAGAAGGTAAATTAAAATGTTTTGAGGAAGTAATTGGCTCTAATAAGCACTCTTGTAGCTTTTTCATGTTGCATTAACTCTGAGAACAAAAAAAGATTGATGCTTAGTTCCCGTTGTAGAAGATTGCAAAATTCTGGTTTTCTATGGAACTCTAAAAGGGCCAGAACCCAATTTCAAGGGCTGCATTTGCAAAACATTCTGCTTTAAAAAAAAAAAAAATAGTATAGTAAATCTATAGAGGAATGCCTCTGCTGATTACATCAGCCTGTCCCATTAGCTCTGGTAGAGAAGACATGCTGTGAGTGCCATCTGCTTGGGACTTACATTCGGTGGGATCCAGAAGGAGTAGCTTTCTCTGCCGTGGTGGCTGCCTTGTGGAAAATTTCTCTCCATGAAGTCTGATTAGCTCCATCTCTGTTAATATTCCAGAAGTCCCTTAAGACCTGGTGATGTCACTAGGCTGGGAAGATGGTTGTTGCAGGGAAGGAATAGCAATAGCACTTAGACTTATATATTGCTTTACAGTGCTTTTACTGCCCTTCTAAGCAATTTACAGAGTCAGCCTCTTGCCCCCAACAATCTGGGTCCTCATTTTACCTACCTCGGAAGGACGGAAGGCTGAGTCAACTTTGAGCCTGGTGAGATTCGAACTGCCAAATTACAGTCAGCCAGCAGTCAGCAGAAGTAGCCTGCAGTACTGCACTCTTTTTTTTTTTTTGTAAATTTTTTTTGAGTTTTCACACACAAAAAAATACAAATAAATCATCTTTTTTGAAAGTAGCGTAATCCTGGGTTACATTTCTTCGTACAGACACAAATTCAATTTCGTGCTCATTTTTATGTTCTATTCCACATCTTATTACTTTTTAACATTTTCTACATAGCTTCTCCCCTCTTTAAATTTTCTCAATTTTATTTTAATTATCTCGTCTCAATTCAAATCATGATATTTATACTTTTTGTCTGTCCTATTTCAATTTCATATTATCTTTTCTCATTAAACAAAGTTTCTCCTGTAGTTGCTGATTGGAGTATGACACCTTTATATCTTTTAATTTTATCCATTTAACTCTTATTTAAGCTTCAATATATGACTTAAAGTTATAACAGATTCAGATTCTACTTGGTACATTCTTAAAATACACACTATATTCTTAAAGAAAAGATTATAAATATATGTAATTAAAACAACACATTCCATTCCAATTCAATTCTATCATTAATGTTAATATTCATTAACATCTTAACTTCTTTAACATTACTTTTCAATTAAATATCATACTTCTATGGGAACAGTTATAAGCTTTCCATAATTAATGGAGTCATGTCTTATGTGATTGGGTGGCCGTAAAAAGTTAAAAGATGGAGGAAGGAGGCCATTGAGCAAGGAATAACAGTAAAGGAGGCTATGGATGAAGGATCCAACCTCCTTTATACTACTTGGAGGACTCTGAATAGGGTTGGAGCACCTAAATGTAAGACCAACATGCTTAAGTGGAGGCTGTTAGTGAATAACAACATGCTGTGTGAATGTGGAGAGCCTAGCCCATCTGCTGGTATGATGGTTACTATCAGAAATATGGACCAACGATGACTTATTTTCACCCAATGACAAAGCCAAGAAGGTGGCCTCATTCTGACAGTCTAAAGTTTGACCTGGACATGGAAGAAGAAGAAGTTGATAAATAAAATACCTATTCTTCTTTCATGGATTTTGGATTGAAGCAAGAGAGAGGTTGGGGAAGCAAGAATGTGAGTTTGGCTAGCAGAATGTCTTACTCTACTTTCCAAAGCTGGTGTGATGATGATCCCAGAAGCTTTTCTGCTCATCAGTGATCCATAACTTGTCCCAAGGTTGCTTTTTTTCAACTGGACTTTCTGGGTTTTTTTTTGAAGATGTTTTGCTTCTCATCCAAGACACTTCTTCAGTTTCTTCTTCTCCAGAACTTCAGTTCCATAACTTGTTTCTTCTTGTGACATCCCATCAAGCTAGTTTTGATCAATGCCAATTGATTAATCTGATGTTATGATTAATCATAAGTTGGTAGTCTCCAACTTATGACTGCAATAAGGGCTGATAAATCCATCTGTAAGCAGTGTGGTCATTAAGTGAGACATCACCTGGCCATAACTTTCCCCTTCCCTGCCAGCTTCCCCTTGAACATGCTTGTGGGAAGTTGGCTGCAAATGATGATCACATGACCACATGAGGAAGACCTTCAAGCTCCCTTCCAACTCTATGATTCTATGGATTGTAACTGCCACCATGCAGGTGAGGGATGATGGGAGCTGTAGTCCAACGCTCCTGAAACTGAGAATATTTTGTTTTTCAGGCAGTGGCTTGAAAGCCTTTTTGGGGGGAGAGGCGGGGGGGTTTATGTAATCCTGGAAAGATGTTTTATTTTGCTCCCAGTGTCCAAGGCTTATTTTTACGCTTTAAAAATCGGAGGAATGATTAAAAAAAAAAAAAAAGCTAAAACAAGCCATTCTTGCCAGCCCTGTTGTAATTAGCAAATGTGGTTGATGAAAGGATATTTGCAAACCGGACTCTCTTTTATTCCCCGTGCCTGAAAAGATGCTCTAGTTGCATTGATTAAAATTCCTCTCCTTCTCTTCCCCCGGCTTTCCTCTGACAATTAAACACAAGGAAAGGAGATGAGCACCAGTGCAAAAAATTAATTACCTAGTTGGAGAACAAGATAATAATTGGCTGGCTTTTTTTTTTTTTTTTAAAAAAAGACCTGCTGCAAAATAATTTGGAAGGAAAATCTCTTCGGAGGGGCCTTTCTGCCGCTTTGCTGTTTGGTGTTGTGTACCAGCTCAAAAGCAGAGAATCATCCTGAACAACAGGGTTGTTACACTCACACCCAGGTTGGACTTATGGTAATACACACACAACACACACACAGAAAGAGAGAGACAGAGAGAGACAGAGAGAGGGGGGGAGAGGGAAGGAGAGAGGTGGAGATGGAGATGGGAGAGGGAGAGAGGGAGACAAAGAAAGGGAGGGAGAGAGACAGAGGTGAGGGAGGAAGAGAGGACGAGAGAGGGAGGGAGAGAGATGGAGACGGGAGAGGGAGGGAGACAGAGTGAGAGTGAGAGAGACAGAGACAGAGACGGACAGACAGAGAGAGAGAGAAGGAGAGAGAGAGAGAGAGAGGGAGAGAGAGGGAGGGAGAGAGAGAGAGAGAGAGAGACACCACATGGCTTTCCAATATTTGATTCTCAATTAAATCTTTCTCTCTTTCATCTCTTATTTACCATCTATATCCATTCATCCATCCATCCATCCCTCTTCTGTCTGTCCATTTCTCTCTCTCTCTCTCTCTCTCTCTCTCTCTCTTGTCTTTTATCCAACTAGCTAGCTATCATCTATCTATCCATCCATCCACCCACCCACCCATTTTCTGTCTCTCCATTTGTCTTCCATTTATCTTTCTCTCTCCCAACCTATACCTACCCAACCATCCATCTATAGTATATACATATATATATGTATATGGGTATGTCTAGTTTAATGAAAAGAAGGACTAGGGGAGACATGATAGCAGTCTTCCAATATCTCAGGGGCTGCCCCAAAGAAGAGGGAGTCAAGCTATTCTCCAAAGCACCTGAAGGCAGGAGAAGAAGCAATGGGTGGAAACTAATCAAGGAGAGAAGCAACTTAGAACTAAGGAGGAATCTCCTGACAGGGAGAACAATTAACCAGTGGAACAACCTGCCTCCAGAAGTTGTGAATGCTCCAACACTGGAAGTTTTTTAAACAATGTTGGATAACCATTTGTCTGAAATGGTGTTGAGTTTCCTGCCTAAGCAGCGGGTTGGACTAGAAGACCTCCAAGGTTCCTTCCAACTGTTATCCTATCCTATCCTATCCTATCCTATCCTATCCTATCCTATCCTATCCTATCCTATCCTATCCTATCCTATTCTATTCTAATTTCTATTCTATTCTATTCTAATTTCTATTCTATCCTATCCTATCCTATCCTATTCTAATTTCTATTCTATTCTAATTTCTATTCTATTCTAATTTCTATTCTATATATCTTATAATCTATTTATCTATCCCATTATTTCTAAATCATTCTATCATCAGTCTGTCTGTCCATTTATTTATCTCATTCTGTCTCCATCTGTCCATCCATCCACTTTCTTAAAAGAAGTCAACGTAACCCCAGCAAAGGTCAATGGCCCAAACTCAAAGGGGAATTTCATTTTCTCTTGTCACATAAACAACTTCCACTTCATGGCTTGGATCCAAAAGACACAGTCAGGATTGTGTGTGTGTGTGTGTGTGTGTGTGTGTGTGTGTGTCCTTTGCATGTCCACCTCTCCCCTGGATCCAATGGCCCATGGTCTGACCACAGCAACACCCATAGCAAGTAGCACATCTAATCTTAGCCAGGCCTCCTTCTTCCTCCAGATTCATCTGTGCCGTAGTCCCTGAAAGTACCCAGAATTTTTTTTTTTTAAAAAAATAATAATAAAGCCCTGGAAGAAGACTTCAAATTTCAAATGCTGGCAATGAATAGGTGCAGCGGAGCACGGCGCCATGCGCCCAGGAAAAATGGCATTGGATAGATAGGACTCGTACAGCTGTTTCCTAATCCCCTAATCCCCTGCCGAGTGGCGAGAGGAACCGCATTCTTTGGCTGCCTTCCTCCCACCGCCTCCCAGTTTTGAGTTGTGTCATTGCACGGTTTGGTAACTTCTGCCACAATAAATAAAATATCAAGAGGTTGAGAACGTCAGCTTGGCAAGGGCAGGGCAGGAAGTCTGGTCAGAACCCGAAAGGAGAGTTTTAAATAGGACATTCAGCTGCGAGAACATCCGGTCTTCTGTGCATCCCAGAGACAGACAGACAGGCAGACAGACACAGACAGACAGAGAGAGATAGAATGAGATAGGTAGAGAGGTAGGTAGGTCAGTAGAAGGAATGAATGGATGGATGGATGGATGGATGGATAGACAGACAGATGGATGACAGATAGATAGGTAGTACTGATAGATAGATAGGTAGGTAGGTAGTAGGTAAGTAGATGGATGGATGGGTAGAGATAGATAGATAGATGATAAAGATGATAGATAAATAGAAGCATAGATGGATGGATGGATGGATAGAGGTAGATAGTATAGTGCAGTATTGGTGTTGGGGTTTTTTGGTTCAAAGTGTGGAGTGTGAAGGATGTGTGTTTGTGTTTATTTTCATGGTCATGATGTGCACTGAAGATGGTGTTTGAGTTTGTTGTATGAGGTGCAATGACAATAAAGTAAACTAAAGATAGAGAAAGATAGATAGATACACAGGTAGAGATACACAGATAGAGATAGATAGATAGATAGATAGATAGATAGATAGATAGATAGATAGATAGATAGACAGACAGACAGACAGACGCTAGCTAGATAGGTAGATGGATGGATGGATGGATGGATAGAGATAGATAGATAGAGACACAGAGAGAGATTATAGAGAGATTTGAATGGTATGTAGGTAGACAGGCAGGTAAACAATGGAATGAAAGGATGGATGGATGGATGGATAGATAGACAGATGGCAGATAGATTAGATAGATAGATAGATAGATAGATAGATAGATAGATAGATAGATAGATAGATAGATAGATAGATAGAAAGATAGATAGATAGGATAGGATGGATAGATGGATAGGATAGATAGATAGATAAAGATGGATGGATAGATGGGCAGGGAAAAGGAGGGAGAGAGGTCCGGGCAGAGAACATCCTGCATATTTCTGGATTCAGTCAAGCTTGCTCGGATCATTCTGGTTTTTTTGTTTTTTTTGTGAAAGATTGTCCTCACAGCAGGGCTGAATTTTGCAGAAAGGAACTTTTGTGCTTTTCCACAAAAGAATTTGTCAGAGAAGCGTTAAGTCCTGGAGATTTCTCACTGTGTAAATCTGAAAGTATTTTTTTTTTTTCAGAAAAGATAATCTTACTGAATGTTCTTCATTGTTTCTCCTGTGCTGGTAGGATGAGTTAGTTTTCTCACTGTTGACAGTCCCCTTGTTCCTCCTTTTCTTTTCCTTTCACCTCTTCTTTCCTTTCCTTCCTTCCCATGCATTGTAATACACAAGTGACATTAACAATCAGCAAAATATTCGTCCCTCTACTTCTACTTTATCTCCTTTATCATTCTCCTTTCCCGTCATCTGTCTTTTCTGGGTTTGTTATTAGTTTGCAACAAATAATTGCAACGAATACTTGCAATGGAGATATCAATTAATTTTCCTTCTCTTCCCTTCATCTCTTTTTCCTTTCCTTTCCTTTCCTTTCCTTTCCTTTCCTTTCCTTTTCTTCCCTTCCCTTCCCTTCCCTTCCCTCCCCTCTCCTCTCCTCTCCTTTCCTTTCCTTTCCTTTCCTTTCCTTTCCTTTCCTTTCCTTTCCTTTCCTTTCCTTTCCTTTCCTTTCCTTTCCTTTCTGTTCCTTTCTTTTCTGTTCCTTTCCTTTCCTTTCCTTTCCTTTCCTTTCCTTTCCTTTCTTTTCCTTTCTTCCTTCGTCCCTTTCATTCCCTTCATCTTTTCCCTTTCCTTTCCTTTCCTTTCCTTTCCTTTCCTTTCCTTTCCTTTCCTTTCCTTTCCTTTCCTTCATCTTTTTCCTTTCTTTTCCCTTCCTTCCTTTCCCTTTCCCTTTCCCCCTTTTTTCTTCCTTCCTTCCTTCCCTCCCTCCCTCCCTCCTTCCCCTATTAATGGTTTTGAAAAACCAGGACGAGAGTTTCGTACTCAACTCTTCCCTTTTCGGAATTGGAAACAGAAGGAGGCTGCGAGAGATAATAACCCAATGAAAAGCTTTTAGCTTTCAGCCATGGGAAAATGTCAGGCCTCCCCCCCCTCCCCCCCCCGCAAACTCCACTCTGAAAATTTCATGAACTCTTTTTTCCTTTGGTGTGTGTGTGCGGGGGGTGGGTGGGGGGGTGGGGGGGGGAGGCAAGAAGATGCCTTTCATTTAAATGATCAAGTGGGAGGCAACCCGAAGATGAAATTTTTCCGCATGACCTTAATCCTTTTGCAAGAAAACACACAGATTTAAAATTTCTGAGATCCTCCTTGATGGAGAACATTCTCCTCACCCACATGCTGCTGATTTAAAGTGGGGAAAAAAACCAACCCTCCACACGTTCCTTTTATATTAATGATTGTTTAAATCCACACTTTGATACGCTGAGAGAAAGACACAGCAGATTCCCAAGGATAGCACTATAAGTTTTCCTCCTCCTCCTCTTCCTCTTCCTCTTCCTCCTCCTCCTCCTCCTCTTCTTCTTCTTCCTCCTCCTCCTCCTCCTCCTCCCTCTAGCACTGATGATGTTACCTAGTTGGGTAATGAAATGTCTGCAAGAAAACAACCAAGTTCAGAGAGCGCCAAGGACCCCACAATCCTCTTTCTCCAATTCCATCTCCTCCTCCTCCTCCTCCTCCTCCTCCTCCTC
>NW_020769332.1:11849771-11869000 GCF_900518735.1 Pseudonaja textilis
CTTCCTTCCTTCCTTCCTTCCTTCCTTCCTTCCTTCCTTCCTTCCTTGTATATAGCTGCCCATCTCAATCCAGTGATGCAAGCTAGGGCAGGCATAAGCAACCAGAGCCACTGTTAAATAGCTGAAATAAACATCTTTATTGACTTCTACCTATCTTACAAGAATCTCCCCAGACTCCTTGCCTTCACTTGGGGAACAACCAGTTAAGACTTCATAGATCATCTTGGAGTGAGGTCAAGCTTATGTCACTTGTGACTTTGTAAGGATTCCAAAATAGGCCCTCATTTAGCCCCCCCTTTCCAGCTTAGCTGGCAGTTTCCCAACAAGCTAAGACCAGCTATAATAACAGTGAGTGGCTTCTCCTAGGATAACGGTCTTTCGGTGCGATCTTTCCCATCCCATTCTCATAACTTCTACCTTGTGGCTGAGGAAATGTTCAACTTAATAGTGACTTGATGGATTCTTTCCTAATTGCATTTGCAAATGGAATCAAAAGCGCCAGATCATAATGGATGCCTTCCTTCAAATTAATCAGTTAAATTAATTCATTCTCTCTCTCTCTCTCTCTTCACCCTTTCGTACTCCCCCCTACAAATCAGCTTTCTGAATCAAATGGACCTGATCTGGATATTTTATTACAGTAGTCCAGGAGGGAATCAGACCATAAATCTAAATTGAATTGATTATTCAAATTATACATTGCAGATATACCCATCCCTTCTCTGTATCACAATTATGCATAATGTGGTTGAGACAGTTTTAATACATTGAGAAATGAGATGCTTTTATACTATCACAAGTTCTTTCTGTTCTGGGCTATTTCTGCATTGCTGTTTAATTAGAAAAAATTCTAAAGCTGCAATATTGTTTAATTCCAAAATTGGCGTAAAACATATGTATTTTTGCGATTTCATTCTTTCCTTACAGGCCGTTTCCCGCTTTGTGTTACTAATATTCCCGCAGGGACGAGTAAAATAATACAGTTTTCGCACACCCAAGCAAGGCAATAACACAAATAATGTTGTGATCATATTTGTGGGTGTATCAAAGTTCCTTTGGGGTGAAGGTTTATTGCCTGCGTTATTATGCACCACGAGAACATTATGGAAAAAAAAAAAGAATCTTCATGCAGTTATATCTATCATCCCTTCTAAATGATACCTAGTTAATTGCAGTTAGGGTTAAACTGTACTAGTCAACTTGGAAAATCAGACTTGGAGAAGAACTTGATGTCATGCCCCTGTTGGAATCTGATTCTGAGGGGGAGGTCGAGCAGCTGACAGGGAGTGGGAGTGTGGCTCTGGTGGCTGTGGAGGAAACTGGGGAAGGGCACAGGCTGGCTTTGCATTCAGAGGAAGACCCAGGCCCACCCCTTCTTCATCCTAGGGCACACAGGGAGGAACGGAGAAGGGAGCAACATGGCTTACGGGGGGGAGGAAAGGGCCCTGATTCCCTTCATTAGCTGCAGCTGGGAAAACAGGATATAAAGGGTGTTTGTGCACAGCACCTTTCTGGAAGCAAAGCATGCATTATCTTCATTTGTCACGTCTTATCTGGGTTCTGGCGTCCTCCCAACTGTGTGTGTGTTTTGTTATCTTTTGAAGTCTGCAATTCCTTATCCTGCCCTGTCTTGTTAGTAGCGTGGTTTGTGTTGGTTTTTATTTATAATTTATATGTACTTTGGGTTTGGACTGAATTTCTTCCCTTTAAAAACTGTTCTTGGGAGTTTTTTTTCTCCAGCCGTTGATAACTGGACATTGGGGGCCAAGTTGGAGGAATTAAAGGGACTTTACCTATTTTTGTGAGTTTGTTGCTTTTGTGCCACGCCCCTTTGTGCCATCACATTTGGTTTCAGAAGCCCCTGATGCTACCTTCTGGAGCAGGAAGAAAAGCAAAAATCATAAATATTGCAAAGAAATCTAAATGCAGACATTGCTGCTGATGGCCAACCGGTTATTTTCTCATTACACAAGAAGAAGCAAGAATTTGAACCTACTTACATACTTACATACAAAGCTATGCTTTGTTGACCTCTGGAGAGAAGCCAGGGTCAAAATAGATCTGGAATGCATTTGGTTTTTTTTTTACTCAACATCTGGTCATCCCAAAGAAAACAAGGTAATTACAGAGGCTTGAGGGGTTGGTCAACCTCTTGAACTCAGCCGGCTGTGCTGTAAACACTTCTCTGTGGAAAGCTGTCTTACTCCATGTTGGAGAACAACTAGACTGTCTGGCTACGGAGAACATCCTGCTCTCTTGTTTTGACTTAAAATAGGAAGCAACTCGAGTTAGTACTGGATTTTCATCAGGGTTGGAGCAAGCTCTTAAAAACCATGGCGGGGGCATTCTAGCTAAATGAGGCTCTAGTAGAGAGGGAAAACACACACATGAGAAAGGATAAAGTGGATTGTGAGTTTGGATGGACGGAGGTGGTAAGTTTAGATGGACTGAGGCAGAATTTACCCAGACCAAAGTTGTTTAGATAGCTTCCCTGTGGATCTGAATTGGACATCCTAGAAGTTGTTCATTTGTTGCTCTTTGCGCTCTTTTCTAGGGTCTCTTCTGCAGTTGAGGGTTCTGCTATCTCTTATCTCACCATTCTTTAGGCCAGGAGTCTCCAACCTTGGCAGCTTTAAGATCTGTGGGCCCTAACCCATATCGGCTAAGGGATTCTGGGAGTTGAAGTCCAAAATTGTTCAAGCTGAACAGTTGGAGACTCCATCTCCTAAGGCCCCGTCTCCTAAGGAATTTTTCTGCATACCTTTACAGAAATGTCCTGTCATTTCCCTTTATAACTCTTCCTTTACTGCAAATGGAGTGGAACAAGTGGCCAGTTTTAAGTTTCTGGGTGTTACCCTAAAAAAGGACCTGGGGTGCTCACATTGCAGCCCTGGTCAAAAGGGCCCAGCAGAGATTATACTACCTGAGGCTTCTCAGAAAACAATAACTGAATGAGAAACTGCTGGTGACCTTCTACCGCTGCACCATAGAGAGCATTTTAACATACTGCACCTGTGTATAGTTTGCCAATTGCTCAGGGACAGATAGGACAGCACTCCAGAGGGTTAACATCATTGCCCAGAAGATCATGGGTTGCCCTCTCCCCGCTTTGGAAGAGCTTTAGAGCTCCTGCTGCCTTAAGAAAGTTCAAAACATTCTCAAAGATCCATCTTATCCTGGGCACCCCTTTTTTTGAACTATTACCATCTGGCAGATAGTACAGAATAATAATAAAAACAAGGACAAATAGGCTGAAAAACAGCTTCTATCCCAGGGCAGTAGCTCTTTTGAATTCTGCTGTACAGTGCAATATTAATGCAATATCAGGGGTTTTCAATTCAATGTGTGAAGGGTAAAAGATGTGTGTTTGTGTTTATTTTCATGGTCATGGTCATAACGTGCCCTGAAGATGGTGTTTGATTTCGTTGTATGAGATGCAATGACAATAAAGTAAACTAAACTAAAACTAAACTAAATCCAGATGGAATAATTAAAGCCCCTTTAACAAATATTCTATTGCTTTTTTCAAATCCCATCTGCTCTTCAGTTGTGCTAAATCATAAGGAATGTGTGTATGTATGTTTGTTTGACCTCCTTTAAAGTGTTTCCAGAAAGAATGGGAGAGGGGAAATTCAGTTAAATTACCTCACAGGTACCAACATTCTTCACATGGATCTCATAACGACCTGAAACATATCTGAGAAAATACCCCAACCTCTTTTGAACTATATTTATATACCGGTGGCAAGAAACTAGAGAAATTACTTTCAAGAAAAGCTTTTTCCACACCTGGCCAGGACTCCCCCCACCCAAATTTGAGATCAGTGGGAATTTTTGCACAGATGTTAGTGAGGTTTGAATTCAGTTCCTGAGGGAGTTTGGGCTGTCATTAGAATTTAGAAATATCTTCTTTTTCTATATTTAGTTATATTGGATAGCAATGCAGAATAACGATGAAAAGCGGTGGGGAGATGGCTATGTTTGAGGATCTAATGTTTGCTCTAAGCACTTCTGATCTCTTAAATCCTCAAATATTGCTTTAAGCAGTAATGGGTGGCTCAGATCTGATGCTTTATTAATTTCCTCGGAACCTCTGGCGGTTGACTCATATCAGGACAAAGCCCGGTCTTGTAATGTCTTGTAAACTCAAAGTAAGCCGCTCCAAACTCGATTGCAGAAAATATGACTTCAGCCACAGAGCGGTCAATGCCTGGAATGCCTGGACTCTGATGTTACAGCCTCAACCCCTCACAGCTTCAACCTCAAACTGTCTACTGTGGACCTCACCCCATTCTTAAGAGGTCCTTAAAGGGGGTGTGCATTAGCGCACCAGCGTGCCTACCGTCCCTGTCTTACTGTCCCCATTTATCTGTATTTACTTCCTTTGTTCCTGCTTATGTTCATACTTATACTTGTTATCTTGTATATGTTTGACAAACAAACAAACAATAAATAAATATCTTCCAGAGAAGGTAGGATATTGAATTTCCCACTTAACTTGGAGAATAAATTGACCCCCTCTTTTTTGTAAAATATTGGAATATTGCTATCATGTCATCCCAGTCCTTCTTTTCATTAATCTGGATGTACCCAGTTAACATCACCAAACTCACCCAAATGAAGTTTTGACTTTTTGAAATGGTTAGACGATGCCATTCCTTTTTATTCAGGGCAGTAGAAGAACTCAGTTGTTACAATTTCCAATATTATTTTGGTCTCTATGCTTTTCTGGACCAGACAATTAATTTCAACACAGAGGAACGATAGGAAAAAAAAAATGACAGCAAATGCAGAATATAATTTGGAATAAGAACAGCTTTCAAAGTCTTACAGCCGTGTGCCTGAGCTTGATAAAAACTAAAACTTGAACATGAATGGGGACTCTGGATTGTTGCTGTTGTGTTTCAATTCTCATAACCGTTCTGGGACTGTAGATTTTGATCAATTTCAAATATGTTTCCCCTCCTTTTGAAGGTTCTCTCAATGCCTGCACCGCTGCGGAGAGTCACGGCGCTGATATAATGATTGCTCATCTTTTTATTACTGTCTTCAGAAAATAATTGGTGTTCCAAATTGGTTCATCATCAGATGGCTTCCTTCCTGTCACCGAGGAGTTGATAGCTTTCTCTTGGCCAATGTTGCCTCGGCAAAATTCCATCTAATTATCATCTAATATTTTCTGACTGGCATAACTTTGTTACAGTCCTCACTGTCTCATTGATTTTGTAACTCTGCTGGATTTCTTAGGTAAGTGTGCGTGTGTGTGTGGGAAGACATTAAGGGAGATTCGTTGGCTAGCTCATCGACTTTACTTTGGGGCAAAATCTCATCTACATCTTCATTGCCATCAAGTGATTTTAGCTGATATCAAGGCTGATATAAGAGACTTCAAACTGTTCTCTTCTCCCCACTTGCAAAGATTCTACTATAGCTTACAAATTCAACATCTTCTTCGTGATATCCACTGAGATTCAACTTGAGAGGAAATGTTGCTATATCAATGTTTCTGATCAAAGGATGGGCCAACTTGCCATGCCCAACTCACGGTGGGCCAACTTGCCATTGGCCAACTCACGGTGGGCCAATTCAACATTTCAATGCAATAATTATTTAAAATAATTGTAAAAATATTTTAATTTTTCTCATTCACCTTTCATTTTGCCTTCCCTTTTACATCCTTTTTTTAATGAGCCCATTCCACCATTTATTGATATTATGTCATTTTTGTCCTGCAGCAAGTTATCCCATGGTGATTTGGCCGTGTTGAATTGTCCTGTGGCAAGTTGGCTGTGGTGAATTGGTTATGGTGAATTAGCTGTGGTGAGTTGTCCATGGTGACTTGGCTATAGTGAGTTGGCTGTGGTGAGTTGGCCATGGTTAGCTGGCTGTGGCCAATTGGCTGTGGCAAGTTGTCCTAGGCCTGACCCAGAGATGACCATCACGTCACCCTCTCTTCCACCCTTGGCATGTGACCCTCTGATTCCAACCAAGTTGGTCACTTTTGAGTCTTCAGCCTTCTTTGGCATTGGAGTCCATCTCTGAGATTCTTCCTTGCTCCGTCAAGAAAATAAAAGTAGGTCACAACTTTTATGTCACACAACCTTCAGGAACAATCCTGGGTTGATAAGAGTGACTTGGCCAAGTTGGAAGATGTATCACCTCAGCCCAATCGGTGTCCTGCTCGCACTGAAATTCCAATAATAAGATATATGACAAGCTCTTGGCAAGAGAATGAGGTGAGAGGAATTAAAAGTGAAATAGATAGGGCTCAGCGGGAGAAGGCTGGTGAGGGGAGACAGGAAGATCCATCTACTCGGTAATAAGGCTGAAAATTTTGATCCAGGTGGTTAGACAAAATATTGATGATGGATAAAGCATATTTAGTTTACTATTGATCGGTGTTTATGCAAGGCTGGACCCCAGGTTTTCTTTTCTTTTCTTTTTGGAAAGCAAGAATGTTCCAGTACATTTTTTTTAATCTAACAATTTGTTTTGGTGGGTGGGGTTTGCTTTATTAGTCCCCTGTTTTTAATAAAAGAAGCAAATGTGATTATTTGGGTTTTAGTTTGGTGTTTTAGCAGGGAAATAAATTCCCAAGAAGGAAATTAGGCTGTTTTTCAAGGGACCACCCAGACAACTCCCCAAAACACTGTCAGGGCACACCACTAATATACAAAGATAAAAGGAAACCTCAGTCCCTTCTAGCATTGATGATGTTACTTAGATTGGTAAAGAAATATCTGCAAGAAATCCACCCAGTTCAGAGAACACCAAAGACCTCATACTCCACCTCTTCTTCCTCCTCCTCCCTCCTAAATTTCCCTCCCTTCTAGTACTGATGATATTACCTAGTTTGGTAGTGAAACATCTGCAAGTAAACCACCCAGTTTGGAAAACCAAGGACCCCCCACCCCCCCGCTCAAGCAAGAGACCGTATACCAATTCAGACAAATGGCTGTCCAATCTCTTCTCTAAAACCTCCAGTGATGACACACCCACAACTTCTGAAAGCCATGTCTGTTCCACTGGTTAATTGTCCTCACTGTTAGGATGTTCCTCCTTAATTCCAGGTTGGATCTCTCGTTGCTTAGTTTCCCTCCATTGCTTCTTGTCCTGCCCTGAGGTCCTTAGGAGAATAGGTCAACCCCCTCTTCTCTGTGGCAGCCCCTCAAATATTAGAAGACCGCTATCATGTTCCCCAAATCCTTCTTTCCACTGCTCATTTGTCAAGAAATTTCTCCTTATTTCTAGGTTGCTCCTCTCCTTGATTATTTCTCATCTGTTGCTTCTTATCCTACATTCGGGGCTTTGGAGCAGGAGTCACCAACCGTTTGGACTTCAGGGACCACCAAACTCATAATTTTAAATCCTGCGGACCACTAATATGAATTTTGACTGACGGTGGCTTGCGGACGTTGGTGGGAAAGTCGGTCCCATATTCCAGAGCTGCAGGAGTCACAAGACTGGCCCTTTGGTCATCCTGGAGCACAGCGGTGGCTCTTCCATCCCAAGGACCGGCCTATAGATTTCCACTGCTCTCCTCTCCTCTGCCTTCTGCGTGTCAGGCACTGTACCCAGCTGTTCCTCCTCTTCTTCATCAGCCACCTCCAGACCCAGGGACTGTCAACTTTCCATCTGAGGTCTGACGGACGGCCCAGGCTCCCTCTCTCCCTCTTCCGCTCCCTCTCGTCCCCTCTCTCTGTTGCCTGGATGCTGACCCACCCCTCCTCCTCCTCCTCCTCTGATTCAGCTGCTAGAGGGGCCAGTCGCCAATAGGCCACACATCTTCAAAAAGGCAAAATCTATCAATAGGATGAATAGCGGATGTATCAATAATCCAAGCAGGCGACCGTCACTGTCAATGATGCTGCCTTTGAACCAACCCAGAATTGTCTCAGTGTTTCAACCACGATGGGTTGAAGGCTCAGGATTTGTCTTCTTAATAGCTACGCTTCTTTCTGCTTATCTCTTTGCTCCTCTTACTTTACAAAAAAAAAAATTCAGAGTTGTTTTATCTTGGAAGCATTACCCTTGGGAAAACGTTAAGAAGAAAACATACGCCTAGACTCTGTTAAAATAAGCAACACATTAAGCTCAGTTTACAGCTGCTGCAGTATAGGCTACCTATCGCTAACATCTAAAAGGGGTGCGACACCCCCTTCCCTTCCCAGGAAAGTAGCATGCACAAGTGTGCTTCCCATCTCTTACTTCATCTCTTAGTGGTCTCCCATTATTTGAGGGTCTGCCATAAAAAAGAGGGGGTCAATCTATTCCCCAAAGCAGTGGTTGCCAACTGCTGGGCCAGGGACCACCGGTGGTCCCTGGCCTACCCCTGGCCCACCGGTGGTCCCTGGACGTCATAACCCATCTGTTCCTCTTACTCCTCCGCTTCCTCCTCCCACCCAAATCCCAGTCCCTCCTAACACTGATGTTGTTACCTAGTTGGGTAATCAAACGTCTGCAAGAAAAAAAAAATCAAGCTTAGAGAACCCACAATCCTCCTCCTCCTCCTCCTCCTCCTCCTCCTCCTCCTCCTCCTCCTCCTCTATAAACCCCACTCTCTTCCAGCACTGATGATGTTACCTAGTTTGGGTCATGAAACATCTTCAAGAAACCCATTCAGTTCTGAGAACACCAAGGACCTCGACTTTCTTGTCTTTCTTCCTATCATCCTTAGCCGGTATTTCTAAGTGGTTTGATATGCGGTCTTCTCTGAAGATACGCATTTGGGGGAAGATAGTAAGAAATAATATTCCTAAGTATGAAAGAGGTTATTTAGGGTGGGGAGATGAAGAAGGGATGGGAAAAGGAGTGGAAGGGAGGGCAGCCCCAAAGCATCAAGAGACAAAAGATGAAACTGATGATGGTCTCTTGTTTTGTAACAGCGAGGAAATCTGAGAAGCGAGTTTCAAATTATTCAGAGAGATTCTGCATGTGAACCAAGCTGGGAAAGTCCCTCTGCAGTTTCCAAGATTTTGCTTTTATCTGTTTAGCAAATGAAGCAGGAATTTAGGAGAAGAGAGGATACCCCGGACTTCTCCCCCTCACCCGATAACTAAATTTTACTTAACTCTTTCACTACTATGCTCAACTTTAGTTTTCAATGTTTCTTTATTTTTGCATTCCCCCACACCTTATTAAACTTTATTAAAAAATACATTGAGAGGTGTTGAAAATGTGCATTTTTTTCCTCTATCACCTTAGTTGTCGGTTTGCCTACGTTGCTTAAAAGGTAGAGGTTTCCCTTGCACATACGTGCTAGTCATTTCTGGCCTCTAGGGGGCAGTGCTCATCTCCGTTACAAAGCCGAAGAGCCAGCACTGTCCCAAGACGTCTCCGTGGTCATGTGGCCGGCAGGACTAAATGCTGAAGGCGCACGGAACGCTGTTCCCTTCCCACCAAAGTGGCCCCTATTTTTCTACTCGCAGTTTTTACGTGCTTTCGAACGGCTAGGTTGGCAGAAGCTGGGACAAGAAACGGGAGCTCACTCCATTATGCGGCGCTAGGGATTCGAACCGCCGAACTGCCGACCTTTCTGATCGACAAGCTCAGTGTCTTAGTCACTGAGCCACCATGTCCCATATGTTGCTTACTGAGAGTGTTAAATAAATAAATATACTTTAAAAAGGTTTACATGTAATATAATTGTCTGAGAGATAGTCTGGAAGAAAATGGAATTTTAAATTTCTTATTCCACTTTCAAGCATTTGTTGTGCTTTAATATCTTGTCAATAAGCAACGGAAGGGTCAAGAGGCACCACCCTTGGCTATGTTTAAAATAACAGTGGTCCTTCACCAGTTTCTGCTTTTACCTTTAACCAGCATTACAGATCCCCTTGTGTTTCTAGATCTTGGCAGTTGTGCACTCTTGACAGCCAGACCGAAAGCATAAAACTCAGCCTCCTACCAGGCCAGTTTTTGCTTTCAGGAAGTTTATTTAAATCAGGGTGCATTCAAGAATGAGATCCGCCATCTGGGATTGAAGATTTGGTGCCAACAGGCTGGGAGTTAAAGACCGCAGAAAGCCATATCCCCCTTAGAAATCAGTGATAAATGGACACCAGTGAGATTTAATAAATAATGAATGATTGATCCCTAACTGGGGATGAAAGGAATGCAAATTTGATGAATGGATAGTGAAACGAATGAAAATAAATGCAGTCCTGAAATTAGGGTTTTTAAAAAAAATATTGTATGCTTTTGTGGGAACTACTGACTAAAGGAAGGAAAACATGGGTGCTTTAAGCTGTTGGAAATCTTGGTTGTAGTTGTCAACTTTGGAATCCATTTTTCACTTGGGATCTTCAAGGCTGTCACATTCAGTGCCTGGGAATTTGGGAGGAGGGATTTCATAGAGAGGTAGAAGATTAGACACAACAACATTCCTTTCTCAGAGAGTCAAGGACAAGTTGCCCTGCACCTGGAGGGGAGTGATTGGAGGGATGTCTCCAGGTGGGGCGAAGGTTTGATTGGACCATGTGATGGACTGATGGATGCAGGGCAGTGGTGGAATTCAAAATTTTTTATTACCGGTTCTGTGGGCATGGCTTGGCCTTCATGGCTTGGCGGGCGTGGCAGTGGAAGGATACTATAAAATCTCCATTTCCTCCTGACTCCTGGGGTAGTAGTATTTGGAATGGAGTTCCTAGGAAGGGTTGGGCTATTATGGACCGACTAAGTTGCACGCTCCTACCCTATTGAAAAGCTACTCCTAAGCTTGGATTTTCTAGAAATTATTGAAGACCCTTGTTATAGAGCAGGGGTCTTCAAACTTGACAGCTTTAAGACTTGTGAACTTCAACTCCCAGAATTCCTCCTCCAGTCATGTTAGCTCAGGAATTCTGGGAGTTAGTCTTAAAGTTGCCCAGTTTGGGGACCCCTGTTCTACGTGGTTGCTAAGAGTCAACACTGACATGAAGACGCATAATCGATAACCATCATCGTAATGAGAAAAGATTGCCACCCAGGAAAGATAGATCTGGCAGCATAGAGAAAGAAAATAATTTTGTGGCTTTTTTCTTTCTTTTTATGAGCTTGAAATTGAAAAAGATGTTCCTTGTTTCTTTGTGTGGCTCCGTCAATCCCATTTCCTGTAATTAAGGCAATCTGTTAGAAAAATGGTTGAAAGTATCATTAAGTGTCTGATTAATTTAGGCATTTTTCTTTCCCTCACATATTTTTTTTGTTTTAAAGAAGTTGAGTTTCGATCAATGTATAGTATTTTTTTTTTCTCCTTGCTTCCAGTCTGCCAGATTATTAAGGCTTAATTGCATTTCTCCGGCGCAACCCATTCCTCAAAATTTCTTGCAATTATACAATACCCATAGCTCATTTATTTATTTTTTTCCCCTTCTTGGTGATTAACACGAAAGACACTGAAAAATGTTGGATGTCTTCCTATTTCTTTTGTCTTATTGCTATGTCTTTCAGTGCCTTCTCCATATTCTTTATCCTTCTCTTCTAGGTTCAATTGCTTTGAGACATGTAACTAGAAATATACTCATTGGTCTTATATAATACTCTGCTATTTGTTTGTATAGTACTAGCTTCCTAGTACAGTATCTCAGATTTTCTCAGCTCTTTAAGAGGAGAAGAAATCCACTTTGTAGCAGAGAAGGTTGCTACTCATACTGGACCATGTAATGATTCATCATTTCCTTTTAACAACCCCATAATCCCTTGCGGGATAGCCCGGGCAACTGAATGGAGCTAGCAGAGTGTTTGAATGGCCGGATGCCCCTCCTGTTGCCAATGCGGAGTTTTGTTCAACAGATAAATTCTCAGTGTGCCCAAAGAGAGAAATATCCGCCTCTACCTAGGATCGAACTCACAGACTCCTGATTGGGAGACGAGAGTCCCACCTCTAGGCCACCGTACCACTCCAAGAACCCGTAATGACTGATCAGAAGGAAAGACCACTTTCAACCTCCATAGAGGAGGTGTAAAAAGATGATGGCCGTAATGGTGTGATTAAAACTCTGCATTGTGTGTATGACAAGGAAGACTAACCACATTGTTTAAGGTGGTTTTGACCAACATCTTGACTTCTTGACACCTCAAAAAAACCCTCTTGTTTATAACTTCTAAGAAGTGCTTGAGCAGGAAAACCCCATTCCATTTCAGACAAACGGTTGTCCAATCACTTCTTAAAAGCCTCCCGTGATGGAGCCCCCATAACTTCTGAAGACAAGCCATTCTACTGATTCATTGTCCTCACTCTTCAGAAATTTCTCCTGGGTTCTAGGTTGCTTCTTTTTCTAGTTTGCTTCTTTCCTTGATTATTTTCCACCCTTTTTGTCCTGCCTTCCGTTGTGTTAGAGAATAGATTGACCTGTAGCTTTATATGTTTTGGATGATTGAATTGGTTTTCCTGCACAGAGAACTAGACCTTGTTATCCTTCCAACATTTACAACCCCGTGGAGTGAAAACCTTGAATTTCTATGGTTTGAACATGGATTTGGTCTTTAAGGAAAACTCAAAACTACACCAATGATTAATGGCATTCCTAGAGATATTTATTTACTTACTTACTTATTTATTTTGTCAAGCGGTTATAAGATAACAGGTATAAGTATAACATAGTTATGAATACATGAAATGGGTACATATAAGAAAAATAAAAAGAATCAATAGAACAGGGCTGGTAGGCACGTTGGTGAGCTTATGCACAACCCCTACAGACCTCTTAGGAAAGGGGTGAGGTCAATAGTAGACAGTCTAAGGTTAAAGTTTGGGGGGTTTGGGGAAGAAACCACAGAGTCAGGAAGAGTATATTGTATCGCAAGCTTGTTCAAGTGTTTCATTGCAGTTGATGATGTTGGCAGATGGCGATAGGTCCAACTGTACATGCCTTCCTTGACTGATTCCTCAATAGAGACATGGTTTTCAGAGAAACAAAGGACACTGTTTTGAGGTTTCCAGCTGTGTAGGTAAATGAAGGGTTTCCACCAAGCTACCTTGCAGCTTCCCTTTAATCAACTTGAGCTTTGATCTTCTGCAGAAACAAAAGCATTCTTTATAGCTGGAGGTTTTAACACTCAGTGCATTTAATGGACAACCATCTGCGAGGCACATATTAACTGTACTAGGAGCAAAACTCCAGAAGATTTTAGGATCTTTGGGGCTTGGATGCGTTTCCTCTACAGCCACATTTCATTACTTCCTTTTATTTATCAAACTGCCCACCATTGCAACGGCCAGCTTAATATTTTCAAGACTGAAATTAAAAATGAAAATCAAAACGTACAGGAAAAACACGGAAAGGGAAGACAGAATGAACTGAAGCAATAACATTTTTTGTTTTTTAGTTATATGCCGGGAAATCTATCCATACGAAACACCCTTAGGGCTAAAGGATAAATAATAAGAATACAAAGATTGTAAATTTCCAACTTTTATTCAGTTAGGATGTTGGATTGGATCAGGTAATTTTTTTTTTTTTACTTACCCCCATAGCAGCTTTGCCTGGCTATTTACCATCTGTTTAGCTGCTACATGTAAGTTCTGCCATTTAAACTTTGATCTTCCTCCAATTCTTAAGCTGCTAATTGCTAGTGTTTTTGCCAAGTTTCAGAACCTTTTTAAAAAAGAAGATCTCTTGCTTTAAAAATACAAAAGAGAACCTCTGAACCGATCAAACTACTTTGCTTCCTGCAAAGGTTCCGTCATCTTGGCCTGACTCTCATCCTGAGTCCTCCTCAGACTCCTGGACTGGTTCCCGTTCTTTCCCACTGTCCGATTCCGCCGCTTTCTGCACAGGCTGCTGGCGAACCACAAGAGCTGCTGAGGTCCTTAGGTTCTCCTGAGAAGAGAAATCTAAGGTGGTCAGAAAGAGAAAGTCTTTCTTTTTTACCATTTTGGATCCAATTCCTTGCTTTTCTGACTCGTGACTCAACAAAATATGCGGCCCACCTTTGAATTACGTGCTGGTTTGAATTACGTGCTGATAGGTTACCACCAAGCTGTGGTTGCCTCTCTTTCCCCATCCCCCAATGTGTCAAAATTGCAAAATTGGGTGGGTAGAGAGTTTTAGCCTGAACCTTTATCCTATTACACTGGCCTTCGAAGTCCAGCTATGATAATTCATGAGCCATGCAATGCTGAAGGCTCTTATTAGGAGAATGATAAATTGAGATTGTCATGCCGAATCCTGTGAGCCAAATTGCCTTTTTGAAAGTAGGAAACATCAGATTGTACAGCCATCATTTGAAGGTTTTAGTGAAATTGGAGGCTTATTCATTGCGAGATGCGCGGTCTTGCTAAATTCTTTAAATTTTACACCCCTTGTTAAGTGTTATCATCATTATTATTTTTTTAAAAATTGCAATTGGGTATGTTTCTTACCCCTTTGGCATGTTGTTTTTCTTTTAAGAACATGTTAAGGCTACTTTAATAATAAACATAAAAATGTCCTACTGCTTGGAATGGTCAACATCCATCAGATAATTCTCAAGACACATGAATCGCAAAGACTGAATTAAACATTGAAAAAGGAAAGCAATGCTACACTTGGCTAGGTGTATATATCGAATATAGATGGAGTTATCTTGCCGATTGGCTCTGGCAGAGAGGGGGCAAAGAAATTCCCGACCTGTGTTTGTCAACCTTGACAACTTGAAGGTGTGTGCATCTCAACTCCCAGAATTCTCTGTGCTGACTGGGGAATTCTGGGAGTTGAAGCCCACACACCTTCAAGCTGCCAAAGTGGAGAAATACTGCCTTTCTAACAGGTTAATCGAAAGCCATCAAACATTTTCCAATCTGGCTTTGGAACTATCTGAATCCACCAGTCTGACATGATCATTTTTGGTATTAATTAATGGGTGAATTAATTAACATTTATTGGCTGCTCAACTCCAGTCCAGAGTCTTGTATCCTAGCTATCGAAGTCTATGTGTATCTCGCAGCATCTTGAGGTGGGGGGTGGGGGGAAAACAAATTTATTCTCTTCTCTTTCCTGTCACCTAGAGAAGAAATTTTACTCTCCCAAATCGTAACTTAGCTCGCCATCTCGCACTAATGAAATTCACATTTCTCCCCTTTCAATTGGGGGACAATGAATTCCAAGTGTGGATTCATCCATGGGTCACTGCTGACTTGGCCCTGGCAATATATCTAAAAATAGCTCTTCCAAAGTGAAATGAGGTGTGCAATTTCGAAGCACGCAAACCCACCAACTGACTTTGCACCTACTGCAAACGTGCAGCAACCGGCGAAGCATGATGGAGAGGATGCATTTGCAAAGGGGTGTGTGCTTGAGTGTGTCTGTCTCTCTGTGTGTCTTCAGCTTGCTTTCTTTTCTCTCTATAAAAGCGAAAGACCACTCACACGTCATCACAAAATCTCCAGAACCGGTAAAGCCTACGAACTTGAAATCTGGCATGTATGTTCCTCTTGGCTTCTAGGTTTTCACTAAGAAAGGATTTTTTGAAATGACCATCAGAGCATTTAAAGTATTTCCTATATTATTATTATTATTATTATTATTATTATTATTATTATTATTATTATTATTATTATTAACACGCTCTGATGCTAAGGAGTTCTACTCCTCCTCCCCACCTGGAAAGAAATCTCTTCCAAATGCAAAACACAAGCAGAGGAGAGGAGTTTCGGTTTCACAGCAGCACCAAGCAGCTTTAGTACAAAACAGTTGAGCTAAGCCACGCCCAGGCTCCTTGCTGTCTCCTTCTTGCTCACACAGCAAATACTTTTTCAGTTTCCAAACAGCCCTCAACTCTGACACACTGACAGGACGCTAGCCAGATGAATACTGACAGATGCTAGTAGGCAGAGGCAGAAATTCCCCCCCTTATTTTCCTCCCCCCAAAACTAAGCCCAACCACATAGTTTTGTAGTGAAGCACGGGTATCGAGCTAGTGCTGTTATATTTTCAGCCACAACAAAGGCATTATGGATTGATGAACAGCTCTGGGCTATGCTTCACCTACTATTTTCTGCTGCTACAATGGAGCCCTTGCAGGACTCAGAGATCCTGGAACAAAGAACCTTTAGCAATGGGTTGTAAATGCCCCTTTTAACTCAGAGCAAATTCTTCCTCCTCTTTCCCATCTCCTTGGAGCCTCCTTTGAAGTGGTCAGGCCTCTTAGCAACCAGGCCCGCTAACGGATGAACGAACGAATTGACGAATGAATGGCAGCCTATGGTGAATAGAATCGGGACTTTTCCTGGAGTGATATTCTGACAGTGTCTTCTGTGAGATTTTTGTTACCTGGTCGTGGTTCACAGATCTAGTTGCTGCGAGGTTTTCGTTTGGCAGACAAATTTTGCACGTTGTTTTTTTTTTCTTTTAACTGTAAAAAAACCTGGAGACTTTTAAAAAGGCTTTTACACTCTAAAAATGTAGACTTTTTGCGGACAGAAGGAAGCCAAAAAAAAAGAACTTGGGTTTTATGGGTTTGCAAATTAGAAAAAGGTAAACTGTGAAAGAATCAGTGGTTAGTGTAAGAGAATCAGTGCAAAGTGTAAATGGAATGATATCCGCTGTTAAGAAGATCAGATAATGAGGGGATTGGAGACTAAAACATATGAAGAATGGTTACATGAACTGGGCATGGCTAGTCTAGTGAAGAGAAGGACCAGGGGAGAGAGGAGAACAGTCCTCCAGTATTTGAGGGGCTGCCCCAGAGAGGAGGAAGGGGTCAAGCTATTTTCCAAGGCACCCGAAGGTCAAATAAGGAACAATGGATGGAAACTGAACAAGGAGAGATTCAACCTGGAAATAAGGATCAATTTTCTGACAGGGAGAACAATCAACCCATGGAACAGAAGTTGCCTACAGAGGTTGTGGAGGCTTTTGAGAAGAGACTGCACTGCCATCTGTCAAAAATGGTGTAGGGTCTCCTGCTTGGGTGGGGGGTTGGACTAGATGACCTATGAGGTCCCTTCCAACTCTGTAAATCTGTTCCTCCTTCCACCTTCGTGGTTGTGAGAAGGAGCAAAGATTGTCAGAGAAGCCCAATCTACAGACATCCTTGAGGCAGCTTGAGTGATCGGATCTCGGAAGGAACAAGACGCCGAGCCTTGAGTTGCAACCGCATGCAACCTTCCCGCTGGGTTGGACAACAAATCCCATCATCCTGTCTGCTGTGGCTGAGGGATAGGGTTGGGGTGGGCTGCTGGAGGGGTTCAGGGGTTCAGGGAGAGCCCCTAGCTAAGATTCTGTGCAGTTTGGAGAACGCCTGGCCCACGCCTCCCTATTCCTCCCACGTGGAGTCTCCACGTGGCCCGTTTTGGATGCAGGTAAGTGGAGGGCATGCATGGAGCCTCCGGAAGGGTGAAAAATGCCCTCCTGGAAGTTTGGGGAGGCTGGAAACAGGCCCATTTCCGGCTTCCAGAGAGCCTCAGGAGCCCAGGGAGGGCAAAAACAACCCCTCCTCCCCGCCGCGGTGCAGGAGGCCGACTAGGCCACGCCCACCATGGCCACACCCACCCAGCCACCGGGCAGAGAACCTGTTACTAAAATTTTTTTGAAGCCCACCTTTGGATAGGGTTGGTGGGAAGCGTGGGTTTTAGCCCCGATTCCATCCTGTACGTTTGCAGCCCAGGGATGTTTTTTCTTTTCTTTTTCTTTTCCTTTCGAAGAAATAATGAATGCCGGGAAAGGTTGGAGGTCAGAGCTGGTCTCCTTAGCCGTGTCAGGTGCCCGGCGGTTGAGCTCTGCGGAGGTGAGCAGCCCCGCGTTTAAATTATTTAAAGCCTGCCGTGTAATGGGTCTCGGGGAAGTGTGTGACCTAGCAAATCAACCTCTGCATAATGCATGTGGCATCCATCTCATTTCGTTTTTGAAGAACACTTAGGAGGAAAAGAAAAAATAAAAAAAAACCGAGAAAGGAATAGCAGCACACGACAATTTCCCTCCTTCTGCAGCTCCGGGCACGAACAGGCGGCTTCGATTGCAGCTGGCTTTTCAGGCTTCATGGCTGCTGGGCGTACCAAGGTTCCCTGCCATTGTTGCTTTTTGCTTTTTTTAAAAAAAACCCATATTTTTTATCTTACACGTATCCCCTCCTTTGCCTGGATTAAGATGGGGAACGCAGGGTTTAACTTGCAGATAAGCAGAGCTTTGGGTTCACCACAGATCAGAGAGGGCTCCTGTTTTGGGGTCGCTGATTAATCGTTGTTCCTTCTCGGGACTGGTTGTCCCAAAGGCGCTTTTTTTCAAAAGGCAACTGGACTTTCTATTTTCTTGGAAGAGGTTTCCCTTCTCATCCCAGAAGCTTTCTCAGTTCTCCAAAAGTAAAAGGTAAAGGTTCCCCTCGCACATGTGTGCTAGTCGTTCCTGGCTCTAGGGGGTGGTGCTCATCTCCATTACAAAGCCGAGGAGCTAGCGTTGTCCGAAGACGTCTCCGTGGTCATGTGGCTAAACACCAAAGGCGCACGAAACGCTGTTCCCTTCCCACCAAAGGGGTCCCTGTTTTTCTACTTGCATTGTTAATGTGCTTTCGAACCGCTAGGTTGGCAGAAGCTGGGACAAGTCACGGGAGCTCACTCCGTTACGCGGCGCTGGGGATTCGAACTGCCGAACTGACGACCTTTCTGATCGACAAGCTCAGCATCTTAGCCACTGAGCCACCACGTCCCTATTCAGCTCTCCAGTGTATAGCTAAATATCTATGGAGATTCTCAGTCATCCAGATCATTGTCCCAAAGGGGCTTTTTTCAAGAGGCAACTGGACTTCCTGATTTTTTGGGGGAGGCGTTTTGCTTCTCATCCAAGAAGCTTCTTCAGCTCTTCAGAAGCTAAAGCCTTGAGCCAGCTGTGAGCAGCAGCAGCAGCAGCCAGAAAAGCTAATCCGATCCTGGATGGTATAAACCTGAGGCATATAGAATGAAGATCACACAAAGTATTAGTATTGCTTTATAAAACTCTAGTAAGACTCCACCTGGAATACTGCAACCCATATTACAAAAAAGGTATTGCAAAAAGTTCAGAGAAGAGCAACTAAGATGATCAAAGGCGTGGAGGCTAAAACATGAAGAACGGCTGCAGGATTTGGGTATGGCAAATCTAAGGAAAAGAAGAATTAGGGGGTGATATGATAGCAATATTCCAGGTTTTGAGGGGCTGCCACAAAGAAGAGGGGGTCAAATTAGTCTTAAGCAGGAGTCTGGTTTAGAAGACCTCCAAGGTCCAGATACGATTCAATTTGATTCTACTCTCTTCTTCTTCTTCTTCTTCTTCTTCTTCTTCTTCTTCTTCTTCTTC
>NW_020769332.1:11875830-11887178 GCF_900518735.1 Pseudonaja textilis
AAGGGTGGGCGTGGCCCAGTCAGCCTCCTGCACCATGGCAAGGGTGGCACTTTCACCATCTCCGGGCTTTCGCCGAGCCTCCAAGGGGGATGAAAACAGCCTCCCCTGGGCTTGTTTTGGGCCTCCAGAGGGACTCTGGAGCCTGGGAGAGGCCATTTCCATCCTCCCGGAGGCTCGACAAAAGCCTCCAGAGCCTCAAGGAGGCCCAATTTCCCCTCTCCACGAGCTTCCATGCAGGCCCTGTACATACCTGGCATCCAAAATGGGCCACGTGGGGACTCCTGGGAGGGGCGGGGTGGGGCCTATCAGGGGTGGGATTTGCTGGTTCGCCAAACTGTGCAGAAACTTAACGAGGGGATTTCTCGAACCGGTGCGAACCCGAAGCAGGTTCTGTTGCTTCTGTGTTTGTCTGGTCCGTTGCAGGATTCTTGCAGCTTCCTTGTTCTGAGGTTTTCACTTCTTGGCCATGCAAAGAGAAGGACAATATCATAGTAACAGCATCCTGGAGGCATGCCCTGGGACAATTGCTTGCAAACCTTCAGCCGACAATTAAATAGCCCGTCATGTAGTCCTCAACTTGCAACAGTTCGTTTAGTGACCATTCGAAGTTAGAACGGCACGGAAGGAAGTGACTTATGTCTGTTTTTCACACTTATGGCCCTTGACTTTGACTGGCTCAAGGTCTTCTGAGGTCAGTAAAATGAGGACCCACATCGTTGCAGACTGCTGATTAGCTGTGGTGGTATAGTGGTTAGAATGCGGCATTGCAGGCTAACTATGCCCATTGCCAATAGTTCGATCCTCACCAGGTTCAAAGTTGACTTAGCCTTCGTTCCTCCCGAGGTCGGTAAAATGAGGACCCAGATTGTTGGGGGCGGGGGGACAATACGCCGACTCTGTAAACCACTTAGGGAGGGGTGTCAAGCACTGTGAAGCGGAATATACAGTAAGTCTAAGTGCTATTGGTATCAAGTCTCCCATAAGCCTCCTCTTCATGAGGCCACATGATTGGCATCATCTCAGAACTTTCCCGCGATACTTCAAGATCATCGTTTTCATGCCCTCAAAGCTTTGGATTCGGAGACGAAGCTGATAAATCGCAGGTTTCTTTGGAAATTTTTGCATCTGTCTCAAAATAACACCATGTGAAGTGTAAACATCAGATCGTGCAAACGACTCCTAAGCGCTAAAGGACATTTCCCCACTGTTTTCTGTTCTTTTCATTATTATTATTTTTTTTTTGAAAGAAAAAGAATAGCAAACAAAACAGCAGTGTATGCTTCGCTGAAGTTCTGCCAAACTCTCTCCCTGGCGACTTCCATAAATGGCAGTGCGAGCAAACATCTATTAAGTCCATAACCACAGGATGCCTCGGTTGGTTATCGTTTCTGGTGAATATAAAACCAGGGTTTGTATCATTTGAAGATGGGAGACATAGAGAAAGGGCTGAATTTCAGTTCTTCTTGGCTTCCTGGAGGCTTTCATGTGCGCCTGGGGTCAAAAACTAAACATCTGCATGAAAATCAAATCATTCCTTTCTTAGTTTCTTCCCGATGTTGGAAAATTGATAGCAACGGGACCTGCTCTCAAGACAAAGTTTGGCAAAATCGTGTGGCTCTTGTAATATATATTTTTCCTTCTTCTCTTGATGTTTTTCTTCCCATATTGAATTTCACTTCCCACGATCAGTAAGCGGTAGGTAGTCAACTTACAACGGCTTGTTCGTTGACCATTCGAAGTTACAACAGCACTGAAGAAAGGGTCTTATGACCGTTTTTCACATTTATGACCGTTGCACATCCCCATGGTCACGTGATCAAAATTCAGGCCCTTGGCAAGTGGCATTAATATGCCACATTTTGAAGGTAGAGAGTAAAATAATACGTTGAATTGATTCCTCTTTTTTAATCAGGGCCACGTGAGATATCATTTCTTTCTTTCCTTCTTTCCTTCCGCCACCCCAAAAAATTTCATGCAGCTTGCCATATTAAAAGTCTGCAATAACAATTTTTTAAAAAAGGAAAGTCGTAAACAAAAAAAAGGGAAGAAAAAAAGAAAAGAAAACCATGCAGTTTGCCTGAAATGGCAATTATCATTTAATGGGCCGGTTTCTGCAAAGTGCATTCATTTCTCAGTGCCATCAAAAGGCTGATTAAACATCTTCAGTGATCATTACGATGAAAAAGGTCACTCTTATTTCGTGATGGGACATTCTCATTAGGACTCATCTCCTTGGGTTTTTACCAGCGTGAAGAAATTAACGGCTCTTCTTCAGTCTCGCGTACTTATCAATTATTTCCTTCCTACCTTCTCCACCCCGTTGCCAGTTATATATATTGCTCACATGGTGAGTCAGGTCTGTTCTGGATTGTTGACTTGCGTTTGTGCGATCTATTAGAAGAGATAATTGGGAAGAAGAGGATCTCACCCCATGCTGGTTGCCTTCACAACTTGACTCTCAGCCTCTGAAGGGAGATGAGAGTAACACAATTGGAAGGGACCTTGGAGGTCTTCTAGTCCAGCTCCTGCTCAGGCAGGAAATGTTATACCAGACAGGTGGCTGTCCAGTCTCTTCTTAAAAACTTCCAATGATGGAGTATCCATAACTTCAGGAGGCAAGTTGTCCCACTGGTTAATTGTTCTTTTTCTCCTTAATTCCAGAGCGCTTCTTTCCTTGGTTGGTTTCCATCCATTGCTTCTTGTCCTGCCTTCAGGTGTTTTGGAGAATAAGTTGACCCTCTCCTCTTTGTGGAAGCCCCTGAGATATTGGAACGCTGCTCTTACATCACCCCTAGTCCTTCTTTTTCCACTAGACATACCCAATTCCAGCAACCGTTCCTCGTATATTTTGGTCTCCAGTCCCCTAATCATCTTTGTTGCTCTTCTCTACAGAAGGAAGGCAGAAAATGCTGACTTTGTAATTCCAGAATTACAACGCTGCTAAATTGTGCAGTTTCCTGATCTGCTGGTCCCCTTTGCAGGACCGCTGCTGTCTATCACAAATAATTATGAACCCATCTGCATTTAGAATGGCCAAGGCCCAAACTTTCTTTCTTTCCTGAAGCATGAAATCACCTTTCAGAAAAGGTAAGAAATACAACCCAGCTCTCCTAGAGGGATGTGAGCCAACTCGGGTTAAATACACTGGTTACTACTGGGTTACCCTTTAGTGTTACGGTGGAGCTGACTTGGATAGAATGATTGGTCTTGGAAAACATCTTTTTGATCCTTTTTTAATCCAAGGCTGAAGTCTTCCTTCTTGGTTCAACTCAGATTGGGTCATATTTTGAGTTTCTGAAAAGGGAAGATAACAGAGCTCAACCCAGCCAGGAAACCATATGGGTTGATCTGGATACCAGGCAGATCAATTTCTGTGAATGTTTTTCCGGTCATACTTTCTGCTCTAGGAGAATATTTGTACCCAGAATGTGTGAATCCTCTTCATGCTGCATTCTTGGGTCCTCTGTGCTTGTTTCTCTTCCTGCAGACATCTCATGACCAATCAGTGCATGGGGGAGTGGAATTTACTAGCTATTCACTGGTGGTAACTTGTCCTACCAGTTTTTGGTTGCGGTATGGAAGCAAGCTCAGAGATTCTCAAGAATTCAACAACCGCCTTGATCAAGGGTCTTCAAACTTGACAGCTTTAAGACTTGTGGACTTCAACTCCCAGAATTCCTGAGCTAACATGGTGGAGGAGGAATTCTGGGAGTTGAAGTCCACAAGTCTTAAAGCTGTCAAGTTTGAAGACCCATGGCCTTGATTATGTGTGGAAATTGTGGTCTCATTTGTGATTGTAAGTTGAGGGTCACCTTTTCTTGCTGGAGATACCATTTATGATGGCATATGGATATAAAAAAGAAGAAACACCTCAGTTTCCAGAGTCGCCTTTTTGGTCTTGGGTCTCACAATGGTAAACAAGCCCCCCAAAAAGAGAGCAAACCCCCCTGAAGCTGGACTTGTGTGTCCAGTTGTTTTGATACAAATCTACAGGAACAATTCTACACTGAAAAAGTCTCATGTACTGTAAGCGAGGCTCAGGATGATGTGCAGAGTTTCCATGGCAATGCTACTTCTTTCCTGCCAGCACTGCTGGTCTTTGCAATTGCTTTGTGGATGTGAGTTTTTGTGGGGTCCAGACATTGTTGCCATGCTGAGAACGGTGTCAGAGAGTTAGCTAAATATTTATCTCCCATGGTGGAGTGCCGAACTTAAGGGTGAAAGAGATGGACATTGGACAATACAGTACCTCTTGAAAAATAAAGCAAGTTTCAAAACTGTAGCTCATCTCTTGCAGTAGTTGTAAATATCTTTTGGAGGAACCATCAGAACTTCAAACAGTTGGTAAGCAACTGGTTGTAAGTCAAGGACTTACAAGGACTTCCTGTATGAATGGGGCAAGATTCTCCTAGAGCAATTTCAGGGTGGAGAAGAAATCTGAAGGACTCTTCAATTTTTTAGTTCCATTTAACTGCTGTTGGTTTAGACCAGGGGTCTCCAAACTTGGCCAATTGAAGACTTGGGGACTTCAACTCCCAGAATTCCTTAACCTGCCTGGCTGGGGAATTCTGGGAGTTGAAGTCCACAAGTCTTAAAATTGCCATGTTTGGAGACTCCTTGTTTAGACAGTGTGTCAATACACCAAACACACAGCTGGGATATGTGTTAGCTGGTAGAAATAGCATGGCTGTTGGATTTGAAGCTACACCAACATTTTGGTGTTCTGCTTACAGACAAAACTTGGTGAATCTGAGAAGGATCCCATGAGAACAAGGAGGCCTTGTGGAGGATCTGTGGGTTGGGGAGTCATGGATTCCACTTCCTTCGGGTTTTCCCAGATGTGCCAATATGACAACTCTAATAAAATGGAACTTTGAAGAAATATTTGTCTCGGAGTTTATTGGGATTCGGGTTGATGTCAGCATTCCAACTAACCAACTCCAACCCAATAAATTCCGAGACAATCACTTCCTCAAAAGTCCATTGGGTTGGAGTTGGTTAGTTGGAATGCTGACACTCTGCACAAATACAACTCTCTAAAGAACAGCATCTGTACTGCAGGGAGAAAAACACAACTTATATACGAGTGCACACACACATACATCTCTCCCCACCCACTTTCCCCTTATATTAGAATTCCTGACTGTTTTGTTGACGGGAGCAGATTTTCAATGCAAGACCAGTCTAATCTTCAGTGTAATTCCAAAGACGAAGCTTGTTGCCTGCAACAGAAGTGAGGTGGTAGGGCTGTAGTAGGACGTATGGAGGGTTAGAGAGAGAGCAGGAGGCAGAGAATATAATCAGGGCTTCTCTGGCAAACGACTATAGCTTTTTTGCTTCTATCAATCAATAGTGCAGCGTTTGCACAGTTGGAAAGCAAATATTACTGGAGCAAAGGAAATAGCAGGGATCGATTCAGGAGACCGAGAGAGAAATCCACAAGGTTTCTCCTCCAAATAATATTTCTCAACTTTGGCAACTTTAAGATGTGTGGACTTCAAGTCCCAGGGTTCCCCAGGCAGCGTTGTTGGCTATCATGTCACACCTTAGTCCTTCTTTTCATTAAAAATATCTGCTTTATTAACCCATTCGATCCATAACAAGGCAGGAAGTTCCCTTTCTTAAGGGACAAATCAGTTTTAAGTCATGAGCTTGGTTGAAGTTAACCGATAGTTTTGGAGTCCGAAGGCCATAAATTATCCCAAATTGCCTTCATCGGTTATTGAATAGGAAACCTCAATTTCAGTTAAAGGTTAATGAAAATAAATTTCTCCCCCCCCCCGCCCCATCCAAATTCACCCCCGCCCCACATTGACCCAAGGTTAAGAACTCTGCCTCTGCACATTTCTTGGTCCTGTTTTATGCAGAGTGGTCTTCCCAAGGAAGGGAGGGGGGTGGGAAGAGATAAAAGCAGGGATAGGCTGTTGTGGGTTCAGGAGAGCCCCTAGTTAAGATAATTTTTTAAAAAATCATAAATATTTTTATTTTTAACAAACAAAAACAACAAATAAAACCATCTTCCAGCTCTACGGTGTCGGTTGGGTACATATATCTTGTGCACATAATGATATTATCACGCATTTTGTGATGATCCAGGGTGGGATACAAAAGCGACGAAGTCCCCAAAACAGGTGAAGTCCCTTTAATTCCTTCAACTTGGCTTCAAAGGTCCAAATATCATTGACTGGAGAAAAACACTCCCCCACAAACAGTTGCGAAAAGGAAGAACTTCCGTTCAAACTCAGAATATGTATAAATTATAAATAGGAAAAAAAACCCACAAACCACACTGAAGCAATTAATGAAACAAGGCAGGATAAGGGCTTGAAGATGTCCACAGATATTGAAATACACACACTGGGAAAAGACGCCACAACTCAGATAAGAACTGACAAACTAGAAATATTTTCATGCTTTGCTTCCAGCACTGGCACATGCGCAGTTTGTCCTTTTAAACAGTCCTCACAGCTGCAGCCCATGAAGGGGATCAAGGCCCTTTCCTCCCCCGTAGACCATGCCATTCACGTTTCTCCCTTATCCGCTCCTCCCTGCGTGCCCTAGGATGAAGAGGGGATGGGCCTGGGTCTTCCTCTGACTGCCTAGCCGGCCTGAGCCCTTCCCTAGTTTCCTTCACAACCGCCAGAGCCACACTCCCACTCCCTGTCGGCTGTTCCGCCTCTCCCTCGGAGTCAGATTCTAATAGGGGGATGACACATTTCTTATTTAATTACATTCATGATCATTCTAATCAACATTCTATATCATATTATCTAATTATTATAGTATCATTGACATTATTTGTTCTCTCTAAAACTTTAAACTCCCCCCAGTCCCCTGTTTTGGAAATAACAAATAGCATATAGATTTGAAACCAGAGATATTTTTATTGGGTATCTTACCTGAAGGACACAGTAGGGAATTGACGTATTTGATTATAACTGTTTTAACAGCAGCTGGAATTGTCTTTGCTAAAAACTGGAAAAGTGAAAAAATTCTGATGGAGGAAGAGGCAATTAAGAAAGTAATGGAATGTGCAGAAATGACTAAACTGACATTAGAAATTAGAGAGCAAGAAGATAAAGAATATTATAAAATATGGGATTTATTTTATCAATGGCTAGATAAGAGAATAGGGAAATAACATATATTATAGTAATATAACAATAGTAAAGATAAGATAAGGTAATGATATAATATAACTGATTATAATGAAATGAATGACATTATGAACTAGGTTTTGTAAAAGTTGAGATTTGCTCTAAAAGGATGATGTGAATTTATAATTTTAGCCTAATAAGGAGTTA
This sequence comes from Pseudonaja textilis, assembly GCF_900518735.1. Next base: position 11,883,135 of record NW_020769332.1, read on the forward strand.
ATAATAATAATAATATAGTAAGCATAGTTGATCTATATAATATGAACTTTAATCTAAATTTAGAAGGGAAAGACTGTTGATAATTGTGCACAAGAGATATGTACCAACCGACACACTGTACAATGGAAAGGTTTTTTTATGTTTGTATTTGCCAATGTTTGTTGCCAAAATGAATTCTTTTTTTAAAAAAAAAGAAAGAAAATGGTCATAAAATCGGGTTCATTATTTGCTTCACGATTGTCCTTACTTAGCAACCAAAATCCCAGTCCTAATTGGGGTCACAAGTCAAGGACAATCTGTTCCTTGTCATGTTCCAGAGGGCAGAGCTAATAAACGAGGTGAATGCTATTTTTGCGAAGCTGGATCCCTATTCAAAAGGCTTTTGCCATTCTCTGTGGGACTGTCAGATAACAGCGAGGATGAGATTTTAATCATCGTTGCAATAATCTGGGATATTTCAACCATCTCAGCCGGTGCAGCCAACCACACTGGCGGAATTAACCCCGGGGAGTGGATTTGAAAGTGGGATGTTTCTTTGAAACGTTAAGGGTGGGAGAAAGCTGGTGGCCGTTGAATAGGAAAGTGTACACTATCAATAACAGCTAATGAGCAATTCCTGCAGCCACAAGCTGGGAGAATAAATCATCCTGCACTCGGAGCAAAGTTGTCAAAATTCAGGTTTGGAATAAAAGTATAGCCTCCGCCCCTCTCTCCATAGCAAAACAACACACGCAGACATACAAAGGGGGAAAAAAGATCAACCCTTAACTCCAGGAAAAATCAAAATTGAATGCTTAATAAAATACCTGTTAGAGTACAAAAAAACATAATCTCTGAAATTCACTAAGGAGGTGTTGGGTTTGTTCACCAGCATTTACAATATGGAGCGTTAGGGGAGAGAAAATTTCAAGAACATAGAAAAATAATAAAGTTAGAAGGGACTTTAAAGGTTTTCTAGTCCAAGTGTCTTCTGGAACAGGACACCGTATCTTATTCTGGACCAAAGGCTGACCGGTCTCTTCTTGAAAACCACCATGGACGGAGCATCAGCCACTTCTGCTGGCAAACTGTTCCACTGGTTGTTCTCAGAGTCAGGAAATGTCTTCTGAGTTCTAAGTTGGATCTTTCCTTGATAATTTTCCAGCTTACTTCTTATCTTGTCCTCAGATGCTTTGGAGCATAGGCTGACCCCTTCCTTTCTCTGACAGCCCCTCAAATATTGGAAGGCTGCTACCATGTCACTCCTATTTCTCTTTAGTTCCAAGTTGGATCTTTCTTTAATGATCTCCCATCCTTTACTTCTTTGTCCTGCCCTCTGATGCTTTATAGAATAGGACAGGACAGGACAGAACAAAGAATAGAATAGAATAGAGAATAGAATATAGAGAATAGAATGGAATGGAATAGAATAAAATAGAATAGAATATAGAGGATAGAATAGACTGTAAAATAGACTGTAGAATAGAATGTAGACTAGAATAGAGAATAGAATAAAATGTAGAATAGGATGTAGAATAGAACAGAGAATAGAATGTAGAATAGAATAGAAAATAGAATGTAGAATAGAATAGAGAATAGAATAAAATGTAGAATAGAAAATAAACTAGAGAATATAATGTAGAATAGAATAGAATATAGAATAGAAAATAGAATAGAGAATATAATGTAGAAGAGAATAAAAAGTAGAATAGAATAGAAAATAGAATAGAGAATAGAATGTAGAATAGAATAGAGAATAGAATAAAATGTAGAATAGAAAATAAACTAGAGAATATAACGTAGAATAGAATAGAGAATAGAGTAGAGAATAGAATAGAATGTAGAATAGAGTAGAACAGAACAAAGAATAGGATAGAATAGGACATTTGGCCAAGTATGATTAGACACACAACTTGTCTCCAGTGTATAAGCTCTCAGTGTGCACACAACAACAAAGTAACAATAATCACAATACTGACACCAATAAGAGAAGGTAGTAGAAAAGATGAGAAGGATAGTAGTAATACAGCTATACTACACAGGCAAATATTCTTATTCTGTGGGAACAGGTCTTCTCTATGACAGCCCCTCAAATACTGGAAGACATCAATCCTTCTCTTCGATGGATTGGAATGCAAAGTTCTTCCTGTTTTTCAATTCTCCCTAGGCTGGCTGGGGAATTCCCAGAGCTGAAGGCCACACATCTTAAAGTTGCCAAAGCTAAAAAAAAACAAAAAACCCACTGCTGTAGGCCATTCTCCTCCTTCCCCTCCCCTCTTTTTGGAAAAGATTAGGTGAGTCAGGAAAACTCACATAGCATCAGGGCAGGAGAATCTTCTCCAGCTGAGTAAATGTTAAGGCTGACATATCCTAAAAGAAGCTTCGTCCTTGGTAACCGAATGCATTCATTTTCTTCAAGGCCTTCTTAAGGTCCTTCAAAAATAATAATAATGATAATACTAATAATAAAAGAATTTGCACTGATGATTCAGAGTTAACTCTCGTGAGTCCTGGGTATTTTCTTCCCTGTTGCAATACCCTTGGTGATCCTCAATTGGTTGTTTTCACAAAGCGTAGGCTGTGTTCCCACGACAACTTTGATTAGGTCAGGTTTACCTAAGATTGGAACCAGCAGACAAATCTGCATGTTCAGCTTGGCTAGTGTTAAATTTGGATGAGATTATTGCAGCTTAGAACCGTGTATGAACCTGACCTGTCTGGGTTATAATCAAAGACAGAACCAACCTAGAACCAATGGGAAATTTTCTGACAGGGAGAACAACTAGTCATTGGAACGGCTTGCCTGCAGATGTTGCAGGTGCTCCAACCCTGGAGGCTTTCAAGAAGAGATTGGACAGCCATTTGTGTGAAATGCTACAGGCCAGGGTTTCCTGATAGAGTGGAGGGGGTGTTGGACTAGAAGATCTCCCAAGGTCCCTTCCACCTCTGTTATTCTGTTAGGTTTGGGGAAAACCAGGACATGAGTTAAGTGACCAAACTGAGCACCTTGTGTGAATGCCATCTCAACGTGAAGAGAGAGGCAGAAACAGGACCCGTCGCAACTCCTCAAACACCGTGAGCAGACTGTTAGGAACCTGTGAGTAATGTTCTTTTGGCCAGATGACTCAACTACAGCCTTAAAGTGGTGAAGTTAGGAAGGCCTTTTAATCTCTCCATAGTCCCGTGGAGGCTTCATTAGGTCATCGCAGAAGATTTTGAATAGATTAGTAGGTGTAACTTAGGCCGTCTGTTAAACCTGCTTCTGGGAATGAAAACAGTCTGATGGGTCATTGACCAAAGGAATGTCTACTACTATGAGGTCCTTGAGATTTGCGGCGTCTTCTCCAACTGGGTGTGATGCCTGGTAGACTGGTGGAACATTAAAATGTGGACATGTTTGGTTAGCTCTTTTGTCTGGTGCCAAATATCACAGCTGTAACTTTGGGTGGGTTCTGGATAATAGGCTGGTTGTGTTTTGACTTATATTTTAGTTCTGAATCAGCCTCTGAGAGTATTTGAGGGCCTTGCTGGTGGACCTAGAGTACAAATCCTTAAAGAAAATTATGGCATTATTGCTCAAGGCCACAACTGAAAAGTGGACAAACCCTGCCCCCATTTGATCTCACAGATGTATACGTCTGTGTTATAATTTTATTTATTATCCGTTAAATGGGTTTATAGAGCTGCCCAACTCACATGTAGGTGACTTCTAGAGGCTTACAGAATTTTTGAAAATCCACCATATCATAGAAACTCATCACACACACACAAACACACGCTACACAAACACACACACGACACACGGACTTGCCCAGGCAGTCACCAAGGACTCAATGCAGACTTGAATGCACCAAATCTCTCCTCTCTTCTGCCCTCCCCTCTGCTCCCCTCTCCCCTTTCTTCTCCTGTCCTTTCCTCTCTTTCCTCTCCCCTCTCCTCTCCTTCTTATTTTATATTTCTTCCTCTCCTTCTCTCCACTCCCCTCCTCCTTTCTTCCTTGCATCTCCCTTGTCCTTTCTTCTCCCTTCTCTCCTTCCTTCTTCCTTTCTTCTGTCCATCTGTCCG
>NW_020769332.1:11888381-11909078 GCF_900518735.1 Pseudonaja textilis
AACATCTGCAAGAAAACCACCAAGCTCAGAGAGCACCAAGGACCCCATAGTTCTCCCCTTCTTCCTCCCCCTCCTCCTTCTCCTCCTCTTCCTCTGCAAATTCCACACCCTTCTAGCACTGATGATGTTACCTAGTTTGGTAATGAAAGTTTCGCAAGAAAAAAACCCAGCTCAGAGAGCACCAAGGACCCCATGGTTCAACCCTGAGCTACAAATTTGATCTTCTATCAATACTTCTGAATTTGCCCTATTATCATCATGTACCTAGGAAGCAATTGTCTAATTTTATTGATGCCTTCCCACTACGATGTGTTCAGTGAACAGAACCAATGATCGACTGTGGTCTTCCAGCCACTAGATGAGAGACCTCCAAACTTAATAACTTTGAAGACTTGTGGACTTCAACTCCCAGAATTCCCCAGACAGCAGGGCTGGCTGAGGAATTCTGGGAGCTGAAATCCACAAATCTTAAAGTTGCCAAGGTTGGAGAAATTGCCCTGGATATTTCTCCATTTAGGCTGAATAGAGATCTGTTGAGGGAAGGTCTTCCATAACTTGATTTCCTGCCCTGAACAGAGTGCGGAACACCACGGCTTTAGCAGTTCCTCCCAACTCCGCAATTCTGAAAACTTTGGAGCTATATCGCTGCAGGAGCCAAACTTTAATCCGCAATCACGGTATGGAATCTCTTTGCTCTCTTTATCAGGACCCCAAGAGAATTAATCTAGGATCTCCAAGATGGAATTGAAAAATACATTGTCCTCTTCAGAAGGCAGATAAATACTTATGCAGTCTCTCTGATTCCATCGGTTGTGTTGTGTTTCTTTCTTTCTTTTCTTTCTTTTTTTTTTAAAAAAAGATCATTCAAAGCAATTACCTGCAGGAAAGCTTAAGGAAAGATCCAAGCAGGTCTTGAATAGAAAGATTTCTGCTCCCTGACATCAGTTTTCAAACGGGGCCTTAGAAAAAGCTCGGCGAGATGTAAAACAGTAATCCTTGCACAGAGAGATTTTGCTGACAATGGATGGATTAGACTAGGAAGGGTAATCTGACCACTTTTAAGAACGGGAGAAGTTTTGCAAAAGTAATGGAGGTCCACTTCTGGTCCACTGTGTTAGGACAAAGCACCCAAACATTTTCCTTCCTGGCAAGCAGACTTGCCATTTTCACATCAGTCAAAACTTAGGAAAGCATTTACCATTTACCGATGGTTGCAACTAAAGCGTTCTATTGCCCTGTGGTCTGTCTAAGCATTATAAAGTGCTTTTTGCTAGCTTGTTTGCGGACAATCTTGGGACACGTCCGCCAGGAATGAAACTTCGGCAGCTACGTGCCTTTTCGTTTCAATTTGCCAGTTGTGAAAGATGCGTGTGTGTGTGTGTTGATTACAAATGGGTTAGTTAGAGGAAAATGAAACTTCTGCAGTTCCTCTGAGATGTTTGCGAGTCTGGAAACTTTTCAAGGATGTATTAACAGGTGGGAAGAAGAGGTCACCCACAACGAAGAGAACTTGTTTACATGATCTATGTGGAAGCCTGGGGGGGTTTGACTGGGAATGTCATTGTTAAATGCCCTGTTTTCCCCAAAATAAGACCCAACCAGAAAATAAGCCCTAGCATGATTTTTCAGGATAAGCCCTACCTCCCAAAATAAGCCCCAGTTAAGATTGTTAAGGCTCCTAGCGTGGGAAAAATATTACAAAGCAGTGGTTCTAGTATGGATTAGAGAATGGGTAAACCTAAAGAATAGGAGAATCTTAATCTTGGAAGGGCACGATTTGCAGATAGGGTGGCATGCCTTCTTGTGGAATAGTAGAAACAAGTCGCATTTGTATTTTTATAGATATATATTGAGAGATTCACAGATACAGACCTGGGAGGAGATTAAGAAAAGGCACTATATGAATATCCCAGGCTGGCTATCCACCAAGGAGGCAACGATCCACCCCAATACATTAGATGTAGATAAAATGGCTAGATACAACAAAATTTTACACAATCGATGAATATTAAAAACCAATCAAGAATTAAAGGACCAAGATTGTCAGCCAGATGGATGTCTTTAGTACTATATTTCCCCCAAAATAAGATCTAACTGGAAAATAAGCCCTAATGTGTCTTTTGGAGCAAAAATTAATATCCGGTCTTATTTTCGGGGAGACACGGGTACTATGATCTGATGCCTGAGAATTTCAGAGTTAGTTTTATCTCGAGAATGCCACGCCATGTATTCAATAAACAGTAAGCTTTTCAGAAGTGAAGTGACCCTGTCTTTTTCCTTTTCCTTTTTTTTAATATGAAATCTGGATGTTGGCAATGTCAAGATAAATCAAAACCTTTCAGTTAAGATTGGAACTGTTCATGACCATTGTTCTCAGGATGTTTTAACCTACTTGCATTTTTTTTTTTGCTGCTGCTGCTGCTGTCTATGGAGATTCTCCACCATCCAGGTCATACTTGTCCCAAAGGGGCTTCCCCCACCACCCGCCAATTGTGACCAACCTGATTTTTGCAGAGGTGGTATTCATCAGTTTCTGACCAGTTCTGGAGAACCAGTAGCGGAAATTTTGAGTCATTCAGAGAACCGGCAAATCCCAGCTCTGACTGGCCCTGCCCCAATCTATTCTCCGCCTCCGAGTCCCAGCTGATTGGCTGGGTCTTCTTTGGTTGCCCTGCACAGGAGAACGGAGCTGGAAAGCAGGTTAGTGGGGTTTGGAGGAAATGAGGATCTTGCAGTAACTTTCCCTCAGGATTAGGGTGGGAATGGAGATTTTGCAGTATCCTTCCCCTGCCATGCCCACCAAGCCATGCCCACCAAGCCACACCCACAGAACCGGTAGTAAATTTGTTTGAATCGCACCACTGGATTTTAGGATATATAATTTTTGCCATGGCCACTAAGTGAAGACTGCAGTTGTTAAGCAAACACAAGGTTTGCTGGGATCTGGAATCCTATGGATGTAAATGTGACTGCATGGGCTTCTTCTGCTGAAAACTGGAATCTTATGGATGTAATTGCGACTGTTCTTGTGTCTCATCTCGAAGTTGAGCTGGGCACCGTCTGTACAGCTTGTTAGACCCCCCGTCCCCTCAATTTCTGATGGCTGAAAAGTCAGGATAATTGCCACTCAAATGTGTGCTGTAACATCAGGAGTCTTCTCCCATTAATTTTAAGGGCAGAGCCATAACGTTTACTTAGCTACTCAAAATTCCAATGGATTTCTCTTAATAACAGCATAGCTCATAAACCCAGCTAAAGATCTCTGACTTTGCTTTCATGGAAGGTCAGCCTTTCTGTTCGACATTTTTTCAGGGTCCCACTTCTGCAAGAGGCTAACGCCTTACGCTACTCTGAAATAGAGATCCAGTCCTTGGGTTTGAAAAGTGCTTTGCACCTGGCACTTCTATTGTTTCCAAAGAAAACCAAAAAAACTCCATGAGCTGGCACCTGTTGTGGCTTACCAGCAGCCAGCGGAGCTGGCGGCAGACTTGGACAGTGAGGAGGTTGGGGACGAACATGGGCCAGTCGTGGAGTCTGGGGAAGGCTCTGATGAATGCTCTGCATCGGAGGCAGAGATGGGGCCAGGACCATCTGACAGTTATCAGCTGCTTTCAGAGTCGGAGATCAGTGGGGCAGAAGAACAGCTGGAGCCTGTTCCCAGTGTGTGCATGCACAGAGCTGCCAGATGAAAGAAATAGCTAAGGGACAAGGGTCAACTCGGGAATAAGGGCACAAGTGGTCAGTGAAGGGCCTCTCCCATAGAGAATAAAGAAGAGTGAAAGGAGAGGGGTGTTTGCAGGAGACAATTGCCAAGTAATTTCTGCTACAGTCTGGCATTTGGAAGGTATCGGCCTGGCAACTCTCCAAGCCTGATAAAGGTCTGTAGTTGTGAAATCTCTTAAAAGACTGTTGGCCAGGACTTTGCTGGAGAGGAGTTCACTTTAGCCTAAATAAAAGAGGTTTTAAAGGGACGAGAAGCCTGCTTTACGATCTCGGGAGACCTAGGTCAGAACAATACCATAATATTTAGTAACTATCAGGAGCAACTTGTGCTTGTAAAATACGGACCAGCAATGGCCCAGAAGGTTTTGTAGCCACCGTCTTTTTTTGGTCACTGTGGTGCTCTATTCCCAATTTTCCAAAAAGCTATGGAATTAATGGTATGCAACGCCATGTTCAAAGTGCTTTATGCTTTGCCTCTTTGGAGCAATTTGCCAGAGACATCTTTTGAACTCTGGATACAAAGCCAGAGAATGGATCGTCTCTCCGGCTGTGTCATTCTTCATTTTAATGAGACAAAAATGTCACATCCAGCAGTGTGAGTTTGAAATATTATAATATGCTTCAGTTTTATGTCACACTAACTCTGTTTCTTAAAAAGGCCCCGATGATTCTAAATTTTAAACCTTGTTGACAAGACATCTGTTGGCTTGCCTTATAGTTTCTTGCCCTTAACCTGCCTATAAGCGCGTTCTCATTATCATATATATTAAAAGGAACTTATTGAAATATTTTGCATGACCGTAAAGGAGCAATTTTTAACAAAAACAAAAGGGATGACTTATTTTTCCTTCCTTGCACAAAATTTACTGCTTTCCCCCCAGCTACGTTCACTTAATTTTTTTTCTTAAACCTTGTTTTACTTTCAAACCAACTGCACGATTGGTTTCCTTTCTCTTCAAAGCTAAATTTCTTTTAAAAAGGTGGGTGTTGATGCAAATATCAATGGATGCAAGATGCTGCAAAACTCTCATACGCACAATAAGACGGGTGTATCCCCACCCATTTTTCTGTGCTTCTGGTTTCTCTTTAACTTGATGACACAGGTGTAAAAATTAGTGGAAAGGAATTAAGTTGTCACAAATTATGTTCTTCCCGTTCTGCCGATTCCAAAATTGTGGCTTTTTAAAGATATTTTCCATATTCAAGCCAAAGTTGCAGTCTGGGTGGGTCAAAAGGCACAATATTTTTTTCCCATCACACGTTGCTAAGTCACGTCCATGACCTTATGGACCACAGCACACCAGGCTCCTCGGTCCTCCTTGTTTCCTGAAGTGGCCCCATATTCATGTTTGTTGTGTTGATGACACAACTTAACCATCTCATTCTCTACCTTCTCCCTTCTCCTTTTGCCTTCCATCGTTCCCAACATCAGGATGTCTTTCCCAAGAAGTCCTCCCTTCTCATTTGATGGCCAAAGGATTTGAGCTCCCGAACACTCAGGGTTGAGTTTCTTCAAGATTGACACGTTTGATCGCTTTGAAGTCTCTCACAAGCCTTCTCCAAGACCGCAATTTGAAACCATCCATTCTTCCGTGCTCATAGCAATAATGCTTAGACTTATATACTGCTTCACAGGGCTTGACAGTTCTCTCTGAGCAGTTTACTGAGTCAGCCTGTTGCTTCCAACAATCTGGGTCCTCATTTTACCCACCTTGGAAGGATGGAAGGCTGAGTCACCCTTTAGCCAGACAGGATCGAACTCCTGGCAGTGGGCAGAGTTATCGTGAAATACTGCATTCCAATCACTGCACCACTATGGCTGCCTTCCTTCCTTCCTTCCTTCCTTCCTTCTTTCCTTCCTTCCTTCCTTCCTTCCTTCCTTCCTTCCTTCCTTCCTCCCCAAGCAACAGTAGACTTATACACCAAGGATGTTTTTTCAAGAGGCAACTGGACTTTCTGTTTTTTTTCTTTGAAGACCTTTCACTCCTCATACAAGAAGCTTCTTCAGCTCTGACTGGATGGTGGAGAATGGAAGGATTTATACACCATGCAGACAGCTGGTCATTTGCATCCTTTTATTGAGCTCACTTGGAGGTCACCTGAGTTGTGCAAACGATTGCTGTAGTTTGCAATTTTTCTGGAAATCCATTCATACTCCCACGGGTCAATCATCCATACTCATACTCCCAAGGGTCTTCATCCCAACGTGTGTAGCTAAATGTCTATGGATATTCTCTATCATCCAGGTTGCGATTGTCCCACAGCTTCAACCACAACCTGGATGACTGAGAATCTCGACATCTTTTTATTTCTGTTCCCCTGTTCTTTGATGTCATGGGAAAATCGGGCATAGAAACAACCGCTGTGACCTGATTTATAGTTTTTGAACAGGGTGCATTATTTCTTCTTTCCTACGTTCTTGCTTAGGAGTGATTTGAATCTAAATGAGAGTTGTGATATTTGCAAGCTCCCAGAACTTAAGTGGGTCTCAGGGCAAACCTCGAGGGCAATAGGAGTATTTTTGGAGTACTCTTATAGTTGTGGAGTGAAATGATATTTGAGAAATCTGACGGTATGAGTGAAATGACTCACAACCCACCCAGAGGGTCTTCCAGAGAAAGGTGAAGCCCTATTATTTATGTCAAGCAGAGCTTTCTGTCAATCAAATGATATTGTAACTGAAGGTTTGCAATTGTGAGCAATTTTGAGGTCTCTTTTGCCCCAGTGGCTTTGAATTCTTGGATGACCTCACCCCTTTCCTAAGAGGCCTCTAGGGGACGTGCATAAGCGCACCAACGTGCCTACCGTCCCTGTCCTATTGTTTCTTTTTATTTTTCCTATATGTATTCATTTCACGTGTTCATAACTATGTTTATACTTATACCTATTATCTTGTAAGCAATTGACAAATAAAAATAAATAAAATAAAAATAAATAAATGAAATGGTGCCATTTTTAAAAGCATTCAGAGCTGATCAACACTGACAGGGCAAGACATTGATATAGAAATAAAGAGCAAAACCTCATTCTCTTCTAACACTGATGATGTTACCTAGTTTGGTAATGAAAGATCTGCAAGAAAACCACCAGGCTCAGAGCACACCAAGAATCTCACAGCCTTCCTCCTCCTCCTCCTCCTCCTCCTCCTCCTCCTTCTCCTCTTCCTCCTCCTCCTCCTCCTTCTCCTCTTCCTCCTCCTCCTCCTCCTCCTCTGATTTCTTCATTCTGCAAACCTCACTCCCTTCTAGCACTGATGATGTTACCTAGTTTGGTAAAGAAAGATCTGCAAGAAAACCACCAAGCTCAGAGTGCACCAAGGACCTCACAGCCCTACTCTTCCTCTTCTTCCTCCTCTTCCTCCTCCTCTTCCGATTACTTCATTCTGCAAACCTCACTCCCTTCTAGCACTGATGATGTTACCTAGTTTGGTAATGCAAGAAAACCACCCAGCTCAGAGCGCACCAAGCACAGACCCTTCAACCCTGATCTCCAAATATTCTCGTCTATCGGAACTGATCTTGTGGTTGAAGTAGCCATCCTGGACTCTTGCTGAAGAAGACATTTGACCTCTCTCTCGTCTTCTCAATATGGGTAGCGAAAGGACCCCCTGTGGAGATTTGCTGCCATGTCAACAACATGAATTATGAAGGCGATGGAGGTCAACACTCATCCAGCCAAGATAGCCTTCCAGACTAGACTGCAATGGCTGCCTTCTCTAAGAATGCTGGGAGTTGTAGTCTCCATTCTACAAGATGCCTTAGTTGTCAAAAGCTAGACTCGTGTGTCACCTGCTTAAGCTTACCAGCAATTCAAATATCCTGGACGATTCAGCTTTTTGACTTTGTTTTGAAGGATGGCTTCGTTCAATTTTGTAACGAATTTATGTTCGGGTGGTCCTAAGGATGAAGGAGAGCGGAAGAGCGTTTCCCTTCCAATGTCTTCCCATTTTCACATACAGATGTAACATCTCCTAAAGCCAAGGTGGCAGTAGAAGGTTATCATCCAGCCAGCTAAATTATTCAGAGCCAATTCTATTCTCAAAAGCTCTTGCATTAATGTCATTTGGCGAACAAGAATGCATTTAACTCAAAGAGAAATCTTGTTCCAGATCTAGATGGAGGGCAAGCACTTTTGTTTCGTAAGAGCTGGTTCTGAATCTCTATCAAAGAAATCGCATTTTGCTTGGAAGGCGGATTTATTTGGGGCAGGGGGTGGGTTCCACAATGCCCCTCTTTTCTGAAAAGGTGGTTGGTGTTCAGCTCCATTAATTTAACATCTCTGGAAGCTGCTTTGAGCTCTCTTCAGCTCTTGAGAATTACCTGCAGTCAAAAAGTCCACAGGACTGGATAAATAATTCTTCTAGGAATGGAATAATATGGTTCTTCCCCACCCCACCCACAAAAACTGCACTTCACTTGTCTTTGGCTTTTCTTTGGATGGGTTACTAAGAAGTGTTGGTGAAACCGAGCATGTCTAGTACAGAAAACAACCAAGGGTTAAGGACTGAGCTGGAGAACCATCTACTAGAGTTTTTTTTAAAAAGCAACAGCAACAATAACATGACCGAATTAATGTTTTTCTGTGCAATATTGTGGGGAAAAATCCAGTTTGTTGAAAAGGGTTTCCAAGATCTAATCCTCCAAGGTCTAGAAGGGAAGGAGCAGAAGCAATGGTATCTATGTGTTTCAGTTACAACTTTGCTAAATTATTCCCCATTGCACTGAAGATGTTACGTAGACTGGTGATGAAACTATCCACAGGCCATCCTCCTGCTTCTCCGTGAGTTGGATTAAGAGTTTAACTCAATTCTGGTCCTCCAAAATTGGTGAAGAATAATAATTATACCTGAGAGTACCTGAAAGCAATGATGCTGTGAATATCCCAAAGGTGTTTTTTTCAAAAGGCAACCTGGCTTTATTTTTTCTTTGAAGATGTTTTGCTTCTCGTCCGAGAAGCTTTCTTCAGTTCAGCGAACTCTTTTCAGAGAACTGAAGAAAGCTTCTCAGACGAGAAGTGAAATGTCTTCAAAGAATAAACAAAGTCCAGTTGTTGGAACAACCATGACTTGGATAAATAAGAATCTCCATAAACAAATGTGGTGTATATTTCCTTTTCTTAAGCAGGAAAAAATAGTCAAATTCAGATTGACAGATCTAAACTTTGGCTCTGGGGTTTCTTGTCGAAGGGAGGAAAAGAAAGGGAGAGAGAACTTAATGAAAAGCTTAGCTCACTTCATCAAAACCGTTCCATATTTGATTAGGACTAAAATATTGCATAATTTTACCTGAAGTGCTCCCTGAAGCTACTTTAACTATTCAATTTATTCTTCTAATTAAAAACAGCCAGGAAACTAATGTGGGAGACTCATGCTTGAGTTTAGATTCATTCTTGCTCTGCATAATATGGCCAAAAAATCCCTTAGGAAGGCATTAACCTCTGTATTGATTCACTCAAAAGATTCCTGAGTGACATTTTTTTTCCCCCAGCTGCCTTGGATGGAGAAGCTATTTAAGCTGAATATGACCAATTTCAGAATGGGCCAATCAAACCACTTTGAGAAGTAACATTATAGAGGAGAGGTAGGTGCTGTGAGCTTTAGACTTCCATCTTGAGGAATCTGAAATTTTGCACACACAAAAAAGAGGGATTCATATTTGCCGAGAATCCAATCCCTTTGAACCCGGTTTATCTTAAGAACGTTTGGATGGATTTCCATCAAATTGAATTGAGACCAGCATTCTTCAGAATGAGCTTTGTTAACATGGACATGGTTATCAAATGGAGTATCCAGGGACATCTGGGGGTGTAGGTGTCAAAAAAGTCAATATGTCTCGCTGTTTATGTCAACATAAGCAGGACTTGACTCCTAATATAATATGGAGATGGTGTGAACATTTGGAAGATTGAAGAACTTTAGAAGGTCTGAAGAACTTTGGGAGGTCTGAAGAATTTTGGGAGATCTGAAGAACTTTGGGAGGTCTGAAGAACTTTTAGAGGTCTGAAGAATTTTGGGAGATCTGAAGAACTTTAGGAAGATTGAAGAACTTTTGGAGGTCTGAAGGACTTTGGGAGATCTGAAGAACTTTAGGAGGATTGAAGAACTTTTGGAGGTCTGAAGAACTTTGGGAGGTCTGAAGAGCTTTAGGGGATCTGAAGAACTTTGGGAGGATTGAAGAACTTTGGGAGATCTGAAGAATTTTAGGAGATCTGAAGAACTTTAGGAGGACTATTGCTGGCCATCTGGTACATTAAGAATGAAACCTCCTTATGGTGACCAGGTGGAATCTCTAGACTATGTCAGATGAGGAGTACTGTAAGACAAGAAATTTTGGGGAAATGTTTCATTCTCATCATACCAGATTCTTTCTGAAGACATCCAGCTGGCCACTGGAGATGTAGACATCTCCAGACAGCTGATCATTCAGGTTGTACATGTATTGTGTGTGTGTGTGTATGAGAGAGAGAGAGAGAGAGAGAGAGAATGTGTGTAAGAGAGGGAATTCGTAGAAGTGCCCAAATTAAGCTGCTCAGCAAAATCTGACACAGTTGCTATTTTCGTAGAAATGCTCTTTCCTTAGGCAAAGCGCAGATTCCGAAAACTGTGTAATTTTTGTTTGTGATTTAGAGCTTTTTGCAAGTCGGCAAGAATTTCTTCTTGGTTGACCTGCCTTGCTATTCTTCCCCTTAGGATTTAGCTAATTAAGTCCTTCAGCAGATGTTTCTTTTTCTGCTCCCCACCCGCTTTAAAAAATAAGCCTAAGTTGGCCGTCCAAGGAAAAGACGGCTTGTCTGCCCACTGTGACATGTGTTGAATCGATGTTCAAACAACTCTATCTTGCCAGCCTTTTCCCCAAAAGGTGGCCTTTTCAAAAGAGGAGATGGTAATTCACAAGAACATCAATTAATTTCCCCAAAAGTTAGCAATAAGAGTTCGTTATTGGTTTGGGAGAAGAAAGCCTGTCTTCATTGCTTGCCCTTTCTTCCCCGTTCCCATTAGAGTTCTTGTAATTTAATTAAGAACGATAGCACAGCCTGAGCAAGTTATTGCTCGTCTCTTAGGTGGGTTAGAGCCGATTGTGGGTCGAAATCTGTTTCCCACTTTCCCACACCTAGAGAAATGGGACAAGTTAGGAAGTTCAGAAGTGGGTGGGTGACTGAATCGGTGTCTGTACGTTATGTTAGGAGATGCAAGTCCTAGAGAGAGCCAGTTTGGTCTAGTGGTTAAGGAACCAGGCTTGAAAGTGGGAGGTTGAGAGTTCAAGTCCTGCCTTAGCCATGAAAGCCAGCTGGGTGACTTTGGGCCAATCAGCAGGAGATGGTGAGTTCTAGTCCAGTCTTAGGCATGAAAGCCAGCTGGGTGACTTTGGGCCAGTCACTCTCAGCCCAACCCACCTCACCAAGTCGTTGTACGGAAAATAGGAGGAGGGAGGTATATTGGATATAGTCATAATCTCAAGTAATTTGTAAAAATCATAAAGGATCATTAATAAATAACCTCGAGTCTTCAGATATATTTGTTTATTTTATTGATTTATTTGCATCCTGCCTTTATTATTTTTAAGAATCACTTAAGGGGGTACACCTGGAGATAAATCTGCGGCGGGTTAGGACTAAAATGTTTTGGTGTTTGAAGGTGGTGGTTTTAGAATTAACCCAGGGCGTCTTCTTCATGCAAACCGGCTAACGATGGAAGCAGGTGATGGCGCCATAGTTAATCAGCAATAAAAAGGCATTACCGTTTCTTGTTTACCAAGTCTGTTTTACTTTGCCTAGTAAGACAGAAGGAGCCCAGAACGCGTGAAGAAGCAAAGAGATTTTTCGTGAATTAAGTTGCAAGATATTTAGTCCCATTTGGGGCCGGGTTGCGTTTGTCTATTAATTCACCGTTTCGCGTGGAAGCTCTTTGTGTATGCACGCTACAAAAATTACAATGACTGCGGGAGGAGAGCAGAAATAAATAAATAAACACCACACACACACACACACACGCACGACAACCAACAGTAATGAAACTATGAGTCTATTATAATCATATTTTGGAACGGGATAGCAAATCTTATTTGAGCGTTTTCCCGAGGAGAGAATGCAAATAGCAAGAGGAAGATTGAGGTTGCGGGGGGGAGAGGCAAGAGGAAGGGACAAGGAAAAAAGGCTGTTGGAAATGGATGAGGTGTGTCATTTGTGTAGGCATTAATATTTAATTTCCCCCTTTCACAGTCTATTACCTCTGGAAATGTGTGCAATGCCAGCATTTGCTGCATTTGAATGAAGCCTAAGTTGGATTCCGACAATCTCAACATGGTCTTGGAGCATGTTGGCTCACAATCTGGAGCTAAATTAGGCCCGAGAAATTGGTTGGAGGATGGGGAAATCTGGGTAGCAGCCCTCCGTATCCTTTATCAGGAATTAGACTAGGCCTAAGGCAAAATTAACCTCCAAGATGGCGGCTTCTCCACAGAACTGAGCCCATCGTTAGGTAAAGCAAGTGGTTGATCTCAAATGGCTGACTGGGTGGGAGGTAGAGGAGGGATTGGAAAAGTGTTGGAAGGAAGAGTAGACGTAACTAGGATCCATGGTGGCGCAGTGGTTAGAATGCAGTATTGCAGGCTAACTCTGCCCACTGCCAGGAGTTTGATCCTGACTGGCTCAGGGTTGATTCGGCCTTCCATCCTTCCAAGTTGGGTAAAATGAGGGCCCAGATTTTTGGGATCAACAGGCCAACTCTGTAAACCTTTTAGACAGAGCTGTAAAGCGCTGTGAAGCAGTGTATAAGTCTAAGCGCTATTGCTATTGCTACCCAATCAAGGTGAGTCTATTGGTTCTTTTTCTCTGACATGACAACTCATTCCAGTTGTCATGATGCCTGATGAGAAGCATGTCAGAACCTTCAAGGAAACTCCAACTTAATGAACCCACTGTTAAGCAAGGCTTAGGAAATCCACCAATCTCTACCTTCCAATTCTAGATTCAAAGTGTCAGGGATACTTTCCTGAAATCTTTTGTCCTCAATCTTGCCCAAACAATGTAGAACTTGACCCATTCAATTCCTGCTAAGTTAACCTTCAGTTGGGATGGATATGGCTCAGAAATCCATGGCTTCTGGGTCCATTTCAGGAAGTTGGTTGTAGGCAATAAAGTCATGGGGTCAGATGGCCCACACAACCCTCTTCATCCCATGACATTGGCCTGTTGAAGCCAAACCTAGGGCATCTTATTTATTTTTTTTGGAAGAAACCTCTGCCAGCTTGTGGGCTTACCTTTCTTCCTCTCTTGCCTTTGAAGGCAACTATTTTAAAGAAGAGAAAAGCGAGAAGGTTGAGCAATATTCTTTAGAGCTGGTTTCCTCCATTTTATGGAGTCTTGCTGAGGAGATGGCTGCTTCCAGGAGATAAGGATTCTAATTTTGTAATTGAGTACACCCTGAAAAGACAATTAAGCCAGTAATACAACCGTAAATTTTAGAGGGGAGAGAAAACAGCTCAACAGCCCTCCGTGGGAAAGACAGGGACTGCTATTTTATGTTCCTGAATGTCAGTTTTGCTTATTAAAAGATAACTGCTCTGGATTTGCAAGACTTCTGACGGAAGAGCAGAAATAACTTCTCGCCATGAGTTCTTCCTCAGTGCTCATAAATACACACCCACCCACAACTAATTAGAATAACTCCCTGGTTCTAATAACCACAATATGAAGGATGTTTTCAGTGGTTGTCTGAATGATGGATTGTGGACTGGGAGGAGGAGAAAAATCAGCCGGCGTTTATTAGTAATTCATTTTGAAGCGATAATACAGCTGGCTTCTTATGAGCAAGATGTAATAATTGTGTGAAAAGCAATAGAGGCTGGTTAGTCATATGTTGTTGTGCAGCAGTGGGAGGCAAGCATAGAACATGGGAATGACATCGAAACCATATAATATCCTACCCCGCCCCCTTTAAAGATAGCTCACTTTGACTTGGTGCTGAGGCTCTAGCAAGAGTGCAGAGAAGAGCAACAAAGATGATAAAAGATCTTTAGAAGGCCAGATCCTGACGTTGAAACTCATAAACTTTGGCCATCTAATGAGAAGGAAGGGCTCACTGGAGAAGAGCCTAATGTTGGGAAAGATTGAGGGCAATAGAAGAAAGGAACAACAGAGAAGGAGGTGACTGGATGGAGTCACTGAAGCAGTCAGCGTGAGCTTAAATGGGCTCCAGAAGACGGTAGAGGACAGGAAGGCCTGGAGGAATGTTGTCCATGGGGTCACGATGGGTTGGACACAACTTTGCAACTAACAACAACAACAAAGCTGAATCATATGATGAATGGCTAAGGAACTAGGTATGTTCAGAAGAGAAGGCTAAGGAAATACCTGATAGCATTCTTCCAATATTTGAAGACTGTCATAGGAAGAGGGCAAAGATTTATTCCCCATTTGAGGGCAAGACAAGAAGCAACGGGTGAAAGCTCACCAGAAGAAGATCCCATCTGGAAATAAGGAGGAATTTTCTGACACTGAGAATGATTGATCAGTAAAATAGCTTGCCTCCTGGATTTGTGGGTGCTCCATCACCAGAGGTTTTCAAGAAAAGATCGGACAACCATTTGTTTTGGATGCTATAAGGATTCCTGCCTTGGGTAGGAGTTGGATTAGAAAACCTTCAAGGACTCTTGCAGCCATGTGATGGTATGACTTGCTTTCAGTTATGATTTTTGGAAGTCATCTGCTAGGACCTTCTGATGAAAATAGGAAAACGTGTTCCCTTACGGTGTTGTTTCTTCTCATCCGTTTGAATGAATGTTCCTGTTGAACATGAACGAATGGAAACTGATGACAAGTATGAGGAGTTTGGGAATAGAATCCATGAACCAAGTGATGGTGGGGTTCTCCTTTGTTAGGTAGCTTCAAGCCAAGCCAGGTCAGCCATCTGTTTGAGATGACTTTACTTAGGTTCCTGCATTGAGTAGAGATTGAATTTTGATGGCCCCCAGGGCTCCTTCAGCTCTCTGATTCTTGGAACTAAATTAGGGCTTATGCGAAACTGACATGGAATTAATTAACATTTTACATTAATTAATTCCAGCAAACGGCCTCCTAATGAAAGTAAAAGAGAAAAGAAATCATAAAATAACCTCTCCTTTTTTTTTTGTAACAGGGAAAGCTACAATTCAATAACTAAGTTTTCAGGAGCTCTCAAGAGCCCTTAGAATCCTTGGGTAGAACTCTTTGGCCTTGAGAATTTTGTACTTCTGGTTGGAATGCTATTAAATGGTTTCTTTTTCTGATTTGATATAAGAGGATTTTGGAAACTCCTAAAAATCTTTAGGCTGTATTCAGGCTTCTCAAGTTCCAGGTTGATCCAGTGACTCTTTGGTTCAACTTCCTTGGAGGAGGGGAGGGCAGAGGAAAAAAAAGACAGAAAGAAAATTAAAAAATAAAAATAAAACCACCCACCCACACACACACACACACTTGCAAAATCAGCACTTTTCCACCCGGGTGGAGAAACGACTCCCATTATGAATTCATTGTTTACTAGACAAGAAAAGCACCATTCTTTTCTTGAGTAGCTAAAATGCTCCTGGCATGTTTTATTTCTGTCTACGCTCATCATACCAGAATGTTTTTACTGGAAGGTTAACACACACACACACACACACACGCACACACACGCACACAAGCAATACAGGAAAGAAAAAATTAAGAATCTAGAGGCTTTGAAGCTTGGCCTCCAGCATACAATGTGTGTGATTTTGTGCATGTGTGCGTACATGCAGACATAACAAAAATAGCCAAGAGTAAAATGAGGTCAGGTTGCATTGGAGTCTTAAAGCCTTAATTAGATTGGCCTAATTCTGGGGTGGGTGGGGGTGGGTGGGGATAGGCTTCTGGGTCCTTGCAACGATAACGTTGGGGACTTACCAAGATGCTCTCAAGGTAGAACAAATCAGCCTTATCTCCTTGCTATCTTTGGGGGATTTTGAAGAACTCCTTAAAAACCTCCAGTGACGGAGCACCCACAACTTTTGAAGGCAAAAGTCGTTCCACTGGTTAATTGTCCTCACTCTTAGGTAGTTTCTCCTTAATCCAAGTGTCGTATCGAGCTTTTGCCATTTTAAACACTGCGGGCCCGCAGTGAGTTAGGAAGACGGCCCGTTTCTTCTGCCCATTCGCGTCCTTGAGATTGCTGCTCTCCAAGAACATGAGGAATCTGTCTATGTAGGATTCCCAGTCCTCAGCAGCTTGGTTGAAGGGAGCGGGTGGCGCGGTGCCGCTGGCCATGTTGCCGGTTGCGGTTCCGTGTGCCACGTGCGGTGTGGGACTTGCTTCAAAATCCCACCCTCGTCGCCAGTGTCGTATCGGCCGATACGAACAAAAGACGCGAGGCAGTGACTTGAGTTCAGCTCATTTATTAAGGAACAAACAAGTGAAGTGCGGCTGGGGAAAGCCGCGGCTTATATGGATCTGGTGCCAGGCGCTGCGGCCAATGACAGCCGTTCGAATCGCCCGTGAGCGGCTCGGCCAATCGTGGTCGATTCCGAACGGCCAATCAGTGCCGCGCACTCGACCAATCCGGGTTGCCGGATTTCAAGAATGTAAATGTCCATACAGAACACCAAGGTTGCTTCTCTCCTTGATTCGTTTCCATCTGTTGCTTCTTATCTTGCCTTCGGATGCTTTGGAGAATAGATTGACCTTCTCTTCCTTGCGGCAGCCCTGAGACATTGGGACACCGCTATCATATCAACCCTACTTCTCCTTTTCATTAAACCAGACAAGCAGAAAGAGAGGGGAAAAAAAAAAACATTTTAGGACTGAACTAATTTTATGAAAATCAACACCAGCATGATAAATGAACCTTTACAAACAATTGTGTGTGTCTCTGTGTGTTTGATTTTTCTAAGTCTTTTGTTTTTCCCTAAGTGTATAAAATCCTAATGTCTTAACTAATCAAATCTTTATTGTGGTCAGTGACCGGAGCTGGGGCCAAATCCGTAAAGAAAATCCAAACCAATTAAAACATTATATATAAATGAGAAACTATTAGGAAAGGTCTCAAAAAACACGACATAATTTGCTATGCTACGAAGACTGTTAAGCAAACGACTGTGGAATTACTAAAAACTACTAAACTAGACAGATGCTAAAATGTTTGAATTTTGGTTCAGTGGTAGACTAATTATTTTATTTGTTTTAATAAAAATGAGATAATTAGCATCTGGGCTTCCCTCCCTCCCTTTCTCCTTTCATTTCTCTTTTCCTTTTCTGGAAATCTGCTTGGCAATCTTGTATTTAAGCCAGGAGACTGTCTCTTCCTAACTATTGAGGTGGAATTAGAAGGGCCTGTTTCATGTTGTGCGCTGGGATCTTGGAATCATGATTGGATCATGGCTTCCTTTCTGTGTGACTTCTTTTCAACTACTTTCTTGAGTTTAGGGATACTGAAAGTTGAGGGGAGAGAGGATGCTTTTGCCAACATTTTCCAAATGGGAATTCTCCCACAAAAAGATGAAACCTTCTCAAATCTCGGTTAACAGCAGTAATTCAACCTAGGAATGCAGATAACCACAGTCAACACAAGATAAACTCACGTTTGTTCCCAGAAGATGCCACTCTCAGCTTGCATCTCTTTTAAACTCTCTTCCCAGCTGTGGCTAATGAAGGGGATCAGGGCCCTTTCCTTCCCCGTAAGCCATGCAACCTACGTTCTTCCCCATTCCTCCCTGCGAACCCTAGGATGAAGAGGGGGTGGGCCTGGGTCTTCCTCTCCCTTGTTCTACCCCTTCCCTGCTCTGCCCAGCCAGACTTTGCCCTTCCCCAGTTTCCTCCACAGCCAGCAGAGCCACACTCCCATTCCCTGTCAGCTGTTCGTCTTCCTCCTTGGATTCAGACTCCAACAGGGACATGACAGCCATTGTCTCCTATTTCTTTCCACTCCTTCCAATTTTTCAAAGAAGCAGGATCTTTGCATAATGATAATTTGAGCCTGGTCATTTGTGCCTCAAGAGAAAACACTGAGTGGATTTGTTCAATGATCCTTGCGTTCATTTTCTTGGTTATTCATGGAAATCACAGGAGTTTTTAGTTTAGGAAACGGTAATTGGTTTTTTTTATTTTATTTTGAAATATTCCAAAAGTACACGTTTCCCAAATTAGCACGCAAGGTTGAATTTGGTTTGTCCTCAAGGACAACAAAAGGTTCATTCTGTAGTTCAATGGTTCCGTCTTCCATTTTGATCCATACCGTATTTATAGAGTTGCTTGTGAAAAGTGGCCAGCATCTATTTTTGTCTGCTGAATTTTTGAGGTGAGCTGTTATTCCTGTGGATGGCAGTTGGTAACTTTTCAGGAGCTAACTTAAACTTTCTGAATGTAGAGGGGAAAAAAAAAACATTGATTGATTCTCATGGGAAGCTATAAAAAGCCAAGAGAAAAAAAGACAGAATACACAGCAGTCAAACAATTGTAATACACACAAACTGGAAGGCGTTGAGACCTTTAGGGTTCTTTGGATGAAAATGAGCTAGACATCTGTTCAGGCTTCTGTAATTATAAAACTGATCTAATTGAACTCAATAACTTGAATAATGTTGGCAAATCGGTCTCTTGGATTCAGGTATTCTAGCTGAGGATAGTTTTAAAGTCAGTGTGGGAAAGCCATTTCTGTCCCTGTGTGGCAGCATCCAAAATACTTTGAGAGTCACCTGATTGGATTGAACACTTTTTATTGTATCTATTGGTGAATTTATTTGCCTTTCTAACCATCACAATCCCCAGGCGGTTAGCAGTTTATGATAGGAAGAGCCATCAGAAACAAAAGCAAGGGAATTAAAATACCTGTGGTAAGGCTGAAAACCAAATATACAAGTCATAAAACCTTAATTTATCCATCTGTTTATTTAATAGATTCTTATCCCATCTATTATCATTTCTATAAATAACTCAAGGTGGCAAACATACCCGATACTTTTGGCTCCATTCTGAAATAATTGCAGCATGGATGCTCAACCCAAACATAGGCGCTCATGGATCTTGAGCATTGGTTCCCAAGGACCTTGTCCAGTAGCAAAGGATTGTGTCTTAGACACACATTGATAATCTCTTTGCTTGGGATTTTATGATAAAGATCTTGAGTTTTCCTCTTAAGGCTAAGTAGAGTCATGGCAGATCACATGGGCTCAGCTCACACAGCATGCTAAGATGGGACACGTGAAGCTGTGATCTGTAAACCATGGGTCATGGTTTCTGGGTGCATCAGACTTCTTCTCCAGGTGCCTCTTTGGAGAAGCACTTGAAGGCAAGTTGTCCCTCCCTCTTTTTTTATGGCAGCCCTCAAATATTGGAAGACTGCTAACATTTCACCCCTAATCCTTCTTTTCATTAAACCAAACATACCCAATTCCTGCAACTGTTCTTCATATGTTTTAACTTTCAGTCCCTTAATCATCTTTGTTGCTCTTCTTTTACTCTTTCCAGAGTCTCAACATCTTTTTTACATTGTGTTGACCAAAACTGGATACGGGAAGGTGCGTCCAAAATGGTGAAAGGGTCTGGACATCCAAATTGAACTTCTGGATGCATTTAGGATTGCGGATAGACTAGGACAAGCAGCAATTGTTCATATTGAGGCCTTCCAGGTAGCCCAAGCCAGAACCCTGAATATTATACACTACTTTTCTTGTAAGGTTACTGTAACAGAACTTCGCAAGTCTGAAAAATAACCCTCCTAAGTTTTCTTTGGAAGCTCCAGAGCAATATGAAATCAAATTAAAATTGTTGACAGGCTGTGTCAATTTCCAAACGTCGGCAGACCATTCCAATTTCCTCAGCCAAAGCACACCGTACAAACTTTTCTCTTTCTGTCAATACAAACAACTTTAACCGGGGCACATTAGCAATGGAAATCCCGCTCTTTGCGGCTACGTCTATGATGGAATGCGTCTTCCATCGGTTTTCATTTCTATCCGAAACCGAGAGCGAAGGGGGAATCTGCATAATTGGCTTTGTGTTTCTAAAAGATTGGATGTCGGCTGTGAAGCACGCGGCTCCCCAGAATCCAGATGAAGTGTCAACACATCGTGTGTGGCTGTAAAACAAACACGTAGGAAAAAGTTGCAGCTGGCAATCAGTGAGAGAATTAGGAAGGAAGAAGCATAGTGACAAGGCTGGGAAAAAAAAAAACCCGGAGCATGCTGGCTTGACCTAAATTAGCTGTGCAGCATCCGAGCACCACTGGAATGTTATGCTGTAGCCGAGGAGAAGTATCAGCATGGCTTGATAATAATTGGGTGTTACATTTTAAGCTGGTGTCAACAGAACAATGCGCCTTCGCCAGGAAATTGGAATCACGCCGTCGTTAGGTCTGAGCCAGAGGGAATAAGCCAATGCTCCTCAATATTTTGACAGGGTAGACCCGCTGAACAAATGTGGTTAAACCTGTAGTTGTATGGTTTTTTTTTTTTTCAAACCGGTTAGATAGGGGAAGAGCAGGGTCCACGCCAGAATTTGGTATAAGGTTATACATTTTGTTAGAGAGGCCGTGAGATCTGTCAAGTTATCCCAACGGTTCAACGAGCCGTGGTGGCGCAGTGGTCAGAATGCAGTACAGCAGGCTATTTCTGCTGACTGCTGGCTGAGTGCAATTTGGCAGATCGAATCTCACCGGGCTCAAGGTCGACTCAGCCTTCCATCCTTCTGAGGTGGGTCAAATGATGACCCAGATTGTTGGGGACAAGAGGCTGACTCTGTAAACCACTTAAAGTGGGCTGTAAAGCTCTGTGAAACGTTATATAAGTCTGAGTGCTATTGCTATTGCCCTTCCTTCCTTCCTTCCTTCCTTCCTTCCTTCCTTCCTTCCTTCCTTCCTTCCTTCCTTCCTTCCTTCCTTCCTTCCTTCCTTCCTTCCTTCCTCCCTCCCTCCCTCCTTCCTTCCTTCCTTCCTCCCTCCCTCCCTCCCATCTTCCTTCCTTCCTTCCTTCCTTCCTTCCTTCCTTC
>NW_020769332.1:11927728-11940662 GCF_900518735.1 Pseudonaja textilis
TTCCTTCCTTCCTTCCTTCCTTCCTTCCTTCCTTCCTTCCTTCCTTCTCTTCTCTTCTCTTCTCTTCTCTTCCTTTTCCTTCCCTTTTCCTCCTTTCTTTTTCCTTCCCGCTTTCCCTCATTTTTCCTTTCATGCTCTCTTCCCATCTTCCCTTCTTTTTCTTTCCTCTTTCCCTTTCTCTTTTCCTCACCCTTCTTGCATGCTCAAATGCAAAAAGGAAAACATTTCTCCTTTTGTTTTTTTTGTTTTTAGTTTGTTTTGATAGCCCTCTACCGGTGAAAATGGAGCCCTGGGTGGGGCTTGTGCCCATGTACAGCAGCGACGGCCTCCTGCAAGTTTCTGCCAACAAAAATGCGGTGGTGGGGCTTGTGCACTCACCCCTGAGCTCCGTTTTCACTGGTACAACAGAGGTGGGATTCAAGAGAACCGGTAGTGGAAATTTTGAGTGGTTCGGAGAACCGGCCAATCCCACCTCTGACTGGCCCCGCCAGCCCCATCTCTTCTCTGCCTCCCATTGAGTCACCAGCTGATCGGTTGGGTCTTCTTTGGTTGCCTTGCACAGGAGAAAGGAGCTGCAAAGCAGGTTAGTGGGGTAGGGAGGGAACGGGGATTTTGCAGTAACCTTCCCCTGCCATGCCCACCAAGCCACACCCACGGAATTGGTAGTAAACATTTTTTGAATCCCACCACTGTGGTAGAGGTCCATTGCTGTTGGCAGGCTGGCCCCATGGGCCAGATCTAAGCACCCAGAGGGCCGGCTGTGGCCCGTGGACCTGGAGTTTGACACCCCTGATCTAGATGCTACATAAGCCGAGTCCTTGACCAATCTTGTTGCATTTATTGCAGCTTTGTGAGTCGTCTGTATGCAGGGACTTTTTAGTTAGCTTGTGGCTCGCCGGATTGTGAGTTAAGAATTGTTATTTTATTCCTTGCTGCAGAGGTAAGTCCATCATTATTTTATGATGATCTGACAGGATCCATGGCTTGTCTTTCATTATTTTGTTGAAGCTAGTGGAAATAGAAAAGAAAAAAAAATCGGAAATGCATTATGCATAATATGTTGGTTGCCAGTTTTTATTTGCATAAGTATTCTATGGGTTCTAGTCATGTTTATTGTGCCAGTTAAGATTTTAGTTTATGAAATTAGGTTTGTTGCTATGTTGTTGTAAGGAGGAATAATTTGACTTTAATTGCATACTGTATTTTAATTTGCATATGAGATAGTGGAGTTTATATGGCGCCTGTGGTAATATGCTCACTAATGGTTCGTGATAAATCATGTGCTTACTATTACGGCTAATCTCGGATGAGCTGCATGCCAACTCCTTCATCTGACCTGTCATAATGTTAATTCAGCCTGGTAATTTGAAATAATTCAGGAATACTGCATCCCATTTTGGTCGCCATGATATTAAAAAAGATGTTGAGACTCTGGAAAGAATGTAGAGAAGAGCAACTAAGATGATGAGTGGGGCTGGAGGATAAAACATATGAAGGAATGTTGCAGGAATTGGGTCTGTCTAGTTTGGTGAAAGATGCTGAGCTTGTCGATCAGAATGGTGGGCGGTTCGGCAGTTCAAATACCTAGCACCGCATAATGGAGTGTCCTTGTCCCAGCTTCTGCCAACCGAGCAGTTCGAAAGCATGTAAAAAGTGCAAGTAGAAAAATAGGGGTCACTTTGATGGGAAGGTAACAGTGTTCCATGCGCCTTTGGCTTCTAGTCATGCCAGCTATATTGAGAGTTTTTGCAGAGATAATTCAGCGCCAGAAAAATAAACACAGATGGCTGATGCTTCATTTAACATCTTTATAAACATAATAAGTAGATTTTACAAACCAGTTGTAGATTTCTCCAACGTGGAGCAAACCCAAACAGAAACATGTTGCAAGTTCAGAGCAGAGCTCCAGTCTTCAGCAAGCAAGCAAGTTAGTTTCATCTTCAATAGACAGACTCAGAGCTTAACACATAGCTACAGAGTTGCAGAGCTTAACATAGAACTACTCCTAAACTACTTTTAGTTTCAGTTTCCAGCCTAGGCTAATTCTAGTTTCAGTTTCCAAAACAGTCCTTATTGGCTGACTTAGTTGCTATGCTTATTCATTGGCTGACCTTGTTACCAAGCTCTGTTCCGGTTCATGAATATGCTAATAGGCCACATGACCATGGAGACGTCTTTGGACAGTGCTGGCTCTTTGGCTTGGTCACGGAGATGAGCACCGTCCCCTAGAGCCAGAAATGACCAGCACGTATATGCAAGGGGAACCTTTACCCTTAGTCTAGTGAAAAGAAGGCCTGGGGGTGACAGGATAGCAGTATTCCAATATCTCAGGGGCTGCCACAAAAAAGTAGGGGACAACCTATTATCCAAAGCAACAACAGGTAACAGATAGAGCTGAAATGGTGAAACAATGGATGGAAATTAATCAAGGCAAGAAACAACCTAGAACTAAGGAGAAACTTCCTTAGGAATGGTAAATCCGTGGAACGGATTGCCTTCAGAAGTTATGAGTGTTGGAGGCTTTTAAAAAGAGACTGGGGAGCCATTTGTCTAAAATGGTATAGGGTTCCTGCTTGAGCAGGGGGTTGGACTAGAAGACCTCCAAGGTTCCTTCCAAATCTGTTACTCCATTATTATTACCTTGCTTAAATCCAGGTTTTATCACATGTCACTTGCTGGCATTCTAAAAGGGACTAACCTAATCAAAGAGAGGCGTTTTAATTTCCTTAGCTCCTGAACCAGCAGGAAGTGACATCACCATCACTTCCTGCTGGTTCAGGAGCTAATGAAATTAGCACCGCAACCGATAGAGCTGAAATGGTCTGAAATGGAAAGGGTTTTGAGGTTGAAGAGTTCCATGAAGAAAGGTAGATGTGTGAAGTCTTTCTGAGCGTTCCCCAAACATGAAACCTCTTCCCCAGAAAACTGGGGAGAACGAAGATCGCAAAAATAAAAACGGGAAAGCCCCACTGCATCCCACAAGGATGATAAAGGGGCCAAGAACTTCCTGTGGTCTGGAGTTGCAGGAGAGAAAGGCTTCTCCCCAGAAAGCAATGAGACAGTGGAGCTTGGATTGTCTGGTAGGCAGGAAGAGGGCAGAGATGAATTCTCCTTGGCAGTTTACAGCATATATCTAACACTTACGAGGATTTGTGCTTCAGTCTGGCAAGATTCTGTCTATAGGTGAGCAACAATAAAGGAAGCACTCAGAAATAATTCCACCTGTTGTTCTTCGATTTTTCCGCCATTGTCTAAAGAAAATAAAAACCTCCAATATTGCATTTGACAGGGCTGTGTCGGCCCTATATATATATATATATATATATTTAAATATATATATTTTAAAAAGCCAATTTTCCCCTACCTGGTAATGGCCAGTGAATTAACATGTTTATGCAAGGAAGGGCATTCAAACATCTGAGAACCTAACATAATTAAGATTTGCCTGACACATTTGTAACTTTGAGCTTCTGCCATCTCTGGGAATTATTGCTATAGTTATCGCTTTAGTAGGTATTAAATCGGAGTAATTATTACAAGGACCCATGAGATATACAATGCAGTTTGCACACACTGCTTTCATTTTGGAAAGTCAAACTTGCATCTTTCAGCTAAGCCATTTAATAAAAGGAGAACAAACTGATCCTGCATAATCAAATTACAAAAAGAGATTTATGGGGCTGTAAGGCAAGTTATCTGAGGCTTTAAAAGAGGATATTGACTGCTTTTGTCTTGAAATATCTGTTTATTACAACCTCTGCACTCTTCAAGGTATGGTGAATGTCAAGCATAAGGAATTGCCTGATAGTTTCCAATAATTTAGGGTGCCATCTCAAAAAGGCATATAATGTTCTATTTCTGGTCTGTGTCTGTTCACAAGTCTGTCCAGTTTCTACATTACAAGCAGATTTGTTTCAGAAGGATTGGCCTTTGAAGTTGATCGTTTAATAAGATTCCCCCCCCCCCATCCTGAAAAATACACATGCTTTTATTTTCACAACTGTCTGTGTCTATAAAACTCTGTTGGCCAAAATGTGCACTTGGTTATGGCCTTTTCTGAGCTGAAGACTGCCCCAAACTGATGGGACAACTGTCTTTTTTAATCTCTATGGAGATTATCGTGTCCCAACGATGGTTTTTCAAGAAGCAACTGGACTTTCTGGTTTTTTTCTTTGAGGACATTTTGCTTCTTACCCAAGAAGCTTCTTCAGCTCTGATTGGGTGGTGGGGAATGGAAGGATTTATATTCCTTGCAGATAGCTGGTCATTTGCATCCTTTTTAGAGAGTCTTGGAGGCCACTTGGAGGTTTATCTGTGACCTTAGGGTCACCTGAATAATAAAATGGGTGTGGAGCTTTCTTGGACCTGCTGAAAGGACTGTGTTGTAGACTGGAAATAGATGATGTTGAGAGATGGCTGTTCAGTTTTGACATGGATGACCTCTTTGACCCCACTTCTTTCAAACCAGCAAATCTTCTATGTCCAAAATGTGGACCTTTCTGTCTTCAAAAGAGTGGCCTTTGTCTTTTAAATGCAGATGGACCGTTGAATCTAGTCCTGATGGGTTTGTCCTCCTATGCTATGCCATGCATTTATTTTTCTTTTAAGTTCTTCCATCCAGGCCCTTGTCATCCCAGGGGCTTTGCTCTGGACAACCTCTGATTGTTCAGTGTCCTTCTTAAAATATGTCTGGAACTCAATCCGATCATCAGGATATGGCCTCCCCAGCAGAGGATAGAACAGGCTTCCTTGTTCTAATTCTCACGTCAAAGGGTTTGTACTATAAATTCTGCAACCTTCAAGTAGACTCTTGGTTTCTGAGATTCTACCGTACGTTCCTAATTCTGGCACGAAAAGGTCTTGCTTCCTTGACTTGCTAGGAGGAACCTGGCAACAATTTGAGAGGGAGATCATCTCCCTCACCGACCTTTGAAGGATGCCTCACTTACCATCCAGAGTCACTGATGAGGAGTGAGAGGTCCTCCTCCCAACCAAGAGTTCATCCTTTCCTGTTCCCAAGCGGGGAATCCGTCAATGGGCAGAGCCAGGGTGTCTTCCTTCAGTGGATCCGAATATGTTTTATATAGGAGGTGGGAGAAAAAATAAATAAATTCCGTTCCTTGGATGGGCCTGCCAACCTTTTCTGTTCCATGCTGCTTCTCCATCAGTCGCATGGCTTGTCACAATCTGTCACAAGCTGATGCTTAACTTCAGAAGCTAAGATAATATGGAGCTAATGGTTCCATTAGCTTATTGCTGCTAGGGAAAAAGCAAAGAAAGAAATTCATCTTAATAGCTTGGAAGAGGGCCAAAATATGCATTTAATCAGGAAATTAGATAAACGGGGAGAGCTGCTGGAGGATACCAGATGGAAAGGAGACTAAATACATCGAGAAGAGCGGGACTGATGGGAGAATTGCAGGTTGGGTGATTACCTTCCATTCTCTTCTCACATTTCTTGTAGTGACGGAGCTAAGAGCGGCAACTACTCACCACTTTATTTATTTATTTAATCAATCTGTATCCCGTTTTTGTTATTTTTACAAATAGGTCAAGGGGATGATCATATCAAATGCACCTTACTGGCTCCAAGTCACCCAGCAGCTTTCTTGCCTAAGGCAGTACTAGAACTCCCAGTCTCCTAGTGATTGGCCCAAAGTTACCCAGCTGGCTTTCACCTCTAAGGCGAGACTAGAACTTCCAGTCTCCTGGTGATTGGCCCAGTGTCACCCAACCGACTTCTGTGCCCAAGGCGGAACTAGAACTCACTGTCTTTTGGTGATGGGCCTACAGTCACTCAACCGGCTCTCATGCCTAAGGTGGGACTAGAACTCATGGTCTCCTGCTTTCTAGGCTGATATTTTAACAACTAGACCAGACTGATTCTCAATTAATTGTTTGTAAAAGGCAGCAAGGTGTGTTGGCATGCTTCAGCAATGGATCTGTTTCTTGAGCAAGAGTAAGAAAGTGGCACCTTGATGTATTCTCATTTCTACCATCTCTAGCCAACATGGCTGAGGAGAAGGAATAAAATAGAATAGAATAGAATTCTTTATTGGCCAAGTGTGATTGGACACTCAAGGAATTTGTCTTGGTGCAAATGCTCTCAGTGTCCATAAAAGAAAAGATACATTCATCAAGAGTCAAGAACCATAAGGTACAACTCTTAATAATAGTCATAGGGTACAATAAGCAATCAAATCCTACTAGGAAACAGTCCATATAAATTGTAAGGATACAAGCGACAAAGTTACAGTCGTACAATCATAAGAGGGAGGAGAGGGGAATTGAGGGAACCCGCATCCCAAACAACTTTAGGGCAATATATTTCCAAAAAACAAATAGGCTCCATATATCTTAAGGATCTCCACTTCACAGCAGAGTGCTATTTATTTTAGTTTTCTCTGGCAGGTCTTTGGGTTTTTTGTGCCAATTTGGAACACTTCTCAAAAGTTTGTGGGTGGAGATGTCCAAAAATATTTAACCTGTGAAGCTTTAGGGGTGGGTGAGTTGAATGCCTTTTTTTTTTTTAAAAAAAGAACCCTCTTGTATTTCAAACAAAAGCCGAGGAACGTCACATCCTCGTTGTCATGACAACGTAGCACATTAGGACTTGGAGGAGAAGGATAATAAAAAGTCAACAAGGTTAGTGAGAGCAACCACGGGCTCTCTGCTGCAAATGGCCTTGTTTTGGGGTGGGTTCTTTTTTTCTTGTTTTTTGTTTGCCTTTTTCTTTCTTTCTTTCTTTCTTTTGAAAGCTTCCTCTGAATGCCTGACCTTTTGCAAGCACCATTCTGAAAAATTGAGGTATTAAAAAAAAAAATACAAAGGAAGAAATTGGGCATTAGGAGAGGTGATGGACAACAGTAAAAAAAACCAAAAACCACACAACACTCGTTGTTAAAGTAGCCAGTAAGTGTGTTTGAGAGGC
This sequence comes from Pseudonaja textilis, assembly GCF_900518735.1. The sequence goes on from NW_020769332.1 coordinate 11,934,660, forward strand.
CTGTCTATAATGAGCAATCAAGACATCTAGCCAAACATGAATTTAATGTATAGTTGAGGGGTGAATCTTTGACTTGGGTTCCTTTCACAAAATAACGAAAGGAAGGACTCTCCTGCATGTCTCTTATCAATAAAGTCAGTGGTGGAATTCAAATAATTTCACAACTGGTTCTCCGCCGTAATGACCAGCTGGGTTGGCATGGCAATGCTGGGCACGGCCAGGGGGTGTAACAGGCAGCATTTGGCCTCCTGCAGACACCTGGGAGCAAAACTGAGTCGTGGGGGACACATCGCCTCCCCCATACCCTGTTTTGGGCCTAGTAGGCTTCCCTGCAGCTTCCCAGGAGCAAAAATGGACCACGGGGGGGGAGGGGAGTCCTGGGAGGGGAGGGACCAGCCAGCAATTTAACAACCAGTTCAGCCGAAGTGGTGCAATCTGGTTGAATCCCACAACTGAATGTTCTTCATAAGTAGGTTTCAAGCCTCTGAGAACGGAACTCTTTTGACTCGAAAAACATCCAGATTGTGGTAGCTTCCAACAAAGCACAGGTGTTTCTGATTTGGGAGAAATCTCAACATCCTCTTCATGTATACTGTATTCTTGGTTGGAAGATGGACTTCTTCCATTAGCTCAGATCTGCGAGGTGATTATATTCCATAACCCAATGATGGCAAAACGAGGGCACATGTGTTCAAAGGTGACAGGTTACACAGTTTTGGGTGTTACTCTGGTGTTCACCGGCACCGACAGCAACTATTGTTGAAAAAGCATGCCTTGTTCTTCTGCAACTTTTGGGAGGCTTCAGAAGCACTTGAGAATGGGAATTGCTCTTGTATAGTTTCTGGATCCTTCACCCAAGAGAGCCATGTTTTTGCACAGCCTCTGGAGTCTCACCCAAGAACAGGGTGTGCTTTGGTGCTGTTTTCAGAGGCCACAGAAAACCCTGAAAAAAGATTATTTGAAGCCGCTTCAGGAACAAAGGTCTTGTGTGACCTGGAACTGCCTTGGGTAGGCTGCAGGGGTTGTCAATAGGAGGAAAACATCTCCTGAAGATAAGCAGCACCCAGGAATCACACACAAAATTCAACTGTATTTTTAAAAAAATAAGTAATTGAAGAATTCTTTCTTTCTTTCTTTCTTTCTTTCTTTCTTTCTTTCTTTCTTTCTTTCTTTCTTTCTTTCTTTCTTTCTTTCTTTCTTTCTCTCTCTCTCTCTTTCTCTCTCTCTCTCTCTCTCTCTGTGTGTGTGTGTGAGAGAGAGAGGGGGGGAGGGAGGGAGGGAGAGGGAGAGAGAGACCAGCAGAATCAAGTTAGGCATTTTCCAAATTTTGGATACAAGACATGGTATTTTTGCCATAGAGTTCTTCTTAAATAGCAATGCAATATAAAGCCACTTTGGGGAACTGTCCATGGTTCTGAAAGCAACCAAATCCAATTTACCAATCTCATTAAATCAGTTTGGGCTAGTAACTATGTCTAACAGGGCACGACATATTTCAACAGTGGTGGGAAGAACCGCTAGCCTTTTTCACTGTTAAAAATAATTTCTTATTGAAAGTTTTACAAAGAACATACAAGCAAACACAAACCAACAAAGAATAACCCTTGACTTGCGACCACAGTTAGAACTGGAATTTCCATCATAAGCCACTGTGGTCATAAATTGAATTGGATCTAATTGTATGATAATTTTTGTAGTGGTTGTTAAGCCAACCATGTGGTTCTTCAGTGAATCCAACTTGCTTGTTCTTTTCCTGGAAATCAACAAAAAGTGTAGCCAATTGTGTTCACATGACCGCAACACAGTTGTGCAATTGGTTTTAAAAGCAAGGTGGTTGCCAAGCACTTGAATTGTGATCCTGTGATTGTGGGATGGGTGCAACAGTTGTTGACCTAATTGCAGGTCATAAGTCACTTTTTCTGATGCTATTTAAACTTTGAACCACCATTAAACAAATGGTGATAAGTCAAGGACTACCATTAAAAGCAGTAATGAAAGAAAGGAGAAAAACTGCAGAATAAAAAGAAAGAAGAAGCTTTGAATTTCCTTTGTAGCAAACATAGGCACAGCTACAAAATTATCTCTTACCCTATGATTACACAAGAAAGCTAACAAGTTGCCTTTTTCAGATTTTCACACAAAAAAGGGTGCCCAACATTTTTTAGAAGATGCATAACAGTCCAATAGCAATAGTACTTAGACTTATAAACTATTTTACAGTGCTTTACAGCCCTCACTAAACAGTTTACAGAGTCCGCATGTTGCCCCCAAGAATCTGGGTCCTCATTTTACCCAGCTCGGAAGGACAGAAGGCTGAGTCAACCTTGAGCCTGGTGAGGATTGAACTCCAGGCTGTGAGCAGTTTAGCCTGCAATACTGCATTGTCATCTCTGTGCCAACATGGCTCATGTAAATACCAGTCAGAACCAGGATAAGAAGTGCCACATGAGATATTGTTACTGCTGTTACTAAAACCATTGTTTTCCTATTATCATTAAGCCACCTGGTGTGTGCTGATGGCTGGGAAGATGCTCCCCCAATTAACCAAATCAATTTTGGATTTAGGATTCTTTTTTTGAGGGACATGTTGATGGAAATTTCCCTGCTTGGATTCAGATAATGCCTGTAAAAACCTTTTTTTAAAAAAAAAATATTATTAAAATGCAAATTGTGTCATTGCAGAACTGCTCGCTGATTAAATGGAAGACACATTTGCTTAGCACTCAGTGCAGTCAAATGTAATCAAGATTGAACTGATTTTATATTCAGTTCGTGTAAACACTGCTCACTCGAACTCTTAAAAAATATCGATAAAGTAGCACAAAATTACTGGATCCATTTTTCAAAAGGATGCATGCTTAAGTACAGAGCTCCTAATGCTCTTTATATGTGTGCAATGCTAAGAATATATAAATAACTGGACTCCTTATACTTGGCCTAATTCTGGAGGCTATCAAATCAGGAGCTTAAATGTTGACCATTTTTCAATGATACTTCTATTTTCTGTCTTCTCAGTGAATTAATTAAATTCATTAACTTGACAGGCAGAAAAACCCAGGCCACTGAGATGTTAAGATTTCTAAAATTGGGATTGGTTTCATTATAATAGGTACAGCGACAAAACACTTCTGATCACTATTCAACCCATTACACACAACTCAGGTTGTGAAAAGGATATATTAACACACATCAAAAACTTCTCAGAAACAACCAATAGATTATGACAACTGTGTGACACCACACACAAACCAACTAAAGACTTCTTAAGTAAACCAACCGACCCAATAGCCCAGGAAGAATGAAAAAAACAACAACCCAGGAACCATCTACAACATAACTGTAAGGGTTGTAATGGTCATTATTTAGAACAGGCAGACAGAAGACTACAAGACCCTATTCAGGTGACCAACTAGCAGTAGGAAGACAAAATGAAAACTCCTTAAATCACCCAACACAGAGAACATAGAATAGTAGAGTTGGAAGGGACCTTGGAGGTCTTCTAGTCCCACCCCCCTGCTCAGGCAGAAAATCTTATGCCCGTGATGGCAAACCTATGGCATGCGTGCCACAGGTGGCACACAGAGCCATTTGTGCAGGCACATGAGTCCCAGCCAAACTTACCTGCACTGGGCATGCACTCGTCTCCCAGTTGATTTTCAGCCTGTTTGAGGCCCTCTTCTGCCTCCCAGAGGCTTGAGGGAAGCGCCTGCAGTCTTTGGAGGCCGAAAAACTGGCCCATTTCATCACTTCCCGTATTTCCGGAAATACCAGAAGTGATGAAACGGGCCCATTTTTCAGCCTCCAAAGGCTACAGGGGCTTCCCTCGAGCCTCCGGGAGGCTGAAAAAGGCCTCAAACGGGCCAAAAATCAGCTGGGAGGTACGCGCATGCCCAGTGCAGGTAAGGGTGTGGGTGTACACATTGCCTTCTGGGTACTGGCATGTGAGCACGCATGCGTGAGTGCGCATGCAATTTTCAGCACCAGAGCCCAAAAAGGTTAGCCACCACTGCCCTATACCGTTTCATGTGGACAGACTCAACCATAGATTCAACTGGAATACTTTGAGCATGCTAGACCAAGCTCAATACAAAAATGCTAAAAAAATTCCTGGAAGCTTGGCATTCAAACGAATCAGCCATCAAAAGACATATAGAGACAATCTACATTTATGTAATCATTCAAAAGAGACAATAAAAAAAAGGAAGAAGGAAACAAGAAACAGAACATAGCCTCTCCAGCAACCAATGCACAGAGAAGCAGGGATTAACACCAGACCAACAATCTAGCAGAAAATAATACCTTAATCAAGGAACCCCAAGGAGGAAAAAAATACCCCCATCAATACTGGCAGGGCAAGCTACTATATATAAAAAGGGAGCAAACCCCACACTCCCTCACACTGATGAGGTTACCTAGTTGGGTAATGAAATGTCTGTGAGCAAATCACCAACCTGAGAGAGTACCAAGGACGCCGCACTTCTGATGATTAGTGACTTTAAGTCCAGGATTAAATGCTTGGATGACAATGAGATACCTTCATGAGTTAAAATTATTGGGAGTTGCCCAATAACTCTATTCACCTGGTTGCCAGTCTATCCATGGTCAGCAACTGGACTAATGAGTCTACCATTTTGACAAAATCCTGACTTATCTCAACTAACTTACTGGGTCCAATGACTTCACTTCTATCTCCAATGGTGCTTTTCTTTTTTCCCCATTTTTTTAAAATTTCAATCTACATATAACAACAATACGTTAACAGTGTGGCATCAGTATATCATACATCTCTCATTGCGTTATATTCATATTAATTCATACTTCTTCAATATTTATTTTCAACCTTGCTCTCTCCAAATGCCTACCACCAAATCAATTAAACATACCTAATAATTCCATTATTCAATTTTCTCCCTGTTTTCATTTTTTTTTTAATGAAAAATTCTCACTTGGCAAGCAGGGTGGTTCCAGGTTTCACCGCTCAATACAAACGTGACCATAGTTACCTATTCATTTTATTTGTTTAATTTCATATTGCGTCATTCTTGTCATTATTAAATATTAAGCTTATCTCATCCAATCCCAATTCATGTTCTCATGTCTCATTTCACAATGTTATCTAAAATTCTTATCTCAATTCTATATTCATTTATTCAGTTCCAAATCTAATATATCTCCTTCTGTTTTTCTTCCAATGGTGCTTTTCATGAAGTCATTGCCACAAGCAATGGTAGTGGCTGCCATCTTGAATGGCTTTAAATAAGGACTAGCCTGGTTCTGATTGGCAGGTTCGCCCAAAATCAAATGCTGCACTATGTTAAATATTGGTTGGATCCAATCTAGCTCTTTTTACATGCATGTGTCTTTAAAGATTTTAAAGAGTGCAAGAAATGAGATGTAGGATGTCTGGTTTTTTTTTTTTTTTTTTTGACATGCTGCACAGACACACAATTTTATGCATTTATTATTTTTTGCCAAGTGGGAAGCCTTCAAATAGAAACCCTCATTATGCACATTTCACAGCCATTACATCTAACAAGCAGAATTAAACTTTAAGAAGTTTTTTTTCCCTCTTCTTTTACACGGGTTCTTCTTGTGCCGCATGTTAAGGTGCCCATAAATTGGTGCATAAACACTGAGCTGCAAATGAAAATTAATTCAGCTTGAAAAGTGCGTTTGAAAGGGCACTGAAGCGAGGGAAAACCCGACAGACCAAAAGTCATATTTTTTTCTCCCAGAGAGCCAGGAATCAACACAACAAGGAAGAAGAGGAGTAAATAATTTCTCAGTCGGCTGTTCTCTATGACTTTTTTTTCTCTCTCTCCCTCTCCCTCTCCCTCCCCCCTCTCTATCTTATCTATTATCTCTCTCTATTATCTCTCCAGTATCTCTCTATTATCTCTCTCTCTCTCTCTCTTTCTGTATCTATCTATTATCTATCTTATCTATCTATTATCTCTCTCTATTATCTCTCCATTATCTCTCTATTATCTTTCTCTCTCTCTC
>NW_020769332.1:11946823-11967376 GCF_900518735.1 Pseudonaja textilis
CCTTCCTTCCTTCCTTCCTTCCTTCCTTCCTTCCTTCCTTCCTTCCTCCCTCCCTCCCTCCCTCCCTCCCTCCCTTCCTTCCTTCCTTCCTCAGCAATAGCAGACTTATATACCACTTTCCAGCCCTCTCTAAGCAGTTTATAGAGTCAGCCTATTGCCCACAACAATCTGGGTCCTCATTTTACCCACGGTGGAAGGATGGAAGGCTGAGTCAACCTTGAGCAGTCAGGATCGAACTCCTGGCAGTGGGCAGAGTTAGCCTGCAATACTCCATTCTAACCACTGCACCACCATGGCTGGCTGATTGGCTGGCTGGCTGGCTGGCTGGCTGGCTGGCTGGCTGGCTGGCTTCCTTCCTTCCTTCCTTCCTTCCTTCCTTCTTCCCTTCTTCCCTCCCTTCCTTCCCATGCAATCGCAGACATATACCGCCACCTGAAAAAGCACCTTTGGGACAACCATGGCCTGGATGACTGAGAATCTCTACAGAATTCTGAGGTAGATGAAAGAAAAGAAAGATGGTCCTAAAGTCAACCAGAACACAGGATAATAAAGTTGGAAGGGACTTTGAAGATCTTCTAGTCCACTTCCCTGCTTCAGCAGGAGACCCTATGGTACCATTTCAGACAGGTGGATGTCCAGTCTCTTCTTAAAAGACCCCAGTGATGGAGCAAGCTATTCTATCTGATGAATTAACTAGGTTAATTAACTGGTTAACTAGAGAACTTCCATTCAGAAATCCACCTCTTAAAGTTAACATAACTCTTTAAGAATCTACATCTTTTCCAGGCCTACCTCCTCAAGCACAGGAAGTTGCTCTAATTAATTACAGACATATGCTGAACTCATATAATATCTGAAGTGTTTCCTCCCCACCGAGTTATTTTCAAAGCAAGCTCTGTGCGCACCCGTGCTTTGAAAATTACACACGCATGTACACAATTTAATAATTATAAACACTTTTTTTTTTCAAAGCAGGCATATATAATTTATACACACACAAATACAAATGCACGCTGGCTCTGTACGAACTACATGTTCAAAGGCATGATACAGTTAATCATACTTTAATGTTTTAATTATTCCCCCCCTTCTTTTATAACTTGTAAGCGCCCAGAATTGCCCAGTAGGGCAGGATAAAAAATTAATTAATTAATCAATCAGTTAATCAATCAATTAAATAAATAATAAAAGAGGCAGCTCTCTTTCCTTCCCTGCTTTATTTCGGAATACTGTTTTTCCAACTGCCTGCTTTCTTGTTCTCTCATTCCTATCCCCCCACCCAATTTTCCCTCAAAAAACACCAAGTTAGCCTGAGGGGTGATTTTTAAGTTACTTTGCAATGAAAAGTAGCATGCCGCATCGAGTAAGAACGGAGTAATGAAAACCTGGTGTAATCCTCTCCGAATATGTTGTGGGTTGCTATTAAGTCTTTTGCTGGGAGCCATTTTCACACGTCCTGCTTTACAGTGAATTTAGGGATCGATTATTCAGAAAAAGTGGGCCAGAATGGCATTATTTTTTATCTCCCTGGCTCAAAGTTGCGTATGTGTGCTGCAGTTGGATTCACAAAGCCGTGTCCTGTGTCTTTTGGTTCTCTTATAGCACTTGAAATATCCAGGTGGATATGGTGGGGTATTCAATGCGCTCTGAGCTTGGTGATTTTCTTGCAGACGTTTCATTACCCAACTAAGTAATCTCAGCAGTGCTACAATAAAATGAGGTTTGCAAAGAGGAGGAGGAGGAGAAGGAGGTTGGTTGCCCTCTGAGGTTGGTTGTTTTCTTGCAGACATTTCATTACCCAACTAGGTAACATCAGCAGTGTTAGAATGGAATGCCAGTTCCCCACATTGACTTCACTTCTCCGAAGCCGTTCTGGTAAAGTCTCAAATGTCAGTCACATGACCCTGGGATCTGCAACTATTCTAAATATATGCCGGGTGCCTGAATTTTGATCACGTGACCATAGGGATGCTGGGCTAAATGTGAGACCAATGATAAGTTACTTTTTTCAGTGTTGTTGTAACTTCAGGCAGTCATAGACAAAGGGTTATAAGTCAAGAACAACCTGTTCTTTATGCCTTTAGGCCAGACAAGGAAGAATGGATGGAAACTGATCAAGGAGAGAGATTCAACCTGGAAATAAGGAGAAACTTTCAGACAATGAGAACAATCCACCCATGGAACAGAAGTTGCCTTCAGAAGTTGTGGGAGCTTCATCACTTGAGTCTTTCAAGAAGAGACTAGACTGCCATCTGTCAGAAATGGTGTAGAGTCTCCCATTTGGGCGGGGAGTTGGTCTAGATGACCTACAAGGTCCCTTCCAACTCTTGACGATCTGTTACCTGAATAGGGGTGACATATTCACCGTCTCCTTCCCAAGATTTCGGAGGCCACCAATGCTGTGAATGTCTCTTTATGAGAGCCGGGGATAACTCTGAAGGGCTAAAGTGGCAATCTTTTTTTTTTTCTTTTTCCTGGATGAAACTCAAACGGACATCTGCACCCTGCTATGCTCCACAAGTCTTCTAAGTTGCTTTCAACTTGGCACCGTTTTGACATGATTCAGTAAATTTAGATTACTGGCTGTTCTCTTTGAAATGACAGCCATCACGGGCCTTAGAGAACAGAGAAGGCAGATGGGAGAGAGAGAGAGAGAGAGAGGGCATGAAATGAAAGGCAACGCTCCCCTTCGTTTTATCATTTGATGTCCTCATCGTTTCTCCTTTATTTATTTTTTTTCCTTTTAAAAAAACCATTCCATTCCGAAGATCAAAATACAGAGTCCAAAGGCAAAAATAAATAAATAAATCAATAAAACAAAGGCAAAACCAAAGCAGACAAAAACATCCGTAGTTCAACTACCCCATTCAAGAAAAGTCTTTCAGATTAGAAGGCCAGGTTGGGGGTGCAGAGACTGAAAACTCTAATGGGGTATATGTCTAGTTTGATGAAAAGAAGGACTAGGGGAGACAGGATAGCAGTGTTCCGATATCTCAAGGGCTGCCCCAAAGAAGAGGGAGTCAAGCTATTCTCCAGAGCATCAGAAGGCAGGACAAGAAGCAACGGATGGAAACTAATCAAGGAGAGAAGCAACCTAGAACTAAGGAGACATTTTCTGACAGGGAGAACAATTAACCAGTGGAACGACTTTACTCCAGAAGTTGTGTGTACTCCATCACTTGAGGCTTTTAAAGAAAGGATTGGACAACTGGAATGGCATAGGATCTCCTGCTTGGGACCTTCCAACTCTGTTATTCTATTCAGGGTTGCCACAAAGAAGACCCTGCAAGGCATCCTATTTCAAGAGGCTGAGCTGGCAAGTCTCACAAAGACTCATTTCTGGTGGAGTTTGGGGGGAGAGAAAGAAAGACTTCTGCTGCTTCTGCTGCTTTCCTTGCACGAAGCCAAAAGTCTCTCCTCCCTCTCTCTCTCTCTCCCCTCCTGAGAACGGAGCTGGAGACGGTATCCTGCAATCCCAAACAAAGAATGATCGATCGGTAGGAAAACGGAGTGGGGGATTTTCCTGCAGACTTTTTGGGGGGATTTTCCCAGGGTCTCTGATCCACGGGGGTTTGAAATTATGAGTTTGGTGGTCCTGAGGTCCAAAAGGTTGGCGATCCCTGGACTAGATGACCTACAAGATCCCACCCAACTCAGTTACTCGGATGTTATTCTATTCTCTTAATGGCCTGTCCCTGCCCCATTAAGCTGCATTAGCCACCCATTTGGGAGCTAATAAAATAAAACATCATTTTGAGCCCACCAGATGTTGATGAATAAACTGGTGCTAAATCAGCAGCCATAAAAGCAGTATCGGGGTCAGGAGTCAATTATCTGCCGCGGGGAAAACACACATACACATACAGACAAAACACGCAATACGTCGGAGGCGAGGCAATCCACCGGTGTCGCGGGTGGTTTTTGCGAGCCATCTAGAACCATCTGCTATGCTTCGTTGGAGTTTAATTTCAGGAAGGAGAAGCACCGGACTCTCAATTATGCATAAGTGCTAAAAAGCCAAACTGTTGCAAAGACGGCGCTCTACTTGACCGGTTGCGTTTGGCGAAGGTTGCTTGTTTGAGGATGTTTCTTTCGCGAGTTTTTGGGATGGGTCAGCACCATTCCTGGCCAATTCGTTTTCCCTCTGTGGGGAAGGATGGGGGAAAGTGGGGGGGTGGGTTCAAGGTTCCCCACCATCACCGAAAGGGGAAAAGCAATGCTTCCTGAAAAGTTTTCTCCCCAGCAATGGCTGGATTGCTAGGAGAACCTGTTAGGGAAGCTACCCAGTAAATAACCTCATCGGTGCTAAAAGGGAAAACAGAGCCTACTCCCTTCTAGCACCGATGATGTTACCTAGTTAGGTCATGAACTGTTAGCAAGAAAATCACCAAGCTCAGAGAGCACCCACAGTTCTTCTCCTCCTCCTCCTCCTCCTCCTCCTCCTCCTCCTCCTCCTCCTCCTCCTCCTCCTCCTCCTCCTCCTCCTCCTCCTCTCCACACTCCCTTCTAGCAATGATGATATTTCCTAGTGGGATAATGAAACATCTGCAAGAAAACCACCAAGCTCAAAGAACGCCCACAGTTCTCCTCCTCTTCCTCTTCTTCTTCCTCTTCCCCTTCCCCTTCCTCTCCTCTCCACAAACATCTGTCCTAGCAATGATGATATTACTAGTTGGGTCATGAAACATCTGCAAGAAAACCACCAAGCTCAGAGAGCCCCCACAATTCTCCTCTTCCTCTTCCTCCTCCTCCTCCTGCTCTCCTCTCCCTTTCCTACATCTTCTTTCTTCCTCTCCCTCCTCCTCTCCTCTCTTCTCCTCTCCTCTCCTCTCCTCTCCTCTCCTCTCCTCTCCACAATCGCCTCAATGCCCCCACAGTCCTCCTCCTCCTCCTCCTCTCCACACTCCCTTCTAGCAATGATGATATTACATAGTTGGGTCATGAAACATTGGCAAGAAACCCACCAAGCTCAGAGAGCCCCCACAGTCCTCCTCTTCCTCTCCCTGTTATGCATGCAGAAGGAAGAGGCAGGACCAGAGAGTGTAGGAAAACTCTCTAGTTACGCTCAGGAGCAGAAAAGTGGCTCACCTTTTATAGCCGGCGCTGTCCAACGCTTCAGCCACTGACGGTGCTTTGTTATTCCCACCAGTGGCTGGGCCAATGAGTGGAGTCTGATGTCCGACTCCACCCTACATATCACGCACATGCATATTAACGAGGCATTGTTGAATATTTAACACTTCCTCTTCCTCCTCCTCCTCTCCCCTCCCCTCTCTCTTTCCTACATCTTCTTTCTTCCTTTCCCTCTTCCTCTCCACGAACACCTCTCCTTCTAGCCATGATGATATTACCTAGTTGGGTCATGAAATGTCTGCAGGAAAACCAACAAGCTCAGAGCGTGCCAAGCACCCAGCAGTTCAATCCTGAGCTCCAGATAGTCTCTTCCAACAGTTCCTCCCCGATCCAGCCTTTTAAGCAAGCATTTCCTTTGAGCATGAATAATTCCTAGGAGACTTTCAAACCGGATGGCGGCTCTCTCTGGATCATTCTCTCCTCGTCTGAAAACTTAATCAGGGCCTTCTGCTCCTCTCTTTAAATGCCTTTTTTATTTCATTTTTTATTTTTTTGAACCAACTGCCTCAATAAAGTGACACGCAAAGCAGCCCTTAAATTTATCAAACAAAACAAACAAACAATGAAGTTTTATTGGCCGGGTTGGCTAAATCGGAATAATCCATTCCCGCTTTCTGTTGGTCCCCAGCCAATGAGGCCAAAAAAAAAAAGTTTCGATGTTTTTAACGTGGTGGTTTTGTTTTAATTAATGTTTTAAGTGCCGTTAAATAGCTCTTCGATGGATGACGTGCGCTGGCTGGTTTCTTCGGTGTTGCTCATTTCAGGCCCTTCTCTGCAGTGTGTCTGGCGCTGAGCCCATCCACCCCCCATGCATCTCATGCATCGATTGTTCTCAGAAATGAAAGTGGGAACGGATCCAAAGTCTGCAACCAGCAGGCCTCGCTGATGTAAGAGGAATAGGAGCATAAGCGAGGCTTTTATGGGCAGGAAGGCGAAAACAAAAAACAAAAACACAACGCAACGTTACACAAATGTTTGACGCGGAGGCCAATGGACTTTTGGCCGGCTTCATCTCATCTTTCTTTGTGGGAAGCAAAGTGCTACCGAGATATTTTCTGATGTGATCTTCTGTCATTGTATTTTGGCTCTCCGCAAATGCAAGGAAGGAAAAAAAAAGAATTCACTTTGTCTCGGTGGACTTTGAGTCTGGGTTTGTGGTGGTGGGGATGCTTGAGAAAATGCCGCTATTTGTTGAGTCTAAATTCATGTTGTGCCCCCCAAAAAGAAAAACATCATTTCGTGTAAATGGGAAAGAAAGAAAGAAAGAGCTATTGAATGTTTTTGAACCTGGTGAACCTATTGAAATCAGGGATGGGCTGCTGGGGGCTTGCAGGGGCTCAGAGAGCCCCCAGTAATCTCAGAAAGAGAAGCAGCAAGGGAAAGCTCTTCATAGGCTTAACTGAACTTCTGGGCGTTCCATGATAACTTCGTCTCATGAAATATTTCTTCTCTTGGGCCTTGGAAGTTAGAGTCTTGAGGAGATGTGGACCAGAAAACTATGCCCCGAAGAACTTTCTCTGCCATCACCAAAGCTCCATCAAGGGAAACTCTCAAAAAGAGCAACAAGAATAGGACATTTTGAACCGAAAGGGATTGAATGGAAAGCTTTATTTTAGACTCCATTGTGTTTCAACATCGGTGCAATTTCCACCGAATACCATCAACCCCTTAATCGTTAAGCAGCTATGAGATTATTATTTCTTCTTCTTCTTCTTCTTCTTCTTCTTCTTCTTCTTCTTCTTCTTCTTCTTCTTCTTCTTCTTCTTCTTCTTCTTCTTCTTCTTCTTCTTCTTCTTCTTCTTCATCTTCTTCTTCTTCTTCTTCTTCTTCTTCTTCTTCTTCTTCTTCTTCTTCTTCTTCTTCTTCCCTTTTCTCCGTTTGTCTATAATTCTTTTTTTTTTCAAAAAAAAAGGAACCCACAGATCAATGAACGATAAATGTAAATTGAACCCCGTCTTCGCCACTTTTATTTGCTCACAGTGGTGGATGTTCCCATCAGTCCATGATCCCAGTTAAATTAAAAATAAGGAGCGTTGTCAGGTCTTGAAATGTAGTGATTTCAGCTGTCATTTCTTATTAGCTCTGCTCCTCACCCAACTTCAATAAATGGGTGAAATATTTAAAAGAGGAATGGTTTGTTCAATCAGACAACAAGCGGGGTGGGTTGGGTTGGGGGAGCGACAGAATTGTTGGTCAGAGAGGTCATCAGGCAATTTCACTTCCTGCTTTTCCTACCTGGTCTTTCTCAGTTCAATATTAGGGAAGTTATCTAGGCGAACGCAATGACCTCAGATTTAGAGCAAGATGGGATGTGTATTTTCAATAAAAAAGTCATTAGCCTAAGCCACCCTGTTGGTGGAAATGGCACAAAGTCAAACGTGGCTGAGATAGCTACACAAAAGCTGGTTTTTGATATTCTCAGATTGATGACAAAGATTTGCACCAAGTTCTCCAAAATGGGAAAGAGATGCAGGCTCTGTGTTGAATACAAGGACATCCAGGTTGGCAACAAGATGTTGGCAACAGACTCAAGGGATCGGGAGTTGACCAATCTTCTGTGGTGGCCTTGAATGTTCTCAGAATTTGTGTTAGTGGAGAACCAACCACTGAGGTTTATGACAGCTACCAGGTACGGGGTGTAAAAACCCAGCTGACCACTAGATGGAAAAGAGTTGGAGTGTGTGTAGCTTTTAGTGGTCTTTAGCTGTTCTGCTGTGCAGGGAGATTTAGATCAGCTAAGAAAGCAAGAAATTGTTGGATTCCTTGTTTTTTAGCTAATCTGAAAGCAGAGCCGAACCTTTCTTAGGACTGAAGTTTCTATTTTTCAGTGCAGACTCAGGTAACAGATTGAAGAAAGATAGATCTCTAAGTGAATCTGTGATTCTGTGAGCAACTCAATCTTCCTGCCTGCTTTGCCTGGTTTGGGGTAAAAGTTGCTCTTTTTTTAAATAAAAAATTCAATATTAACATAAATATTTACAATTTTTACATACAAGCCATGCCCAGCCAGTCATGTGACCACCAAGTCACACCCACCCAGTCGCATGACCACCAGGGCACACCCACAAATTAGGCCGCACCCACAGAAGCAGTTGTTAAGACATTTGAATCTCACCCCTGGCTAGGAGCTATTAAGCCAAGAAGAGATTTCAGGATCTTTCCCTCAACCCAAAATCAGAGTCCAAAGAAGCATTTTTGGAGGTTGAATTTGACCCGGGGCAGATGTTTGCAAGGAGCAGTTGTTGCTTTCTTGTGCATGTTAATTAATTCAGGATCTGACTCCCCAATACGAATGACATTTGAAAGAAATGACGGTTAATTCTCCGCCGTGTCAATCCCATTTCTCTTTCTCTCTCTCCCTCCCCTCCATTTCATTTCACAAGAGGAACTTCTAGTCTTTCAGCTGCCTTTCTGAGATTCTCCTTCAAGTCTTTGCTTTTTAAACTGAGCAGAGTCTTTGGGAGCCTGGAGAATGCCCTTTCATCAGACAGGCAAAAAAAGATATATTTAAAAATCACTTGTCTGTTTGCTAATTACCTCAGGGAACTGCGAGGAAAGTGAAGCTTTTATAATCTAATCAGCAAAAAAGTTTTAATGTTCTTCTGGAATTTTGCTGACACCGAAAAATCTCTCTCTCTTTTTTTCCTTTTACCTTTTGTCCTTTTTTTTGGAGGAGGGGGGATATTTATAAAGAAAAAACCCCCTGCAAAGATTTAGCCATGGATATTTCCTGAATACCCTCAAAAACACTTTGCATGCACAACACACGATCATGTTCACAATGTTCTGATGTGAATTTCTTTGTGGTCCTGGGTTTTCCCCAAGTGAAGGATTTCTTTCTCTTCAAAGAAACGATTTTCCTTCGAGGTAGAACTATTTCTTTATGTTTTCTTTTTTTTAAAGTCTGAGATTTATTCTTGCCCGTCTCCTGGTAAGGCTAGGGAAGGTTCTTCTTTGGAAAGCTAGAAAGACGCATCCCCTCGCAATGTTCTTACTGTTTAATATCAAGATTACGAAGTTGCATTCTGATACTTTAGGACCGATAAAGATATTTCACTGTTGATACTTTCTTAGTGAAATGTTAACTAGTTCTCTCTTGCAGCCTCTCTGGAATTTTGAGTATGTCAGGGAGATCTTCTCCAAGTCAACTTCCAATAAACCAAATCTCTTTTCTTTGTGGAAGGGATATCACGCCAATGCCCTATTTAGTTTAGTTTTAGTTTAGTTTAGTTTATTGTCATTGCACCTCATACAACGAAATTAAATACCATCTTCAGTGTACATTATGACTATGAAAATAAACACAGACATTCTTCACATTCTATACACTGAATTGAAACCTCTGATATTGCATTAATATTGTACTACATAGTAGAAGTCAATAGAGTTTCTGCCCTGGGATAGAAGCTGTTTTTCAGCCTATTTGTCCTTGTTTTTATTGTCCTGTACCGTCTGCCAGATGGTAATAGTTCAAAAAAAGGGGTGCCCAGGATGAGATGGATCTTTGAGAATGTTTTGAACTTTCTTAAGGCAGCGGGAGCTATAAAGCTCTTCCAAAGAGGGGAGAGGGCAACCCATGATCTTCTGGGCAATGACCTTAACCCTCTGGAGTGCTGTCCTATCTGCCCCTGTGCAATTGGCAAACCATACAGAGGTGCAATAAGTTAAGATACTCTCTCTGGTGCAGTGGTAGAAGGTCACCAGCAGTTTTCCATTCGGTTGTTGTTTTCTGAGAAGTCTCAGGTAGTATAATCTCTGCTGGGCCCTTTTGACCAGGGCTGCAATGTGGGCACCCCAGGTCAAGTCCTCTTTTTTGATAACACCCAGAAACTTAAAACTGGCCACTTGCTCCATTCGGTCTCCATTGATAAGCAAGGGTTGGATGTCCGATCTGTTCCTTCTATAGTCCACTATTAGCTCCTTGGTCTTATTGGTGTTGAGGACCAAGTTATTGTCTCCACACCACGAAAACAACTGGTCCACCTTATCTCAGTAGGCAGACTCATCCCCCCTGGAGATGAGTCCCACCACTGTTGTATCACCTGCAAATTTAGTAATAGTATTGCTAGCGTGATACTATTATTATTTGCCACCAGAGAAGAAGCTTTCTCCTTTTCTTCACTCTAAACTTGTCTCTTGGACAATGCTCAAATAAAAAGTAGTAGCTGTGTAGGGAGAAAGTCCCATTGGAATGAAACAGTAGATCAGAAAAAAACATAGCTGTGATTTGATGGTCACCATGAGAAGAACATTATCAACATAGCTTCTATGGTGGAGGTGACCAGTCAGCGGATAGTTACCAGATGGTCAGGAGATGACAATGGTGCACCAGAGGAAAAACTGAAGTACCTTGGTGGCCATTTCTGGCCTAGAAAATATCTCATTTGGGTAGCTTTCAAAAACAGAAGAGGCTCCCGTGTGATCATTCATACCCATAAATTTCCGTATTAGGAACTAGATTCAGAATTATTAATCTTGTTGAAACATTTCAGGAAATGAAATTATCACACTAGTCTAGAGAGGAAAAGCAAGGAAGGAAACCCCTACGCAGAACAAGACTTTTACTTTTGTATAAAAAAGGATCCTTAATTAGTTCCTGGATTAATTGGAGACTGGATTGCCATCTGTCAGAAATGGGGTAAGGTCTCCTGCTTGGGCAGGGGGGCTGGACTAGATGACCTACAAGGTCCCTTCCAAGTCTGTTATTTTGTTCTGTTCAGGTTCCAAACCATTGACTCAAAAGCTTTCTTCCCCCTTGGTCATCTTAAGAGTGGACTGCTGCTTAATTATTTCTTAATAGAATTCTATTCTTCGGCGATTCATGATCCCATATACTTTGACCTTATGCTCAAAGTTCCGTGGACTTCTCCACTCGTGAAAATATCCACTAAGAGTTTCTGAATTTATTCTAATTTTGACTCCCCACCCCCACAAAATGAACAGGATAGAAAACAACATCAATAGATGGAGCCTCTGATGATAAGAGAATATGAGATTTTTCTGACTGCGCAAGAAAATACTTCTGCAGATTGATGGTTGAAGCCTGAAAACCTGAAGAATGCACTTCTACCTTTTCCAATACAAGGGACGGAGGTGAAATGCTCTACATTTTGTTTTTATTTTTTAAAATTTATTTTATTTTGTCAAGCAATTATAAGATAACAGGTATAAGTATAAACATAGTTATAAACACATGAAATGGATACGAATAAGAAAAAAAAAAGAAACAATAGGACAGGGATGGTAGGCACGTTGGTGTGCTTATGCACGCCCCCAAATTTCACATGTGCTAAGGAAGTCTCACTTTGGAACAAGAGCGAACATGGTACATTGAATTACATCGTAGTTGGTGGAGTCCCCTTGATGGAAAATTGGCCATTCTCTTGGGCCGAACTCAAGCATGCAACCAAATTAGCATGCGGACTTCTCAATTTCCCGTTTTCCCCTGTTCTTCTTCTTTTTTGTTTACATCCGCGCGTTTCTCACCCGGGACTTTTCCCTGAGCACCTGAACTATTGATTAAGGCAGCCAACCATTGAGTGCCCTGGCACATATCAATGAAACTCTGAAAACACCACTGGGGATGTAGGCATCAGAGCCACTTAACTCTTTAATCATGATGCTGGAGTCTATTAAAAAAAAATCCATTCAAATTACTGAAGTAGCACCGGCTACTTAACTGCTCTTTAAATATTGGCTGATGTTATTTATATGCCAACTATCTTAAGGAGGAAAACCGGGCAAATTTTGTTTGCTCCATATTTTGAAGAGAATGGATCTGATGGGGACGGGTAGGAAGTATGTGACTTAGAACATGGACTAAAACGTAGAATAACGGAGTTGGAAGGGACCTTGGAGGTCTTCTAGTCCAACCCCGTGCTCAAGCAGGAGGCCCCATACCGGTTTAGACAAATGGCTGTCTAGGTTCTTCTTGAAAGCCTCCAGTGATGGAGTACCCACAACTTCTAAAGGCAAGCTGTTCCATTGGTTGATTGCTCTCACTGTTAGGAAATTTCTTCTTAGTCCTCAGTTGCTTCCCGCCTTGGTTAGTTTCCATCCATTGTTCCTTGTCTTGCTTTCTGGTGCTTTGGAAAATAGTTTGACCCCCTCATCTTTGTAGGAGCCCCTCAAATATTGGAATACTGCTATCATGTCCTCCCTAGTCCTTCTTTTCACTAGACTAGTCATACCCAATTCCTGTAACTATTCTTCATTTGTTTCAGCTTCCAACTGTCTGATCATTCTTGTTTTCTGCACTCTTTCCAGAGTCTCAACATCTTTTTTTATATTGTAATGACCAGAACCAGATGTACTATTCCAAGTGTGGTCTTACTAAGGTTTTGCAAAGCGGTACTAGAACATCGCATGATCTTGAGTCTCTCTTGTGCGTTGTGGATTTTGAGGATTGTGCAAAGTAGAATAGATAAGGAGATAACCTTTAAGAAAGAATGCAAGAACTGTTAAGTAAATGACAGCTCAGTCCTGAGAATGAAGAACGGATGGAAAAAAAACCTCAAAATAACCCCGTCTTGATTCTGACTCTGAGAAGACTTTTAGAAGACAGGTGCACAACAATATACGTAGAATAACGCACGTGATGTCAAACGATTGCTTATAGTTTTAAATTTGGTTATCTTCTTTACAGAGAACAAGCTGCGATGTGTTTACATTTTGGATGTAATTTTATTTCTCAGCTCAGTCATTTCCACCCCACACAAGCAGTAATTAGCACATGTGCAGGCAGAATAAAGTTATTCCAATAAATAACAGCACTAAACAAGGTTGTCTAGTTTTCTCTACTGTACTTAATCTCCTAAACATAATCGGCACAGGCGTTTAGCAGGAATATGAATATTCAGGGTCTTAAAACAGTCATTGGACGGTTCTGTCTGTGAAAGAGATGAAGAGGTTTAGGGAATGTTATTAGTATAAAACAATTTTAGCGATTTTTTATTTTTCTCTTGTAAGGAGAGCACCCTACAACAGCTTCATAGGTTGTGGGCAACTGAAAAAGTGACAGTGCCCACTCATTTAATTTATTACACCAATGATTTAAACAGCGTTGTTCATTTATAATCTGCCACTATTTATTTATCTCTATTCCAGACTAACTTCCAGCAAGCTCCCTAACCTAAGAGACTTAAAAATTAAAAGACTTACTTTTAAACCAAAAACATTAAGTAGAAAGCTGTCCGCCATTTACCTGGGCGTGGCCAACTCTGAAATACGTAATTCACTGTCACCCTTGATCCTGCTTTCCCCCACACCTTTCTGGGTGTATCATCCAACAAAAAAACATCCATAGCCAAGAGTCATCAATCATGCTCTCCAATTAGATTTTTTTTGCAGCAGAAGCTTCAGTCATCTAATCAGTCTTCGAAGAAAATATGAATGGAATGTACTTTCGATTCCACACTGCCGCCTGCTCTTTGAAACTCCCCCCACCCTTCTTTCTGTTGTCAACTATAAAACGTGTATACAAAATGTTTTATGAGTTGGTATCAATTTTGAAAAGCCTGTCTAAGGTATTCCTGTACAGTCTTCCTGGCTGAGATGCCCATCTTCTTATCTCATTGGTTCTTCTAGTGATGTAGATACACCACGAACGTGCCAGTCAGTCCAAAATTTTCCCTGGAAAGTCTTCTTTGAACCCTTTGGTCAGCATCCAAGTTTCACAACTTTTCTGCTAAGGTTTCCTGTTCCATTCTCCCACCCCACCCCCACTCCATCTGGTCCTGTCTCTTTGTTGGGCTTCCCGCGGTGTGATCAACTGGCTGGCTAACAAAGTGCAAAGGAGACCCTGGAGTCTAGAAAGAATAATAGACATTATGGCATCTTCCCTTCTGTTAGATCTTTTCCTGAGGAGCTCCCTCTCCTACCCAAGGGAGGACGAGAGAAAGAAAAAGAAGCTCAAGCCAAAACAGCAAAGATGGCAAGCTATTAAATATGAAATCTGGGCACTGGGTTGGCAGGCGAGTCAAATTAAGAAGAAAGAGTAAAGTTTGTGTAGGAAAACGCGGGAAACAGACACCAGCTGTGCTCAGGATGCTAAACCAAATTGTGATTAGTTTGTGGCTTAGTGTGGCAGGTGGAAGAAGCCAATATTGGTTTGTTTATTAGGGAGTGGGTAAGATTTTTTTTTTTTTCATCAGCAGGACGAAACTTTCTTTTAGATCTTTTTGGTTCTAGAATATGCAGTAAACTTTTCTTTAATGCATATTGCTGTTTTGGTTTTCCAAGAAGAATGTAAGGGAGGCTGTTGCTTAAAATTTTCCATAGGAAAATAACTCAGCTATTTGTCATAGTCTAGCTGCATCCAAGCAAAGGAACACAACTTCCGAGGTGGTGTCAGGTGTGTTTTCCATCCCAAGAGCTATTGCTATTTAAAATCTTATTTCTTTCATTTTCGGCATCCAAGCCCTGATGTCAAGTTATTTTTTTTAAAAAAAAAGACACTTCAATTGAATGCTGCATCTCAGCTTCACTTTGCTTGAACGTGTCTGGCTTGAGATGAGAAAAAATATATATACGCGGATCAGGTTGAAAATCACGAAAATATAAAAATCAAAAAGAGTAATCTAAGTTGTTAGATAAGGAGCTGAAGAAGCTTCTTGGATAAGAAGCGAAAAGACTTCAAAGAAAAACCAGAAAGTCCAGTTGCTTCTTGAGAATAACCATGACCTGGATGACTGAGAATCTCCACAGAAAGCCTCCAGGGATGAAGCTCCCATAACTTCTTTGTGTTCTTTGTAAAACCTTTGTGTATTCCTTTAAACAATATTATTGTTTCAGAATTCTCCACATTTGGTACAAGCAACATTCACAAGTTTCTTTAGAAATGAGATAGAATGAGATTAGAGATTTAAAAAAAAAAGAATTGTAGGAGATATCCACCCTTAAAATCACCTCAAAATGGGCTTTACAAGCTCAGCTACATGCCTTCTGGCAACACGACCTTGACCTCTTGATGTTCTTCAGAAAGTTGGAAAGTTAAGCCTCCATCATCTCAAACATTGCACAGCCCACATTCAGCCCAAGACTTTAGTTTAAGAAGAAAGAATTAATTTGAGGTACAGTATACCTACGATTCTGGGGTCACAATGGCTCAGTGGTTAAAAACGCTGAGCTTGTCAGTCCCAAGTACTGCAGGACAGGGTGAGTTCCCATGGCAAATGCAAATAGATAAATTGGTACCACTTTGGTGGAAAGAGAAGAGCATTTTGTGAACTTCAGCATATAGTCAAGCTAGCCACATGACCACAGAGGTGTCTTCTGGACAAGATAGTTCCCTCAGCTAAGACATGAAGATGAGTATTGCCCCCTAGAGTTGAAAATAACTGGACAGGGGGTACTTTTGCCTTTATATCTATTTTATAGCCTCGAGGAATGCCGTTACTCAAATAGTTACCACACCAGATGGAAAAATAACTCAGGGATGCAAGGCAGGTTTTTTTTTTCTTTCAAAGATGGATGGGCTGGGGAATGCAAGTTTTCATAATTGGGAGAAGAAGAAAAATTTAGCCACTGAAGATGGTGATAGCTGTGCTTTCCAGAATTTTGCAGCAGTTTAAAAAAAATCACAAAAATGGTATATAACAGGGAGATAATATATACAGAGAAAATGGAGTCAAAGAAACAACCTGAGAAAAAAGAGATTTTCCCATGAATTTATTTCTCATAAATAAAATACTTGCAGGAACCAGGTTTGGTTTTTTTTTTTTTTGCATAATGTGGGGAATTCTTGTATGCAAACAATTGCCTGCACATATTCACATGGCCCTTATTGAATTTATAAATAGGGGTCAAAAGAAAACATGGTTGGTAAGATGACAAAGCTGGTATAAATGAACTTGATTCATCGCAGCCTGTCCGTTTCCTATATTTGAATTTTTATTCATAATCCATCTTTCTGAGCTCTCCCACCGTTCACTCAAAATATTCCTTTTGGGGAAGAAATCTGTGGCAACTTTAATGGTGAGGAAAAAGAAATTAGCAAAGATTAAAGCAGATAAATGTAGCCGGCTATGATGCATTCTACTTTTTAAATATCTCACATACAGAGCTAAACTCCATGTCTTCAAATGATGGAAGCCTGTGAAATCTTAATTGAGCCAATGGACTGAATCTTTCCAGGATAAATTCATTAGCCTGAAGAGCTAACGGAGAGGAAGCTGAGAACATGGATTAGTTCAAATGGCAACTTTTGTCCTCTGTTTGTTCCTCATTGGGGGTGTCAAATTGGCCCCTTACTCTATGGGATCCTGGAGACAGTCAATAGTGACTTCAACAGTGAGGCCTAATTGGACTTCCGCAGAGAGTCTCACTTTTCAATGCTCAGGAATCTTCTCAGGGGATTGTTCTAATCAGTTGGGAAGCCACCATTGCAAATATTCAACATTTGCAACCGATAGAATGGTAAAGTTAAAGGTGAAGGTTCCCCGTGTCCAGTTGTGTCCGACTTTAGGGGCGATGCTCATCTCTGTTTCTTCTTTCAGCGTTGTCCGAAGACACTTCCATGGTCATGTGGCCAGCATGACTGTATACTGAGGTGCACGGAACTCTGTTAGCTTCCCACTGAAGTGGCATCTATTTATCTACTTGCATTTGCATGCTTTCGAACTGCTAGGTGGGCAGGAGCTGGAGCAAGGAACGGGACCCGAGTGTCGCATGGCGCTCGGGGCTCGAACCTGGACTATCAGCTTTTCAACTGACAAGCTCAGTTCTTTAAGAACCGTGATGGCGCAGTGGTTAGAGTGCGGTACTGCAGGCTACTTCTGCTGACTGCTGGCTGCCTGCAATTTGGCAGTTCAAATCTCACCAGGCTCCAGGTTGACTCAGCCTTCCGTCCTTCCGAGGTCAGTAAAAGGAGGACCCAGATTGTTGGGGGCAATATGCTGGCTCTGTAAACTGCTTACAGAGGGCTTTAGAGCTTTGTGAAGCAGTATATAAGTCTATTGCTATTGCTATTAACCTCTGAGTCATGGTGCCCGCCTGAATTCTGGAGTAGTGCAGTCTAATAGGACTTCCATAGAGAGCCTCTCACTTTTAAACACCAAGGCATTAGGAAACTACTTTCCAATCCTCAAAATATTTCAAACCAAATAATTTTAAAGAACAATGCCACCACACAGCTGCTTCTGGTTTCTTTTAAATTTAGAATTCATCTTCTTTCAGAGTTGGTGCCATATCGTTGTGTTATTATTATCATCAAGTTATGGGCATTCTTCTTGTTCCAAACATTATTATAGGTTTGGGGTCCATTTTCATTTTAATTTCACTATTAAAATGCAATGTCCTTCCCATGAAATTAAAACAAAAATTACAGTCATAATGTATGTTATTCATTGCTTTTATTGCTACTCTGTTATTTAAAAAAATAATTTTGCAATCCAGCCAAAGAATGGTAGTTATTTGACAAATGACAAGTACCGTAAATTCTTGGAATTATGGAAAGACCTTAATTTCAACTCTTTGTATTGAATTTTAATTTGGTCTTCTTGCCTAAAGTTTTCCGATCAGGGAATTAATGATGTATATATTGTGAAGGAAGGATGGAGAAAAGGTTGATGTCACTAAATTGGAATTGTTTCCTGACTAAGTTCCTCTATTTAAAGAGGAATTAGGAAACACAGTAATTGCTTTATAATGTGGGTGCAAATTTTCCTACTGCTTGAAGATTTACATTGTGCAATAAACAAAGATAAGGACCTAACCACGATGCAAAGTTAATGCATTTGAGAGTAAATAAACATTACTGATGGTATAAATGCCTTCCTTGAGAATCTTAATGATTGCAAAATTTTCTTCATTAAAGTCAGACACCTAATTACAAATGGCTGTGTTAAAACCATGTTTTGATAGCAACTGAAATGCGAGCTTCTAATTTATTTACCTATTAAAATCTTTATGTGTCTATTACTGGCTCCGCTGTTTGGCTGTTTCGAACTATAAAGGCAATTGTTTGACGGGAATCCCAGATGCTAAGTAGAATTTAATTTAGTTAAATGGCATATTCTATAGATTGACTTCTTCTGTGGTGGCCCACAAAGGAACACAAAGGAGGCGATTAATGCTTGTGCAAGTGTTTATGTTTACAACAGCACCCAAGTAACATTAACTTAACCACTAGAATTCAACTGTAGCCCTTAAACCAGTGACAACCCTTCTCTATGGATGCAACGGGTTAAATGGGATTTGCTCCCCAGGAGGACTTCACTCAGAAATTAATTCTGATCTTTGGAAATTTATATTGGACTGATCTTAAGTTGCCATGAAGTCTTCGTGGCATTCCTGCTCATTCAGTGTTTGTTTGTGAGAAGAATGGGAAAAATAGTGTCCCAAAGGCTACGTTGAATGGAGAAGACAGAATAATAGAATAACAGAGTTGGAAGGGACCTTGAAGGTCACCTAGTCCAACCCCCCCTGTGCAAGCAGGAAACCCTATACCATTTCAGACAAATGGTTGTTCAATCTCTTCTTCAAAACCTCCAGTGTTGGAGCATTCACAACTTCTGAAGGCAACCCATTCCATGGATTAATTGTTCTTCCTATCAGGAAATTTCTCCTTAATTCTAGGTTGGTTCTCTCCTTGATGAGTTTCCATCCATTGCTTCTTGTCCTGCCCTCAGGTGCTTTGGAGAATAGCTTGACTCCCTCTTCTCTATGGCAGCCCCTGAAATATTGGAAGGCTGCTATCATGTCTCCCCTAGTCCTTCTTTTCATTAGACTAGACATACCCAGTTCCAGCAACCGTTCTTCATATGTTTTAGCCTTTATCCCCCTAATCATCCTGGTTGCTCTTCTCTGCACTCTTTCTAGAGTCTCAACGTATTTTTTATATTGTGGCAATCAAAACTGGATGGAACATTCCAAGCGTTGTCTTTGTTATAAAATGACTTGGATGGACAATATAAAAGATTGATATGGAACAAATTTATCCATGTAGTCATTAAGAATCCATGCCAACTTAAAGGCCATCCATCCATCGATACCATTCATCCATGCAATTTTTTTTTTATCAATTGCATTTGCTTAAATTCTTTTGATTATGTCTTCCTATTTTTAATCATTATTATTATTGCTTCTTGGATATTCTTGCACACTTTTCTAAGGGATTTAATCAGTCTTGCTAGTTTGGGTGAAGGTTGGTAGAGAAGGTCCTTGAGTCACGTGGGCATGCTCACATCATGTGTCTGGAAGCATCACACCTGCGCTTCTCATCCCTTCCGCAGATTAAAGTAAACCACTACGATTAAAACCTCTAACTTAATGGCCCATCTGTACCGGCAAACACAACCATCTTCAACGTCTTTTGCTCTCTTTTCAGATAGAACTGTGATTCTCTTAAAAAGCAGTTGAAGAAAATAACTTCAGCTAAAGTAGGTCAGCTGAACTCAATTTAGGAAGGGGGAAAAACGTGTTTTAACAGTCAGATAGCAGCAGCAAAACATGATTTCTCTCTGTGTGTGGCCCAGTTGTTGCCTTGCATCAAGTGATAATATTGTTGGTTTGGTTTGAGACTCAGCATGGTTTGTGAACCCAATGTGTAGTCGGTAAACAATGGTTCATGCTTTAGTTTCTTGTGCAAACTGTCAGGAGTCAATGGTTGGAGTCAAGTGTGGACAGATGGGCTGGTCTTTTGATGGCTCTGTAGTCAACTAATTTCTTGACCTTCTATGGCCTCAACTATTGGAGACCTGTTGTTGTTTGCTCTTCTTGCCTCTCCTATTAACATTACATGATGGGTGTCCAACCATGGTAATTTTAAAACTTATGGACCTCAACTCCCAAAATTTAATTCCTAGAATCCCATGGCTGCCTGGGAATTTTGGAAGTTGAAGTCCACAAGTCTTAAAGTTGCCAAGGTTGGACACCCCAATCTACTCAATTAACATAATATGAAGTTTGGTCCAGAGCTTTGTAGGAAAAAAACGGGCTTAGGAGGTGTGGAACATTCAACCTTGCTAGACCCAAGGTAAAGATAAAGGCATCATTAGATTAAGAGATAATGGTAAATGAAGGCATCCTTAAATGAGTCCTCCCTAATTTTCTTCCTCTGATTGTTAAACCACTAACGGCTCCTTCCTCTCTTATCTGATGGTTTCCTAGGTAGCTAGAGGAGAAGATCAGGCAAAGCCTGAAAGTGGGGTCAAACGCACCATCAGCCTGGAGTCCCTACACTTCTGAAAAAGACCTCCATTGACTCGTATCTGATGCCAGTGTGCCTTGACCATGTGTAGTACTTTTGAACTCTATCCTGGTTCCTGATTTCTTGCCCCTGAGATCTAAGACACCTAAGACCATTGGCAGATCAGATTCTTGTATATAGGTGACGTGAAATGAGTTCTTAATCTTCTTCTTTCTTCTTCTTTCTTCCTTTTTCTCCTCCTCCTCCTCCTCCTCCTCCTCCTCCTCCCCCCC
>NW_020769332.1:11967476-11988801 GCF_900518735.1 Pseudonaja textilis
CTCCTCCTCCTCCTCCTCCTCCTCCTCCTCCTCCTCCTCCTCCTCCTTCCATACCTCTCAACAGATGTTGGAGATCATGTTGGCAATCCTATTTTTATCAACAGCCGCACAAACAAGTGCTGCAGAGTTTTGTCCTTCGATTGTGAAGCCACAATGTTCTTCTTCTGCCTGGACCTCATTTGCCTTCAGTCTTTCCTTGGAGTATTAAGTGAAGGATGCCATATTTTTCCAGGTGTTGTGTCCCATGTCAAAATTAGTCTAACTTTAGCTTTTTTTTACGGTTTCGATGATTTGCCTTGGCTTTCCCAGGCAGCTCAATGTTCTCAGTGCTTATTCTCTATCTTGGCTCCTGGTTTCTTGCTCCTGACAGCAGAATCTCCTCTCCTCCTTCCCCAAGGTCATCCACACTTTCCATTACAATGTCGGGGAGATGGGAATCCTATCACAGTTCAAAAAACATTTCCTCCCAGAAACCATAACTTTTCAATTTTCCAGATGACAGTTTGCACGTGCGCCCGTCATAGTGCATTATGCTGCCGACGTTCCTCCAGCAACGTGACTGAAGCAATTCAATTTAATGTGTCTTGTGTGGTCCATCAGTTGCCATATTTGAAGATTTGCACGTACTCCAAGCCAAAAGATATCTGTGCGATTTTGAAATAAAGCATAACAAAAAGGAACTTGTTTATCTTTTCTTCACACGGTTTATGGAACAGGTGGTGGGGATGGTGACGCCAGTAATATTTTCTGCTGTGAAGAAATAAGAGGAAAAATAAGTACTGCTTTTTATCGGCAATTTGAGAAGCCTGTTCACAAACGACTTGCACTCAAATAATCTGTAGATCCTCCGAAATTTCAGGTTATATCAGAACGCTCTCAAAAAGACTGAGGTTGTTATTAGACATAAATCAGTCAGAAATATTATTTATCACATGGAATTATTTCATTCCCACTGCACCAACCCAGTGACGAGAGGCTGGAAGGAACAATAATTGCTCCAAAGTCACTCAGTGACTTGAGTCAGATTTCCTGATTCAAACGGGGGGGTGAGATTACTGACGACAATCCTCATTCAACACTTTAACCACTATATGGTCATTAGTCTAGGTTATTACTCCATCAATAGCTGTCTTCTCCTTTCTATTCAAATGCTTTGCTTTGCATGAAAGGGAAAAGGAAGTAAAAGATGGGGTAAAGGCCCCATTGGTACCTACACTTTTTCACGAGGTGATGCTATCCCCCTGTTTAGACCAGATCAAGAAATCAGCTCCGGAGGAAAACTAGAACTATTATTGTGATTAAGATTGGTTTTAACTTCCCCTCATCCCTTATACTCAGGTCGATTAGGAAGATGTCTTACCGGACTGTTTTCATATTCCTTCTGCATGTTTTGGATTCAAGCCATGTTTTTCCTCTCATTGTTTTGATAATCGATCTGGTCTACTTCTGTCAGGGCCATCTCTACAAGTAGAGAGAAAATTTTGTCAGTAGAAGAGCATTTCTAAGGTTTGGATGATAGGTGTAGGAAACAGAGGTGGTATTCAGCAGGTTCTGACCAGTTCTGGAGAACCGGTAGCGGACATTTTGAGTCGTTCGGAGAACCAGCCAATATCACCTCTGACTGGCCCCGCCCCCATCTATTCCTTGCCTCCCATTGAGTCCCAGCTGATCGGCTGGGTCTTCTTTGGTTGCCCTGCACAGGAGAACGGAGCTGGAAAGCAAGTTAGTAGGGTGGGGAGGGAATGGGATTTTGCAGTAACCTTCCCCCAGGAGTGGGGAGGGAATGGAGATTTTGCAGTATCCTTCCCTACCACGCTCACCAAGCCACTCCCATCGAACCAAGCCATGCCCACAGAACCAGTTGTAAAAAATTTTGAATCCCACCACTGGTAGGAAACAACTAGACTGAACCCGAGGGTGGTGTCTAAGGTATTATCAGTTTGGAGTCTGTAAGTCCCCAGAGGAGATCTAAGTCCATCTCCCCGCCCTCCCGAAATGTTGACTCTTATCTGGCACCAATTCACCTTGACCATTAGTAGTTCAGTTCTCATCTATAGGTAGCCTAAAATAAACTTGTCGTATTTTTGAACTTTACCCTGGTTCCTAACTTCTTGCACCTGAGCGTGGAGCCACATTTCCTTTAGAGTATGTGCAGCGGCTAAGCTGTAACGGAAATGGATACTGCCTTCACATGTACAGAGCAAGATATAAAACTGTAGGTTAGGATCTTCATGTTATGTTGATAGTAAACTATAAGTCCAGCGTTGGAGCGTCCACAGTTTCTGGAGGCAATTCGCTCCATTGATTCATTGTTCTCACTATCAGGAAACACAACATTTGTTGTGTAGCCTTTCAGTCAATGAATTGCAGCAGCACAATAGGTGAAATTGGAGGGAAATTGTGTTCTTTGGCAATGAGGGGAAAGAGAACAAGTTGTGTTTTCCTACACTGCCAAAGAACAGAAACACAATTTCCCTCCAATTTCACCTATCATGCTGCTGAAATGCATTGATTGAAAGGCTACCATTGGTTCTTCTTCTTTTTTTTTTGGTAGAGACCCTAACCAAGAAAACTACTTCTATCCAAATGTCTATGAAGAGTGTTTTTTCCGAAAGGCAACTGGACTTTCTGCGTTTATCCTTCAAGATGTTTCGCTTCTCATTCAAGAACTGAAGAAGCCTCTTGGATGAGAAGTGAAACTTCTTGAAGGAAAAATAAAAGTCCAGTTGCCTTTTGAAAAAGGACCTTTGGGCCTTCCTGTTGTGGTTCTCCAGCAGCAGGTGTGGACGGCTGAGGTCTCAGAGAGTGAGGACTCAGATGAGGAGCCTGCATGTGATGCAGGGATGGGGCCAGGACCATCAGGGAGTGCTGCCTGTGGAGATTGTGGAGGCTGGTAGCAGTAAGGAAGATGTCCCCGAGGAGCCTGTGCCCAGTGCGCATGCATGCAGGGCTGTTTGAAGGAAAGAGCAGCTGCAGAAGCACGGGCGACTCGGGAGTAAGGCTGCAAGGGAATGGCCCCTCCCTTAAGGGATAAAAGCCAGCTGAGAAACCGGAGTTCTTTGCAGGAAGCAAAGAAGTTTTTGCACTTAAGCCTTGTGGACATTCGGACTATCTTTGCTGGTGTTTGGAGACTTTTTGTGTTTGAAATATTTCTTAGTAACTTTATCTAGTGTTCTTGGCAGCTTTGCACAACCTAGGTAAGACTCATTCTTATCAGAGACAATGAGTTTGAAACAGCCTTTTAACCGTGAAGGAACGGAATTCGTAAAGAATCATTAAAAGGTTTTGCTGTTACCCCTATTTGGTGTGTTGTTTCCTTGAATTCCTTGGGTCAAAACACTACCACTATCCGATTCGTGGTCCGTAGGGACCAGGATGTCGGTATGTGGGTTCTGTTGATGTCCTCACCTTGTCCCTCTTAATTAAACATAGACCTCCTCAAGCAAACTCACGCTGGAGGAAGTTAAATAAATAACTGTTAAATAACTGTCAACCCCCCATGAGGTGACAGAAGATCAAAAGTGGTCAGTAGGGAGGTTGGAAATATCCACCTTCATCAGACTTTGTCATTATTATAGACTCTTAATGCTTTTGAAGTGGAGGGGTGGAACCCAGGAGCTCTTTAACTCAAGAACATCTGACTGTAATGAGAGCCCTTTGGTATAGTTCTGAAACGTAGTCTTTTCAGTAAATTACAGAGGTGGACAAAAGCTTCCAGTTGAACTCAGGGAGATAAGAATAATGTGGGATGGCTTTATTTCTAAATTAAGGCGTTTCCAGAAGGTCAGTGTGAAAGGTGAAAAACCTGAAAAATCTGGAGTATTTTTACCAGGAAGGTAAATGAAGGAAAACTTGCTTTTCCTGAGCATCCATTGCCAAATTTAAGAACGAGGGTAATGCATTGGGCAATACGAGGGGTAGTTTGATTAAAACCCATGCAACATACAGGGAGTCCTCCAATTACAACAGTTCATTTAATGGCCGTTTGAAGTTATGATGACGCTGAAAAAAAGTGACTTATGACCGTATTTTCAGACTTACGGCCGTTGTAGCATTCCCGTGGTTACATGATCAAAATTGAGGCGCTTGGCAACTGACTCGCATTTACGATGAATGCAGCGTCCTGGGGTCACATCATCCCCTTTTGCGACCTTGTGACAACCAGTCAAGGAGGCAGCCAGATTCACTTAACAACTGTGTTACTGATTAACAGCTGCAGAGATTTACTTAACAAGGGTGGCAAGAAAGGCGTCAACTCCTAAAATATTTCTCTGGTCTTTTTAGAATTGCCAACAGAAAGGGACCGGGGCATTTCCATAAATGTTTTTCAAAGATAGTTTCTAGGTGACCGAAGTTTCTGCCATGCAAATATCTAACTGGAGAGCATGATTGATGACTCTTGGCTAGGGATATGTCCCATTGGAGGATATGAATTATGATACACCCGAGGTGGGTGGGTGGGAAAACCAGGGTCAAGAGAGACAACGAATGATGTGTCTCAGAGTCGGCTCCACCCAGGCAGTGCCGGCATGTTAACTCCCAATAAATCCTTTTTAAGTTTTGGAAGTTTGGCTCGAGACTCATGATTTAATTGGGGTGACTGCCGGAATCCTGACAAAAGGTTGTAAAATGGGGTGAAACTCACTTAACAACTGTCTCACTTAGCGATGGAAATTATGAGGTCATTTGTGGCCATAAGTTGAGGACTACACTTACTGGAAGATCCATCTTTGATATATTGGATATCCTTTTTTTTTCTTTCAGTAAGAGCGCCTGGAGTTTATTTAGAAGGTAACGATTAAGTTTGCTGAATAGAAGCAAGAGAGAGTTAACTGGTTAACATATGTCAAACGTGCAAACTGCGTGTTCTACTCCATTTTCTCTAAAACTGGCGATTAATTCTCTTTTAAGTTTAAGATCACTGCAGCAATGCAATTAATTGATGTGTTTAACAAGCAAAGTTTTAAAAAAAACTGATCTCCCCAGAAGCCGCTAACATTCAGGTTGGAAATGTGCTTTAAGAGGCTCTGGCAGTCTTTGAATGTTGCTATTGAAGTCTGGAAAAGCAAAGCAAAGATTTTCAATCTTGACAGGTGAAAAGCAGTTGGTCATATTTGCTCATATCCGGCTAGAGAGCTGATCATACTTCT
Source organism: Pseudonaja textilis (assembly GCF_900518735.1). The sequence continues at coordinate 11,972,627 of NW_020769332.1, forward strand.
GTGAAACCATCTAGGAGATAAAGTTAAAATCATTCTCAGAGATGCACCCTAATGAATTCGTCACTAATTATTTTTATTGTACGCCACCGGGAGTCACTTCAGTGAGATGAGTAGTGTTAGAAACGTGATAATAAATGAAATAAATGAGGTCTTACAGCTTGCTTGTTGAGAATTCCAATATTTTGTAACTTAACCCATTTTTTTTTTTGGGTCCTGGCATTAATCCTGATTAATGAAACTTACCCTACCTCCAAATTTCATACTTGCAATAACAGAATAACCGAGAGGAAAGGGACCTTGGAGGTCTTCTAGTCCAACCCCCTGCTCAAGGAGGAGATCCTATACCATTTCAGATAGTTGGCTGTCCAGTTTTTTCTTCAAAACCTCCAGCGATGAAGCCTCTACAACTTCTGAAGGCAAGCCATTCCATTGGTTAATTGTTCTCACTGTTAGAAAATTTCTCCTCGTTTCTAGGTTGCTTCTCGCCTTGATTAGTTTCCATCCATTGCTTCTTGCCTTGCCTTCTGGTGGCTTTGGAGAATAAATTGACCCCCTCTTCTTTGTGGCAGCCCCTCAAATACTGGAATACTATCATGTTACCCCTGGTCCTTCTTTTCACCGGACTAGACAGACACAATTCCTGCAATTGTTCTTCATACGTTCTATGCCTGGGCCATCTTCTTACATCTTCAGCACTGCCAATCTTCACTTTTCTTAATAGTCATATTTTTTTAAATTAAAGTTCTTTGTCTATCATTGTAATTCAGCCCCCAATCCATAACTTTAACACCACCTGGACTGGACTGGAAAAAAAAGAAAAATTCTTTCTTGTTCCATCTGTTCCAGGTTTAAGTTTTCAAGAGAACTTCTGCTAACAACAGGAAAGGTTGGGTGTCTTCTTTATCCTGTTTTTGAACTTTCTCGCATCCCTTTTCTCCGCTTGTCTCTGAACATCTGTGCAAAGAATACGACTTTCCTTTTCTTTCCAACCTTAAAGGGAGGAAAGAGAAAGAAAAGCCAAAATCCAAATTGGATGGGAGTCCTTTTTTTTTTTCCCTTCTTCTTCACAGCTAAAATCTGCATACTCAAAGGAAGGAGGCTTTTGTGAAACAGCTATCGAAATAACGTGAACACTGTAAATTCTTTCCCTGATCTTTTTGGGATGGTGATGGCAGTGGTAGCGTTTAAATCTGGATGTTAATCACAGTTCCAAGAGAGGAATGAGAAACCTTTTAATTTTTTTTTTTAATAACCCATCTGTCAAATTATAATAATAATAATAAGAGAGAGAGAGAGAGAGAAGGAGAGGAAGACAAGCAGCTGGCCACGAATGAAAAGGAACAATGCTATCTTCGTGCCATTGTACGATTCTTTTTTGGAGTCTTGGATCCCGTGTGTCCATGCCAACATCTGAAAATATGATTGGGCGAATAAAGGAAGATGAAGAGAAAGCCATCACAATGAGACTTACGTCGCTCTTGCTGCTGTTGTGCAGAGTTTGAAGACCATAAGGAGGAATGGCTGGGAGGAGGAGGAGGAGGAGGAGGAGGACCAGAGGTGGTATTCAGCAGGTTCTGACCAGTTCTGGAGAACCGATAGCAGAAATTTTGAGTAGTTCGGAGACCCAGCAAATGCTACCTCTGACTGGAGATTATACAGCATCCTTCCTCTGCCACGCCCACCAAGCCACGCCCACAGAACCAGAAGTAAAAAAAAATGAATCCCACCACTGAGGAGGAGGAGGAGGAGGAAGAGGGGGAGGAGAACTTTGTAGAGAAGAAGAGGAAATTCAGGAACTATTTTTAGGTCTGGATTTGGATGTGACCAGGCGATCTCAGCAATTCTACTCACTCCAAATTCTGTCCTCTGATACAAATAGCCCTTGACTTAGAACAATTTGTTTAGTGACTGTTTGAAGTTTCAACAGCACTGAAAAAGGTGATTTATGACCGTTTATCACCGTTATAGCATCCCCCATGGTCATGTGATCAAAGTTCAGAGGCTTGGCAACTGGCATGTACTTATGACGGTTACAGCATCATGGGTGTGTGTGTCATGTGATTGAGTTGGCTGTTGTTCTTTTTTTGGCGATCTTCTGACGATCAAAGTCAATGGGAAAACCAGATTCACATATCCACCATGTTACCCACTTAACAACTGCAGCAATTCACTTAACAATGGTGGCAAGAAAGGTCAAAAAATGGGGTGAGATTTTTATCCAGCCATTGATAAAACAAATCCCAGGCTTGGAAATATTCGGTGTCTTCTTTTTCTTTAATTTTCAGTGTCAAACTATCCATTTCTGCACAGCCCAATATTTTTTAAATTATATCTTCTACTGTAGGTGTCTCCTCGCTTTTCCAATGTTGTGCAAATACAATTCTTGCTGCTGTTAAACACATGCAATATCAAATGTATGTTGCCTTTATCGTATTTTTCTGGTATTATGCCTAACAAAAGCCATTCTGCTTTCCACTTTATTTCAACGCACCGTTTAGAAAAGGCTCAACCCAGCAATTGTCACCCGGAAAGGGGTAAACAATTATTCTTGTCAATAATAACCATTGAAAAATGAACCGGACATTCATTTAGGTTTAGATCTCTTCCTGGCTAATCTCTAAATGCTGATTATTTGGACCAAGCAAAACCATGTTGGGAAAGTGTGATGACCCAAAGGGGCGTGGCACAAAAGCAACAAAGTCCCCCAAATAGGTAAAGTCCCTTTAATACCGCCAAAATGGCCCCCAATGTCCAGTTATCATTGGCTGGAGAAAAAACTCTCCCAAGAACAGTTTTTAAAGGGAAGAAATTCCATCCAAACCCAAAGTACATCTAAATTGTAAATAAAAAACCAACACAAATCATGTTGCAGCAATTAACGTGACAGGGCAGGATAAGGGATTGAAGACCTCAAAAGGTAACGAAATACACACACTTGGGAGGACGCCAGAACTCAGATAAGACTTGACAAACCAAAATAATTCATGCTTTGCTTCCAGCAACTTTGCTGTGCGTGGTTTGCCTTTTAAAACAGTTTTCCCAGCTGCAGCTAATGAAGGGGATCAGGACCCTTTCCTCCCCCGTAAAACATGCAACCCACATTGCTCTCTTCTTCGTTCCCCCCTGTGTGCCCTAGGATGAAGAGGGGGTGGGCCTGGGTCTTCCTCCGAATTCCCTCTCCCTTGTTCTACCTCTCTCCCTGCTCTGCCCAGCTGGACTTTGCCCTTCCCCAGTTTCCTCCACAGCCACCGGAGCCACAATCCCACTTCCTGTCAGCTGTTCCACCTCTCCCTTGGAGTCAGATTCCAACAGGGGAATGACAGGAAATTATCTTAGAAAGGTAACTCTGCCTCACCCTTTTTTTTTTAAAAAAAAAAAGAAAGGCGGGTAGAGAAGGATGTTTTGGAGAAGACATCAAATGCAATTGGAAAACGGTGTGTGGCTTTCGTGGCCTCCTCGTTTTCTAAAAAGCTCGCTCGACAGCCAAATGAAATGCTTTTGAGTGTCCTCAGGTGCATCTCAGGCACGGCTATTATACTCACAATTTTATCACCCAGCAGACTGACCCCTTTGTGTATCCCCGGCAGAGAGACAGCCATGCGGAAAAGTGGTTGCGCTGAGCCCCGCCATCAAGAAATGTATCCTATCTGAAAAGAAAAAGGGGGAGGAAAAAAATGACCAAAAAAAAAGAGAGAGAGATTTGATGTTTTGCCCTTGAGAAGAAATGACCTGTCTGGTTGGCTGCTCTTGAGTAAAGCTTTTGAAAAGGAAAAGCCGAGGGGATATTATTAATCCACGGCTCTGGTCCGGAGGGGGTTTTGTATCGCTGGCATGGGTTGGCTCCTTGTGTGGAAAGCAAAAGGGATTTGATAGAGGAACTATCCCAGATGTGCACAAGAGGAGAATCTTTACTTTTGGCCAACATCTTCTTCATCGAACAAATTTCATCCAGCAAATTTCATCCAAAATTTCCTTTAAAAAAAATATTTTGTTTATCCAGTACTGGATAAATGACTGCCAGCCTGCCCTGGCCCCACCTCTGCCTCTGATGCAGAGCCCTTGTCTGAGCCTTCCTCAGCCTCCCAGACTGGCCCAAAAAATACAAAACGTAAATAAATGTCATTTAATGCCTCCAATTTGGCCCCACCGTTCAACAATACTCAGTTGGAGATAAAACGTACTCAAAAATAGTCTTCAAAAGAAAGCAATACAGTCCAAATTTAATCAGCAGATAGAGGCGAAATAAAAAACCAAAACAAACTACAATGACGAAATGTCCACAACGGAACAGGATGAGTATTTACCAAATTCAAGGAGGTAAGGAGGCAGAGTCTGTTGGAAGCACGCCAACCAAGATAACTTCAGACCAAAATAAAATACGCTTTGCTTCTGGCAACCTGTGTTTTAACCGTCTCTCTCATATACTCATCTCCCCAGCTGTAACAATGAGGGGGATCATGGCCGCTTCCTCTCCCGTAAGCCACATTGTTCCCTTCTCCTTTCCTCCCTGCATGTCCTAGGATGCAGAGAGGATGGGCCTGGTTCTTCCTCTGACTGCCCAGCCAGCCTCAGCCCTTCCTCAGCCTCCTCCACAACCTTTGGAGCCACACCTCCACTCCCTGTCGGCTGTTCCTCCTGTCCCTCAGAGTCCGACTCTACCAAGGGCATGACAGGGGGTTGGACTAAAGGACCTCCAAGGTCCCTTCCAACTCTATCCACCCCTCTCCTTTGGAATCAAGCCCATTGATTCAACAGTGGCGACGGGGTGGGAGAAGGAACTTTCGCCAAGCCATTCATCCTGGTTAAACCTCGAAGGTCCACTTTTGTTTGCTTTATTAATCACCACCAAAATTACAAATATAAAAATTTCACTCCCTGCGGATTATACATCCTAACAGCTCGCATTTAAAACCCAGGGCAATGCAGGCGACGACAGGTTGGGTGAGCCCCAAGGAGAACTGGACACGACTTTAAAATTACTTTGCAAATGTAGGAATATTTCCACTTGGCTGAAATCCGTCAGAGTCTTCCGTCTCATTAAGCAATGTAAGCCCGATCTATATGTTCTCTCTTCCAGTTCAGGGGATCCCTCCCATTCCTACAGATCGATGGGGAAATATGTGAGTTTGCATTTTATTTTATTTTTTTTTGGCCTCGAGCTGGGGAAACAAAAACGAAGACACCATTTGAAAAGTGGAATAGAGTTAAGGTAGGATGATATCCAAATGCCTTCCTCCGAACAGTTAAGGTTGATCCATCAAGGACAGGTTTCTGTCAACCTGGAAAAATTCGGTCCTTTGATGAATTTACCCACGTTTTTTCAGGTTTCAGTATCTTAGATTAACAATACTGTCTGCATACAAGAGAAGGCAATCAATAAGAATACCTTGTAGATCATCTAGTCCAGCCCCTCGCCTAAGCAGGAGGCCCTACACCATTTCTGACCAATGGCAGTCCAGTCTCTTCTTGAAAACTTCCAGGGATGAAGCTCCCACAACTTCTGAAGGCAACTTCTGTTCTGTGGGTTGATGGTTCTCCCTGCCAGAAAGTTTCTCCTTATTTCCAGGTTGAATCTCTCCTGGATCAGTTTCCATCCATTGTTCCTTGTCTGGCCTTTGGGTGCTTTAGAAAATAGCTTGACCTCTTCCTCTTCTCTGGAGCAGCCCCTCAAATATTCTTGTGGTTGGACAATCCACAAGCTTGGAGAAATAGAACCAAATGGAGGTTGAGGAACAATATTTATTTGAAATTTTCTTTGGATAAGAATGAAAAATAAGCTACAAGCTGTTTAAAGGAGGTCATAAACCAGGAAGTTAGGAGTAAAGAGAATAATAGAGTTGGGACCTTAGAGGTCCTTTAATCCAACTGCTGAGGCCGAAACATCTGGCTTATTCTAATTCCCCACCCCTTCTATATCTGGTGTTTTGTTTTGTTTTTAAATCTGAAACTGAGTCCATGGTGTTTTCCCAAGACTAGAGTTTTTCTTTCTTTTTCTTTCTTTTTTTCTTTTAAAAAAGGAAAATACACATGCATTTTTCTACATGTTTTCTTCTTCTGTATATATTTTCTGTATATTTGTTGCTAATGCCATATTTAGGTCTTGCTTTCGGCAGGCGCTCTTGCCTAATACATTCATTTTGTACTTTTCCTTTTAATTAAAGGGCTGCACGAGAACATTTGGAGAAGCTTTGTGTGACAGGCACACAAAAAAAGTGGGAAATAGATAATTTTAAACACAGACAGCGGGGAACTTTGAAAGGGTCAAAAAAATTTAAAACCCTGAGAAACCACAGTTGCTATGATACAGAAACAGCTTTGTAGGTGAACCATAATAATAATAATAATGATAATAATAATGATAATAATAATAATAATAATTGCTATCATTATTATTATTATTATTATTATTATTATTATTATTATTATTATTATTATTATTATTATTATTATTTTAAAAAAGGACCTATGAATTTAGGCTTGACTGCTTGAGTTGTCAAAATGTGTTGTCTTTTGAACTTCAGCTTTCGGATTTTTACATGACACCCTGGTGATGATGCTAACTGGTTTTTATTTAATAGGTTAATCTGGTAGAGTAACAAGTTAATGAGGTTTCCGCCAGCTCTTTGCAAAGGGCAGCTAACGCAACACCCTGTAGCTGATTTTGCAGAGAGACAAATGTGTGGGGTTTTGTCCTCAGTGGTGGGAATTGAAATGTTTCTAAGGGCAAAGGCACAAATTTTCGAGGGCTTTTCTCTCCCCTGTGTACTGATTTGTACAAGAAGACCGTTCAACAATTCGGGAAAAAAAATTATGCTTTGTGATACCCGTTTATACCAGGAGTTGGCTTCAAAAATTGCTGGGTGGGTGTGGCCATGGTGGGTGTGGCCAAATTGGCCTCCTGCACCACAGCAGGGAGGGGTTGTTTGTGCCTTCCCCAGGCTCTGGAGGCTGTCTGGAAGTCGGAAATGGGCGCAAATTTCCGGGAGGCCTATTTTTCACTCTCCCCAAGCCTCTGCGTGCACACTACACATACCTGTATCCAAAATGGGCCATTTGGGGACTCCTGGGAGGGGTGGGGCAGGGTGGGTGGGGCCAACCAGGAGTGAGATTTGGGGGCTTCTCCAAACTGCACAGAACCTTAGCTAGGGGATCTCTCCCGAGTCCCCAGCAGCCCACCCCTGGTTCATACCCAGAAACATTTAAGGGATTCTGCGATTGAATTAATTTATGTTTTCTCCTAATGCATCAAGACCACATGGGTTGGATTTAATCGGCTCCCAGAATCAATTGATGGGAGGGAGTTGTCATTTGTTTTGTTTTTTTTACTATAAGGCCAGTGAGGAAACCATCTGAACTCCTTGTTTATTTGCAGGATAAGTCTCACGAAGACATCCATCAAAACAAGCGTTGTTTTTTTTTTTAATGGTTCCTCTCATCACTGGCTCTTAAATAGGTTTCTTCTATTATTACACCAGAGGATCTGGAGCCCCCCGCATCCCTTAGTGAAAACTTCCAGACCTCGATGAAATCAACTCCAATTCCAGAGGAGACCTTGAACTTTGCTTGTTCCTTTCTCCGGGGGCAATTTAATCGAGATTATAGTCATGTAACCAGAGGCAATGCGGAGTAGTGATTAAAGCATCAGGCTAGAAACCTGGAGAACATGAGATCTTAATGTCATCTTGGGCATTAAGCTGGCTGGCTGGTCTTGGGCCAGTCATTTTCTCTCAGCCCTAGGCAGGAGGCAATGACAAACCATGTCTGAATAACCTTGCCAAGAAAACTGCAGGGACTTGTCCAGAATTGGACATGATTGAACAGAAGAAAACACAGTTATGGTGGATAGTAACTACATAGCCAAAAAGGCATTAAGAGTTGTTAACCTAATCCTACGTAGCTTTTTCTTTTGGTAATATCACTCTACTGACTAGAGCATACAAAACATTTGCTAGCCCTATACTTGAATACAGCTCATCAGTCTGGAACCCACATTACGTATCTGATATTAACACAGTTGAGAAAATCCAGAAATATTTCACAAGAAGAGTTGTCCACTCCTCTACTCGTTGCAGAATACCTTATGCCACCAGACTTGAAATTCTAGACCTAGAAAACCTAAAACCACGCCGCCTTCAGTCCGATCTAAGTATAGTACATAAAATTATATATTGCAATGTCGTACCTGTCAATGAATACTTCAGCTTCAACCATAATAATTAAAGAGCATACAATAGATACAAACTCAAGGTTCATCGCACCAAACTTGATTGCAGGAAATACGACTTCAGCCACAGAGTGGTCAATGTCTGGAATACTCTACCTGACTCTGTGGTTTCTTCCCCAAACCCTAAAAACTTTAACCTTAGACTGTCTACTATTGACCTCACCTCTTTCCTAAGAGGTCGTGCATAAGCGCACCAACGTGCCTACCATCCCTGTCCTATTGTTTCTTTTTATTTTTCGTATATGTATCCATTTCATGTATTCATAACTATGTTTATACTTATACCTGTTATCTTATAATTGCTTGACAAATAAATAGTAAATAGTAAAATAACAGAGTTGGAAGGGACCTTGGAGGTCTTCTAGTCCAACCCCCGCTGCTCAAGGAGGAGGCCCTACACCATTTGAGACAAACGGTTGTCCAGTCTCTTCTTAAAAACCTCCACTCATGGAACCACCCACAGTTTCTGGAGGCAAGCCATTCCACTGATTGACTGTCAGTGCACTGATGATATTACCTAGTTGGGTAATGAAACGTCGACAAGAAAACCGCCAAACTCAGAGAGCACGGAGGGAATTATATCCTTTCCCCATTGACTTCACTTTGCTTTCTTTCGATGAAAAATGTAAACTTCTCCAGATCTTCCTTTACCAAACAGAAGCACCACTGTGTTTGTGCAATTCAACCATGGCTTCCACCCGGCCCGTTCATGGATACACAACACATCCTGGGCCTTTACTTGGTGTGTGTGTGTGTTCCTAAACCCCCTACATATCGCTACTTGGAAGAAATAAGCAGTTATCTCACTTCTTCCGCTCTCAGAACGCAGAGCCCCGAAGCGCATCCACTTCGAAAGGTCAAGGGCCAACCTATTTTTGTTATTTAATCTGCAGGGTGTACCGGAGAAATGATTTCATCGTTCACAACAGGAGTTTCCATTCTTGAGAGACTGAGGTAATACTAAACAACTGAGGCATCCAACATTTCTTTCACCTCACTTCACTGCCACCTGGTTTGGCTAGATTATATGTACAGCCAGCTCTCAAAAGTATAAAAATCATAACGCAGGCACCGTCTTTCATAAAAAAATAAAATAAACAAAAGTAATAGAGTTTTTGCAAGTTTTTATACAACTCTCGTTTGGGTGGGCTTGGTAGAGTCACACATCTGAGAAATTCAGTGAAATTGAACTTGGTGCTACTACTTACAACACACAAACCAGGAGAAAACCTCAATGAACTCTTTTTTACATGTTGCTATCTTTAAAAAAAAAAAAACCATAAAAGCAAGCTTCTCTTAATTTTCTCCTTTATTCACCCTCTCTTCCAGTTGAATTGTCTGTGTTGGAAATATAAGCCCCTGGGAATTAAATTATCAGAACTGGAGCACATAGTAAGAAAACTAAAGATATATATATACTCCAAAAGAGCAGGGCAAGATAGATTCTTAATGGAGTTAAATGAAGCATTTGGTTCCACAAGTTCCACTAACCCTTCAACAAAGCCAAATTAAATCCTCACGTTGGGAAGCAATACAAGAGAAAGAGAGAGAGGGAGAGAGAGAGAAACAACATTACCTGTTTAAAAGGAGTATAAAAATCCAATTAAGTTTTGAATTTTAATTTCCTTGCATGCGTAGCTTTGTGACACCGTGAAAAAAGGAAAATGTAAATGGCATTTTCACAGTGTTATCGCCATAATCCAGAGGCTAGAATATCCCGTCATAGTTATTTTGTCTGGCAAGGATAAACCCACCCCAAACTCACAGACTTTTAAAACTAAATTTGCTTTGAATGAGCGAATAATTGTGGCTAAACGTCTCTATAGGCTGATCTGTAATTAACGTATGCATGAAAGGCTGTTTTAAGGAGTTTAGCTTAGACCCCCAAAAAGAGATAAGTAGTTGGGGAAGAATATTTTACTTATTTCACAAATGTATCTAACCATCTCATAAAAAGTGACTCACTGGCATGCAACAGTTTAAATAAACCAATAAATATTAAAGCAAATATTACTGAATTGATAAGACAGCCGTTCTTAAAAACACCAACCATATATACATGCACAGAGATACAGAGACACAAACACACAGAGAGACATATACACACCTGCACACAGCCAAGAGTTTTCTGCCTGACCCCACTTGCCCGCTGGCTAACAAACCAAGTTCAAGGTCCTTGTGTTGGCCAATATGGACCAGGATCTGAATTCTTGTTGGTCAACTTTCTTTTGTACTCCAGTGGAAATATCCTCTTGATGATGTTACATTTGTAGAGGTGCACCAAGGTGAGAGACACCATGCTTCATTCAGGCACCCCAATGTGAAGTCCTTGGTGGTCTCTCAGCTTGGCAGGTTTGCTTGCAGATGTTTCATTACCGAACTAGGTAACATCATCACTGCTCTGATGGTGATTTGCAAACCAATTGTCAGCGTTGTTGGAATTTGGGCGAGTTGGTTTAATGTCAGGGTACCAAAGTAAAAAATCCATATCAAGCAAAATTCCAAGGCCAGTAGATTCCTCAGAGAATAGCTTGATTGAATATATCATAATGGCACAAATCAGTGTTGGGATTCAAAAATTTTTTACTACCGGTTCTGTGAATGTGTGGCTTGGCTTGGTGGGCATGGCAGGGGAAAGTTACTGCAAAATCCCATTCCCTCCCCACCCTACTAACCAGCTTTCCAGCTCTGTTCTCCAGTGCAGGGCAACCAAAGGAGACCCAGCCGATCAGCTGGGACTCAATGGGAGGCAGAGAAGAGATGGGGTTGGCGGGGCCCGTCAGAGGCGATATTTGCCGATTCTCTGAACTACTCAAAAATTTCCTCTACCGGTTCTCCAGAACTGCTCAGAACTTGCTGAATAACACCTCCGGCACAGATCTGGTGAAAACCAACTCTGAAAACTCCTGTGGTCCTGACCCAATTAAAAATAAATGCTTTTCTGCTTTCTCAAAACAATCAGTCACCTGGTCCAATAGGTTGCTTCTCCCTTTGATTGGTAGTTTCCACCCATTGCTTCTTGTCCTGCCTTCCGGTGCTTTGGAGAATTGGTTGACCCTCTCTTCTTTGTGGCAGCCCCTCAAACATTGGAAGGCTGCCATCATGTCACCTCTAGTGTTGCTTAGTGCAGTATTTAAAAAGTCACTTTGGACCTACGTGGCAGCTTGGGCAAAAGAAATAGGTAATTTCTAATTCTGTTTGTACTTGCCTTTGCAAATTACACAAGATGTTGGTGGGAATGAAATTCTCGATTCCCTTGTTCCTTCCTTCTGTGTGTATTTTATTTTAAAAAGGGAGTAAGGACCAATATGTGTCTCGCAGAATATTTCATTCAGCAGAAGCTGATTGAAAAAAAAAAACCAAAACGACGAGGACTAAACACTTAATTTACCTGGCACGTCGACTTGTTTTCTTTCCAGAGGCACTTTGTAAAGCACACCATGCCATGCCAACCTCTCAGCTCATTCCAAATATCTTTTTACCCCTTCTCTGGAAGGTTTTTTTTTTTAAATTAAAAAGAGGGAAAGAGAAAAGGGAAGGGGGGGAGTGTCTTGCCACATATATTTGCATCCAGCAGCAATTCAGCTGCTATAGTAATTGTATAGTAATTGATACATGGCTTCTACTCGTTCGTTGTGAATGTCAAAGCATTAAATATGAGTGCCCCAGGCCATGATTCAGGCAGAGTTTTGCTACTAAGTTAACAAAGACAGACAGACAGACAGATAGACAGACAGACAGACAGAGATTTATACCAGATAGATGGATGATAGATAGATGATCGATGGATGGATGGATGGATGGATGGATAGATAGATGATAGAGAGAGCATGCGAGAGAGAGATTTATACCAGATAGATAGACAGACAGACAGAGAGACAGATAGACAGATTTATACCAGCTGAGAATCTCAATTCTACCCCGCAAGAAGAAAATTATTTCCCAGGCAAGGTTTACAGTCAGAACAGGGAGGTGGTAGGAAGCAGACAGAACGAGAGGGAGGCCGAAAACATACTGGATTAAGAGATGGAGAAAATGACAAAGCAACAAAATGGAAAGATGATAGGCTTTGGAGAAATTGAATCTCACCCAGGTTGTGGATTATGGTTTTGGAGGGCCGGGTGGTGGGCAGCTTTAAGCCCTGAGCTGATTTGAAGGTGCGATGTCATAAGGTAAGCAATGAATGTTGTCAACGTGCACAGCCACAAGTGAGTTACTCTTATGAGGGCTGTGTGAGGCCATGGGAGTTGACCCTGATCGGCTCCTTGGTCCTGCAAAGTCAAAGTGTCAAAGTCATTGAAGATTGCCTTCAATGAGGCTCTTCAGGTAGAACTATCCAAAGATGCTCCTTTCACTAGTGGTGGACGAGAGGCATATCTTCATGTGCCTTTCTAGAGGGATGTCCAACCTTGTCAACTTTAAGACTTGTGGATTTCAAGTCCACAAGTCTTAAAGCATGGCTGGCTGAGAAATTCTGGGAGTTGAAGACCGCACATCTTAAAATTTGGCAAGGTTGGGCACCCCTGCCTTTGAGTGTCCATCAATCTTGCAAAAAGAGGAAAAGGACACCTTCCTTCCTTCCTTCCTTCCTTCCTTCCTTCCTTCCTTCCTTCCTTTCTTTCTTTCTTTCTTTCTTTCTTTCTTTCTTTCTTTCTTTCTTTCTTTCTTTCTTTCTTTCTTTCTTTCTGCAAGTGGTGGATTTTCCTTGAAGTATCTTTGGGTGCTTTCAGTAATTTACTAGAAGCACCTTCCGGCCATCACCAACTTTTCCAGAGTTATCCCTGGACAAGATGGACTTTACTTCCCAGAATTCCATGCAATAGCAAATCAGATTTTTTTGCGGGGGGTGGACATGAAGAAGAACTGAATCCTAGAATATTTTATTTTCCTTTCAAAGTTATTCAGTTCCCATTGGGTTATTCCTTATGATTTAACCAGCTTGTGTTTCGGCTGCTCTTTGGAAGAAAAATAATTTTAATCAGGATCGGCTATTCTTCCCCATGCTTTCTCTACTAATACAGCTGTTTAAAAAGGCTAAATTTCAGTAATATTCAAGTTTGCATTTTGCAGATGTTATTATTTCTTTGGCTGGAATCCAAGAATTAAAATGTACTTAAGCCGTGTTGTTAAGTACCCTGACAGCAACTGTGCAAACATATTTCAATGAGAAGCCCCTTAAACTGATTATTAAAATTTTAAAAGCTGCTCTTAAGTGCCGAAAACCCATCAGCCCAAATTGATCTGTCACCTTCAGAAAGACTCAAGGAGAGAACTAGAGTTCTCTTTGTAAGGGAAACTTCCCAAATTCTCATTTGAATGTCCGAACCGATGCAGCCGTCCCCAGTTGCTGGATTGTGTGCCTTGCACTGAACTTGTTCAGTTCCTCCTTAATTCTTTTATTTAAACAAATGTATATATTATCGCTTCACCTTTCAGTTTGTAAATCACTATGAATCAAATGGACAATAGCTCCCGGAATTCCTTGCAACAAAATCGTGGTGGGGAATTTTGGGAGCTGAACTTCACAAATTTGGAAGAGACCCAGGTTGGAGAAAATGGGGTAGGGAATCTTCATCAGTTTTCATCTCGGTTAAGTCTCCAGTCCTGAATCTCAGGCTAAGACTGTTAAAATTTTAGACTAAGCTTTCTCCCACAAGATTTTCTCCTGTTGTGCAGTCACAAGAATTGATTAACAACCACTAAGCTGGATGTCCATGGAGATTCTCAGTCATCCAGGTCATGGTTATCTCAAAGATGCTTTTTTTCAAAAAGTGAAGATGTTTCACTTCTCATCTAAGAAATGATGATGCTTCTTGGATGACAAATGAAATGTTTTCTTCCTTGAGAATAAAAATAGCCCAGTTACCTTTGGAAAAAAAAGCACTTTTGAGATACTAAGATGGATATTTTCCAGCCTACGTTGCTCTTAAAATTGACTTGCTGGTAGAACATTTGAACCTATCCAAGAAAGCAGATGAAGACTAAAAGGAAAGCATCTCTTGAAAGTCACGTTTAATGCTTAAAAAAAACCCCTCTTCTTCAGCAATCCATAATTTCTTCTGCAAATCTTGAGAGTGAATTCACCCATCTCTTATACCTGGTTTCTCTGAAAATAAGACCCACCTGGAAAATAAGCCTTAGCATGGTTTTTCAGGATGCTCATAATATAAGCCCCACCCCGAAAATAAGCCCCAGTTAAGATTGTCAGCCAGGTGGATGCATTTGGAACTATATTTCCCTGAAAAAAAAGACCTAACAGGAAAATAAGCCCTAATGCATCTTTTGGAGCAAAAATTAATATAAGACCTGGTCTTATTTTCAGGGAAACAGGGTATTTAGACAAGTTGTGATTGGTCACCTTGCTAAGATATTTGGTTGCAAATGCAAATTTTGGGAGTATTTTGTTTAGAACTTCCGCCAATGTATCTTTCTCTTCGTCTAGTTTTCTTCATGCATTTATTATGTTGAATGCCATAAACCCGAACCTGTTGCCAAGCATCCAGATTTTGGTCACATGACCAAGGGGATGATGCAATAGTTATAAGTGTGGAAAAATAGTCATAAGTCCCTTTTGTCAGTGACATTGTAAATTTGAACAATCACTAAATGATCTGTTTGTAAATCAAGGACTATTTGTATTCACCTTGGCATGCTGATAAAACATATTTCACATTCATCCTTGCTTGCCAAAATGTAGATAAACCCTAAGGATGTTACACATGAATTTGCATACTTGAGACCTTTAACTAAAATAGTGTATTCACAGCAAACTGAAAAGATTAGGAAAGTTTTCACCTGAGGATGGCCCGGTTCTGCTTGACTAAATTTCTAAGGACTTCTAATGCATAGTTTTAAAGAAATGTGGAAACAATTCATTGGCTCCTAAAATAGAAGATAGATATATATACATATTTTCCCATCTTCAAGCAGCCACAAATATGAACTTTTGCACTAAGTTAACAGGCTGACAATGAGATTAAAATGAAGGAAACTGGAAAGCAATTACATACCTAGGTATTATGCTAATACAATTACTGAAACTGCTAGCCCAAAACTGTTGATAAATTAGATAAGTAAAAGAGGCTGACCTGAAATTGTATTTTAAATAATTCCATATCATCCTTTCTGTCTAGCGTAATTGCTCTCCTGTGACCCAGGTTCCATTAAAAGTAAATTCCTTTTCAGAAAAGAAAAATATATGTTCGGCACACAATGATTAATATAACAATGCCTTCTCTTCTCAGCTGGCAATGATGTTATATCAACGACACAAATAAAGAAAATGAACTTGCTCAACATGCTAAAAACTTACCATGTGCTGTCATTTTAACAAATTGCATTACAAAATGTTAAAAGTTCAGAATCCTCGGATGACCTTTTTGATAAAACATTTCCTACCATCCACCGAGAGAAAGGATGCAAATGTAATTATTATTAATATTCTTCTCAACAAAACAAGGCTACGGTATTTCTAGTTTTCAGAAATGCATCTTCTGCCTGAAACCCGTTGAAGGATTCCAGGTGCAGAAAATTTGAAGACAAATATAAATTATTGGGGAAGGAGCCATTGATATTAAGACTGCAATTCTGTAATTCTATTTCACCTGTGAAATAATGTTCGATAAAGGTTATTTTCTCTCTTGCTGAGGTTACGAATCAAGACTTAAGAAAGATGGCTTGGCTCCTGAAAGTCCAATTTCTGAAGCGGAGAGTATTTACTGGCATGGTGAAAAATGGTGAAAAGATCAATATCCATATTTGTCCACTAGAAAGAACCATGAATCTTGACTTCTGTTCAGCTCACATGTAAACCTTTTGCCTTTATCTACCCCACAAACCAAGGATGACCCATGGAGTTACTTCTGAGTAGGTTCTTTATTGTTGTTCACCTACAAACAGAATGTCCCAATAGTTATTTTTCAAAAGGCAGCTGGACCTCCTTGGTTTTTTT
>NW_020769332.1:11988811-12015429 GCF_900518735.1 Pseudonaja textilis
TCCCTCTCCTTCTCCCTCTTTCCCTCTCTCCTTCTCTCTCTCCCTTTCTCTCTCCCTCTTTCCCTCTCTCCTTTTCTCTCTCTCTCTTTCTCTCCCCGTCCCCCTCTCCCTCTCTCCTTCTCTCTCCTTCTCTCTCTCCCCCTCCCTTTGTCTCTCCCTCTCTCCCCGCCTCTCTCTGGGGAGTGTGTTTGTGTGTTTGTGTGTGCGCATGCATTTTTTTAAAAAAGCAAAAACATATTTGGAGCTGAGTCTATTATTGAAAGACTTGGGGAAATGTGAATCTGGATATATCTGCCGTGCCTATATGATTTTGAAGGTCAGCCTTCTGAAGGCAATCAAATCTCGTACGCACATATGTAGAGCCGTTCTCATAAAACTGACAACCCCAGGGCAGCGGAGGGCACAGGAAATGATGGGATTTGATAAGCTTATCGCAAACATATATTACGAGAGTGTCCTGTACGAGGTGGCACATATATAATCTTTCTGCAAGGCTGGGTGGCAAAGGAAGGTCCATAGCCAAAGAGGATAAGGGTTGACAGTGTCCAGTTTGACTCTGATCCAATTTGGACCATTAATTCAATTCAGAATCATTGATCGAGTTTAAAGTTCTTGAATTGTCTACCTGAATCAATGCAATCTGACAATCTGATTCATATTCAATTTGCTATATTGTTTTAAAACAAGGATGGAAGAATGGATGATCCTTTCTGTAAGGGTATGCATTTTTGGGGTGTGTGTGTGTGTGTGTGTGATTTTTGTTATCTGACTTGTTAGGGGGATATCTCTCCACAAACAGCTATATTTAAAAAAAACATATTAGCGAGAAAATCCTTGATAACCAAGAAATGGTAGAGCTAATGAAGCTTGAAATCTTCACAATTCCCAATAAGATTGAAGAGGAGATAAAAATGGTGTAAATCAAAATGGTACTAGGATGGAAGGATGGAAGAGAGAATGAGAGAAGGAGAGAGAGAAAATAGATGAAAGAGAGAGAGAATATATATATATAAACAGACAGACGTAAAAACTGCTTTCTCACCCTTATGGATGGTATGTCTCTACCTTAATCTCAGATACACACACACACACACACACACACACAAATCTATAAATATAAAATACAATATTCAAACAACCCCAATAAGATTGAAGGCCAGATAAAAATTGTGCAAATCAGAAAGATCCAAGGATGGATGGATGGATATTAAAAAACTTCCTTCTCACTCCTACCGGTATTACGGCCTGCAATGTTCCATCATCATTGTCAGGTCCATGTACACACACACACACACACACACACAACACACACACTACACACATATTTATAAATATTAAATCCAGAAATACTAATCCCCAGAGAACTTCTCATCCCAGGACCTGGGAAAAGAGCCAAATCTCCAAGATTCACTTAAAAAAAAATGACAGGGACATTTCGTAGTTCCGATAAGGCATGAGATTTTTGGCAGTTGGGTAAGAGAAACCAGAAACAACGTATGAAAGAAAGCAGCTTTCTTTTATTCCCTCCAGGCTTCCACAAATCAGAAAAATGCATCCACATTTCCCTGTCTGAAATGCTTTAATCAGAAGGGGAAAACATTGCACTGACACCAGAGAGATTCTCTTCTTAATGGGATAGAGGCTAAGCGCAGCACCCAACGTGCAAAATGTGATTTAATTTGGAAGAAAACAGCTCTCCACTCATCTTCTGTTCCTCCACTGAGTTGATCGTTCACCTAAGAGGACTTTGCTTCCACATTAAACAGGTAGCTTAACTCAGGAACCCAGAAATTAATGTATTAATTCATCTTGTTATATACCCTGTTTTCCCCAAAATACTACCTACCCTGAAAGTAAGCCCTAGCTTTGATTTTTTATATGTGCACCCAATATAAGCCCTGCCCCCAAAATAAGCCCTAATTAAGATCCCCACCATTCCAGAGTGCACAGGTAAAAATTAAGCTAGAGTTGGGTTGAGGAGTGGTGGAGCTGCCCTACTACTTACTTTTGGACAGTTGTAGCCAGGCCTCGCGTATCCCGACACCTGTCTTGTTGGCCCATTTCTTCTACAGCCGGCAAGGCTGGCAAGATTTTCCTGAAGGCTTCTATCTGATAACATAGCTCTGGATCGATCCAGAGCTCTGTTATTGGCTGCAGAGGCCTTCAGGAAAGCCTTGCCGGACGCAGAAGAAGTTCCTTAAGGCCTCTGACAGTGAAAAGGAGGCCGGGAGCGAGACACGCACAAGTGAGGTTAGTCAGTGGATGGCATCTCCCCAAAATAAGACCCAGTGCCTTTTTTGGTGGCTAAAAAAAAATAAGACAGGGTCTTATTTTCGAGGAAACATGGTGTGACTTTTATTGGTTTTTCAAAATATAAAATTATTTATTAATTTATCAGATAAATGGCTGGAGGTGCATTATAATTTTGAATGGTCACTAAATGAACTGTTGCAAGGACTACCTTAATTATAATTATTTATAATTAAGATTAATTATAATCTCCTCCTCCTCTTCCTCCTCTTTGTCCTCCTCTTCCTCCTCCTCTTTCTCCTTCTCCTTCTCCTTCTCTTGTTCTTCTTCTTCCTCTTCCTCCTCTTCCTCTTCCTTTTCTTCCTCCTCCTCCAAAACCCCCCAGGAAAAATCATAAAACCCTTTAAAACATGGGTATCCAACCTTAGCAACTTTAAGAGTTGTGCACTTCCAGAAAACAACAGTTGAGACCCAGACTGAGTACAGAACATTCCCCCCGCCAAAAGATCTATTTATGTGATCGTCTCAAGAGTTGACAGAAAAGTCATGGGACATAATCACCTGAAGTCTAGTCCTACGTATTTCCCATCCCTGCTCTAAAATAACATTTTCCCCTGTAACACAGCATTTTTTCTGCTGTGGGTGTGATCAGTTCTTGGCTATTGTGAAGCAATCACATTGCACATGAATCCTGACTCATTGCAACACTTCTTGACTTGGCATTTTTCATCACCATCACACTTGAAGGAAAGCCAGAAGGTGGAGAAACAGCCTGGGGGAGCTGCTACTAATCTCAATATGCTCGTCAATCAGGCTCCAATGACTTGAGCCCGATGACTCCAAATGTGTGGGGGAAAAAAATCACAACTCTCAAAACCTTGAGAACTGTAGTCCTGACCCAATTGGTGGTCAACATGTTGAAGGAGGGTTCTTTCCAGTGTTAACTTATTTGAAACAGGAGGAAATTCTGCTATTGGTGCAAACAAATTAGAAGCCATCTCATTGTACCCCATGCCACCCCTGCCTTTTTACGAGTCAAAAGATCCTTGCAAATTAGATGCAAAAGCAAAGATGTAACATGGCTTGTACTTCAACCCTCCTTCAACAAGTACACTCATATATATATATATATATATATATTTTATTCTAGGCTCCCACTATTCAAAAGGAACCAAATAGGAAATGGAAAACATGTTCACAAGTTGAAGAACGTGCCTAACCTTTGCGTTTTTATGTCACTTGGGTCCAAAAAGAATGAACATAGAATAGATGACGCTAAGGCATTCCATTCGCTAAATCCTAAATATCAGCTCTTGTGTCCTTGCAACATCAGAAGGATTTTGAAAGTTTTCCACAAGAATATATAAAGTGGATACAGTAGTTTTATACTCCTTGGATGGACTCCCTTTCTGGCCTCTGGGAAATTTCACTAAGGTCATCCATGTTTTCAACCATCCAATGTCTACTTGAGGTTCACATCACGTTCCACTGGGTAATGACTTAGAGATTGGCAAAAACCCTTTGAGAGTTTTTTGTCTTTTGCTAATCTTATCAAGGTGTTTCAGGTTGCTGTAGAATTCCTCTAATTATACCCCTATCAAACAGCCTCCATTTTCACCTAATGACATGAGGGACATCAATGTCTCCTTTAAAAAAAAGAAAGAAAAAGAAATTTGCCTCCGATCCTGATTTCCTGCCTTACTGTACAGAGAAGGGTTTAAATTTGGTGCACCTCTGATGAATTCCATTAATGTCCAGGATTTGAAGGTGCCTCTTGTGTATGGCACGTGCATATTCCTCAAATGGAATCTGATGTTTGGCTAATAGATTACGATGGGAGTTAATAAGATCAAATTAGGCCCGATCATACTACATTAGGACACGTCACGTCAAATTAGGTAACTTGACGAGTTGTAGTGAAGCATGGATTCTTCCACTCCCCCCACCCTCAAAAAAAATAAGTTCTCTGAGCAAACAAGCAGACATCAAACTGAAAAGTTTGGCAGGAGCAGTTGAAGTCTCTACATAACTTTTGGATCACAGTCATTTTCTCCAGGATCTGCTGGTTCCAGGATCCTCCCAGGCTTTGAAACTGGAGATCTGGGCTGGGTCATTGATTCTTTGTTAGACCATCTGTGGAATTATTGACCAGAGAAGCAAAAGGTGAAGATTTATCAGTCCAGTCACGTCTGACTCTAGGCTGTGGTGCTCATCTCCATTTCTTGGCCGAGGCAGCCAGTGTTGTCCGAAGACGTTTTCCGTGATCATGTGGCCAGCATGGCTCTATGCCAAAGGCACATGGTCTGCTGTTGCCTTCCCGTCTAAGTAGTACCTATCTATTGCAGGAGTAGTAGATTCTGTGCCATCTGTCCCATAAATTCATAGGATTCTTTTTTTTCTGCCATGTATATGTATATATTTGAACTAGACTGTAATGTTTTTCTGTGTCATATATGTGTGTGTAAGTGAGTATATGCATAAGGGTTATCTTTCAAGAGCTGACTGCAACAAAATATCATGTTAAAGTATGCTGATTAATATACATTTAAAGTGAAAATAAAGTCTACTCTACTCTACTCTAATTCTATTCCATTTCATTCCATTTCACTCCACTCCACTCCACTCCACTCCACTCCACTCCACTCCACTCCACTCTACTCTACTCTACTCTACTCTACTCTACTTCTATTCTATTCTACTCTACTCTACTCTACTCTACTCTACTCTACTCTACTCTACTCTACTCTACTCTACTCTACTCTACTCTCTTACTCTCTACACTCAACACCAGGGCTGTCAAACTCCTGGCCTACAGTTTAGCAAAGGAGAAAAAAGTCCCATTACATCACGTGATGCCACCATGACAACATGAGTTTGACACCCCTGCTCTACACTGTGATTACTGTGACAAAAAAAGTTGTACCCTCATTTAGCAACATAAACTTTGGACTCAATTGTGGTTGTAAGTCAAGGATTACCTGTAGTCTTAAGTTGATCGATTCTTCCATGGGTGGTGGAGAGGGGTTTGAGATAGATGAGACAGAACAGCTGGGAAGGTAACAAATTGTGATCATGTGACCAGTAGTGGGACTCAAACTTTTTTACTACCAATTTTGTGGCCATGGCTTGGTGGGCATGACTTGGTGGCCATGGTAGGGGAAGGTTACTGCAAAACCCCCATTCTCTCCCCACCCCACTAGCCTGCTTTCCAGCTCTGTTCTCCTGTGCAGGGCAACCAAAGGAGATCCAGCCGATCAGCTGGGACTCAATGGGAGGCAGAGAATAGATGGGGTTGGCGGGGCCAGTCAGAGGTGGGATTGGCCGGTTCTCCGAACAATTCAAAATTTCCACTACCAGTTCTTTAGAACCGGTCAGAACCGGCTGAATCCCACCTCTGCATGTTGCTCCCACTGTTGTAAATGCAAGGCGGGTGCCAAGCACCCGAATTGCGATCCCATGGCCCTGTGGATGACGCGACAGCTGTACCTGTGGGGACAGGTTGCAAATCACGTTCTCCGCAGCTACCGTGTCTTTGAACCATCATTAAATGTGGACTACCTGTCTGAATTTCATGGGTGGCGGGAGTAAAGCCCTCACGGGTGAGCTATTCGAGCTATACTCTCGGCATGTTTTATTGTGCTCTGGCAAAAAAAACATCCTGGTGAAATAAGGCAAATCTTAAACAGGTGGAGAATTTCCTTCCCCCCCCCACTTTTTCATACTTTCATCTGGCGTGTGAAAAATCATGCCGTTTTGCAAGCAGTTTTAGGAGAATGGCCCACATGTTCGCCGCGATATAGAACTGTGTAATGTAACCCTAGAGATGTGCTTATGTAAATATTTATAGCACATTCCTCCACAATCTTCTCTTCGGTAGCCCTCACCCGTTAATTCATCTCTCTCTTTTTTTAAAAAAAGTGAGGAATGGAAACTGGGGAAAAGAAGAAAACCAGATAGAGCTGGTCCTCAACTTATGACAGCAATTGGGGGTGGGAAAGGAGGCCAGCTGGAGACTTTCCCAGAATTCCCTTGCCTCTGCTGCTTCTGGCATCTTTGCTACAGCTTGGCCACCCAATCTGTGGTCTGCTGTTAATCCCCTATTGAACAAAGCCTATTTTTCTGGTTCTAATCAATGCCTTTTTTTAAATGAACTGTTACAAAGACTACCTGAATTGTGATTCCATCCATCCATAGTGGTTTGTAAGTTGTAATTTACACAAATTACAATTAATTATAATCTCCTCTTCCTCCTCCTTACTCTTCCACTTCCTCCTCTTCCTCTTCCTCCTCCCCCTCCTTCTCCTCTTCCTCCTCCTCCTCTACTGTCTCTTCCTCCTCCTCCTCTTCCTCCCCCTCCTTACTCTTCCTCTTCCTCCTCCTCCTCTTCTTCCTCCTCCTTCTCCTTACTCTTCCTCCTCTTCTTCCTCCTTTTCCTCTTCCTCTTCCTCCTCCTCCTCCTCTACTGTCTCCTCTTCCTCCTCCTCCTCCTCCTTACTCTTCCTCCTTCTCCTCCTCCTCCTCCTCCTTACTCTTCCTCCTCTTCTTCCTCCTTTTCCTTTTCCTCTTCTTCCTCCTCCTCCTCTACTGTCTCCTCTTCCTCCTCCTCCTCTTTCTCCTCCTCCTTACTCTTCCTCCTCCTCCTTTTCCTCCTCTTCCTCTTCTCCTCCTTTTCCTCCTCCTCCTCCTCCTCCTCCTCCTCCTCCTCCTCCTCCTCCTTTGTATTAGCCTAAAAAAAAAACCCAAAGAAAAATCATAAAACCTTTTTAAACATGGGTATCCAACCTTGACACCTTTAAGAGTTGTGGACTTCAACTTCCAGAAAATAACAGTTAAGACCCAGACTGGAGACAGAACATTACCCCAAAAGGTTTTGCTATGTGATCGCCTCAAGAGTTGACATGACATGACAGCAATTGGGGGAGGGAAAGAAGGCCAGCTGGAGACTTTCCCAGAATTCCCTTGCCTCTGTTGCTTCTGGCATCTTTGCTACAGCTTGGCCACCCACTCTGTAGTCTGCTATTAATCCCCTGTTGAACAAAGCTTATTTTTCTGGTTCTAATCACTGCCTTGTCTCACAAGTTTTATATCAAACATAAAGCTCCCCGTAGCGTAATTTCCTCCTTCTATCTTCACGCTGTCATTGTCTTGCTCTCTTGGTGTCTTCCCATCATCTTGGAATAATTTCTTCTTCAGCATCAAATATGATCTTGTTGGAAATATTGGCTTCTCCTAGAAAGCTGTCCCCCCAGGGTGGTTAATTAAAACATCTCCATAAAATAGACCGGGCCAACTTGAAAACGCACCGTGGAGCAAAATGCTTCCACGAGAATCCCTTCAAAATATTCCCATTGTCATTGTGGCAGAACAAGAAAAAAAAAGAAGGATTAACTATGCGGGGTGCAATCATGTTTACTAGATGGAGAAGTTTGCAATATGGAGAAGTTTACTATATGGAGAAGGAGAAATTTCCTGACAGTGACAACAACTAATCAGAAGAACGGCTTGCCTTCGGAAGTGGTGGGTGCTCCACACTGGACGTTTTCAGAAGAGATTGGACAGCCATTTGTCCAAAATGATATAGGATTTCCTTTTTGAGTTAGGGATTGGACTAGAAGACCTCCAAGGTCCCTTCCATCACTGTTATTTGGTTAATTAATAAATTGGCACCAACTAAGAATCAATTAAATTCATTAGAAGTTAGACTTAGACTATTTGTGGTAACGTAAAGACTCTAGGCCGATGACCCATTTAACTCCGCTACCTACATGGGCTACCTCTAACCTAGAAGACGGGGTTACAATACTTCAGCTCCCAATTGTCTCACTTTTAACACAACTCCTTTTAAGAGCCACTTGATCAATGCCAGGCTCGCAAGGAGCATCTGCAGGAATATGAACCACAGCTTGCTCTTGCTTGGATTATGGTAACTATCTTTCCCCATCCAGTCCTTCAAGGGATCTATCTGGACAGCTCGCAAATTATTCTCTGTTTAGCCGTTTTGTGGAAAACTGCCAAGCGCTCTCACAATTAACGTCAATCATTCTGTTGGTTTGCTATGATGTGAACATCTGCCCTTGGGCAACTAGATCACTCCCGGCTCCTCCGTAAGAAGAAGAGATACATTAACAAAGGGTTGCATCTGGAAACATGAAAGAAAGCTGGTTATCTTTGCTCAAGGGATGGTTAATATTGTTCCCAAGGTCAGTGAGATCATCCGTGTAAATAATGTTGAGCCTCCTGATCTGCTTGCAGTGGTCAAGTCTGGCCCTAGATGTCAAACTAAGAGGACATTCATCCAACAGAATCCATCCAGATGATGGAATGATATGGAGATCAAGTCGGGTAGGGTACAAATGGGGGAAAAAACTAGATAGAACCACTGAGATTGGCATTTTAATTCCACTGTGGTGGTTCAGTGCATCTCACTTTAGAAGTAATAGTTCTTCTGAATGATGAACCCCGATTCATAATCTCAGAGGAAGTCTTTGTGGCTTAAGCAATTAGAAGTCCTGTTCAACAGAATCAAGAGGAAGCCCTGGATAAGTCACTTGTGGGGTGACCTCCTGTCCAGCTTTACAGAGAGCAATCCTCCATCCAAAGGGGTCATTTTAGGAGTAGCCAAGAGCCAATCTTGAACTCGGGGTGAGGTGACCTTCCGCTTTTCTGTTCAGCCCTCAATCACAATCAGTTTGACTCCCAGAGAGGATGTCTCCAGGTTTTTGTCACATTATAATAAAAAAGTTATATGAAGTGGGAGCCTGGAATGAATTCTAATTTCGTTTGCATCTGATCAGAAACGAGGTCTGATTAATTTCATTCTACGTGTTGCCATGTGCAGTGGGAGCCCAGGGACACTCGGCTATCACAAATCTGTCACCAGGTTTGAGCAGAAAAACCCAGCAGGATCCCGAAAAGCGAGGGATGTAAAAACCTAATCGTGATGCCTTCTTGTCTGATGGAACAACCTTGACAAGTTGTGCTGGTTCAAAATGCAGGTCACTTCTTGGGGGTGAACCTCCTTAGATGTTCTTCACTTCAACCTCCACAATTCACCACTTGTTGGTTTACATGTGACATCCTCCCACTTCTGCTCCTTGTCTTAGCTCTAAAGCTGAGATACCCCAGCAGGGGGGAAATGAGTCCCCAGACTAGAAGAGCGATACACATCAAGAGCCACAGAAGAACACTCCGTTGTGATATTGCAAAATGTAGGTTAATGCTCCCTGTTTTCATCCAAGTTGATGAAAGAGAATGGACTTTTGAAATGCCTCTCCAAGAAGACTATCAATAAAATTCTCCTGGGTGAATTAGAGTGCTCTTACATTTACTTAACAACAAGGGAAATCCTTCATCCAATTCCTGTGAAATCTTCTTTTCTCAGCCCTAGAAATTCAGAAAGGCCATTTGGGTGTAGCTTTAGCTCTCTTGTTCCATGGAAGCTATTGCTATTCGTTATGCAGAAGCCAGGGGTATAGGATAGCGCTTCTTAACCTCCAGACAACTTTAAGAGGTGTGGACTTCAACTCCCAGAGTTCCCCAGCTGGTTGACGTTTTCCCCATAGTGTCTGGGGAGTTCTGGGAGTTGAAGTCCACACCTCTTAAAGTTGTCTGGAGGTTCAGAAACACTGATCTAGAAGATGAAATAGATATGTTCTCTCTGACGTTGGAATTCTGGGAGTCGAAGTCCATGCATCTTAAAGTAGCCAAGGTTGAACAACACAGATAGAAGAATAAATAGATGTGATCTCTCTTGCACTGGAATTCTGGGAATTGAAGTCCACACGTCTTAAAGTGGCTAAGGTTGAGAAATGCTACTGTAGGGGATCACCCAAGAACTTTCAAATCATAGCCAGCCAAATCATCCAGTGGTGGTATTCACATTTTTTTACTACCGGTTCTGTGGGCATGGCTTGGTGGGTGTGGTGTGGCTTGGTGCGCATGGCAGGGGAAGGATATACTGCAAAATCTCCATTCCCTCCCCAACCCTGGGAGAAGGATACTGCAAAATGCTTATTCCCTCCCGACCCCACTAACCTGCTTTCCAGCTCCGTTCTCCTGTGCAGAGCAACCAAAGAAGACCCAGCCGATCAGCTGGGTCTTGATGGGAAGCAACGAAGAGATGGGGGCAGGGCCAGTCAGAGAGGCTATTTGCCAGTTCTCTGAGCTACTCAAAATTTCCACTACAGGTTCTCCAGAACTGGTCTGAACCAGCTGAATACCACCTCTGAAATCATCCCTCTTTCATTTCGGAACATCAATATCTCCAAATATAGCTAGATGAGAAGCTCTTTCAAACTTCCTTTTCTTCAGGTGCCCTCGCCAATGTACTCCGTGGCAGATCTTAATGGTTGCTTGCCTCTCTCTGTCTGTCTGTGTTCTCCTTTCAAAGCCTGCTATCCTTTGAATGTCAACATCTATTCATACAGCCAGGTGTCTGTCTGGGTCCTCGGGAAAGGAAGGGGCCCTGAAGTTCCTTTGTCTCCACTGAATCACCCAACAGTACCATTCGGACTCCCCATTGTGCTGTGTACACTTGGGTAGCAACCTACCAATTTTATGACTATTTTAAGAGCACGTTGACAATTTCCCCCCGATGAACATAAAGTCCGATGTTTCCTGAGTAGCTGACACAATGAATGTCCTTTGATGGAGCTGCCTTTCTGATTTTATTTATTTATGTATTTATTTGTTTTGGCCTCCCGTCTTAAAGCAGAGATTGTTGCATTTGGGCTTTAATGCATTCATTTATATTCCGGACAAGGATCCTTGAGTTATCCCAGCAGCAGAAGTTCTTCATCTCTTGATATCACTTTTTCTCCCCGTTTCTGCTATCGTGGAGACCATGATTTCAACAAGATGGAGGAGTAGCAGGAGAATGTCTATGGAGATTCTCCATCATCCAGGTCAAGGTTGTCCCAACGGTGCTTTTCCAAGAGGCAACTGGACTTTCTGGTTTTTCTTTGAAGATGTTTCACTTCTCGTCCAATCAGAGAGCACCAGGTACCCCACAAATGAGGGACTGAAATGCGAATGGGAATCATTCTAAGTTTGCCAACCATTTCCAAGAACCTAACTTGCCTTTCTTTCAATCTGCCTTGACTCAAAATAAATCATAACTTTTCTTCTTCGTTTCTCTCCTTCCATTGTCTTTTCCAAAACTGATGCCTGGCAGTCCACCCGCCTGTGTCATTTTCCACTTCGTTTCTGAGATACAGTAAGATTAACCCATTTTTGGGGGGTAGGGGTGAAATGTATAAGACTTGTGATTGTGGTAGTAGTAGTGGACTCTTTTTCTTGCTCAAAATTAAGGAAAAAGAGAGTGACCAAACTCAGAAAGGTTGAGTAAAAGCCAACAGAATTTGAAGAGCTTCCACCAATTCTGAAGGACCCACAATTGATCTGACATCAATCTTTAGGCCAACACGGTGAATTCGAGTCTTCTCATTTTTCATTCCGGCTGCCCATACCTCTGAATTTTCAAGAGCTTGTCCACCTCCTCAGCTGGAATTCTGACAAAGTCCATTGAATCTAAAAATAAATAAATAATCCAAAATAAGTCTGGGCAGAGATCCAGGCATGGGGGGGGGGGGGGAAGAAATGTTGAAAGGACCTCTTCTCAAGAATGATTATTTTTACCCAGTGATCTCAGGGCGAAAATGAAAAGGGATACAACGATGAAAGAACTAACACAACAGGTTTGACAGAAATTTCACAGCAGTTGGACTTAAACCCCCTCCCTCCACCACCCCCTGCAAACCATTTGCATTTCTTGTTGCGAACAACTGTCCCTACTACCTCTAGTGGATAGGCATGTTTTCTTCCAGGTGATTATTCCTTACACAGACATTTTATTGTGCGTGTTTCAGGTTGTGCTGCAAAATTTAGACTCGTGTGCAATCTGGAGCATCGCGGTTCTGATTTGCATATTTACAATTAGGCCAGCTTATTTAATCATGCAGTCCAAACAAAAGTCTCCGACGCTCTTCACCGGCTTTTAAAAACAAACAAACAACAAACAAACAAGAATGAGAATAGGTTGGATTGGAACAAAGGTAAATGTCAACTACAGTATATTCTTGCCTGTTACAGACAGGAACGAAAGCTACCAACATCGACTTAACCAGGGGTGAAATTAGATTTCAGGAATGCAAGATGCTTTCTGGTTTTGTCTTGATCAATTTGATATCTTCCAATGTCTGGATTGATACCTGAAAATGCGAAGGGAAAAATATTGGCGAATCCCATTTGCAAAGGCATTGGGGATGGTCACAAATCTTTCTTAAAGTTGCGGGAGGGAGGAAGGAAGGAAGGAAGGGAGGAAGGGAGGAAGGAAGGAAGGAAGGAAGGAAGGAAGGAAGGAAGGAAGGAAGGAAGGATAAGGGGAGAGGAGAGAGAGGGAGGGGGGAGGAAGGGAGGGAGGAAGGAAGGGAGGAAGGGAGGAGGAAGGAAGGAAGGAAGGAAGGAAGGAAGGAAGGAAGGAAGGACAAGGGGAGAGGAGAGAGAGGGAGGGAGGGAGGAAGGACTCCTACTTATATGGCCACAGGCTTCTTAAAGTGAGCTGCCCCTGGAGAGCTCTCCATGGTACTGAACTGCCCTTCTATTGGTTTCTGCGCTTGGTTTCTCATTAGCAGGAAGAGATTGTGCTGTGACTCATTTACATCAAGCTACTTGTAGATCAGAATTAGTTCCTGACAGGTAAAGAGTTGAGACTTTCTCACCTGTAGAGGTGGAAATGGATTTATGTGCTGTAAAAATCCTTTTTTTTTTTTCAAGAAAAGCACAGTCTTGAGGAGGCCAAAACAAGGGATAAAAAAGGTGGACTTTGACGGTGAAGGAAGGAAGGAAGAAAGGAAGGAAGGAAGGAAGGAAGGAAGGAAGGAAGGAAGGAAGGAAGGAAGGAAGGAAAGAAAGAAAGAAAGAAAGAAAGAAAGAAAGAAAGAAAGAAAGAAAGAAAGGTCGAGGGGATGGATGGAAGGAAGGATTTTTGAGGCCAGCTCTTCTCATCAAAGAACATAGGACTCTCAGGAAGAATGCAATACCCTTCCAGATTTTTCTGGAGTTTGACCTGGCAAAAAGGGCCCATCACATCTGCAACTGTTTTAAGATGACTCTGAATACCAATTTGAAGACAGTTCACTTGATAGTTTGAAGCTGACTGGAAGAGTTGTCACTCCCTCTATTTTTAGCCTTGTTCTCCTGCCTTCAGCAGGAATTGAATGCAGAGACATTTGGCTGGCAAAGGTCTTCCCACCCATTTGTCTTTAGGGTACCATAGCCATGTGTGCTAATTTATGGAAGGCCATCCAAGGACAGCTTCTGAATAAAAGAAGCACAAAGTGTCTCAGTGCTTCCAAAAGGAAAAGTTTCCAAGAAGGCCCCACAACAACCCTTACAAAAAGGCTGGCAGTGGGTTCTTTTGGGCTCCCCCAAAAAACTGGCTTTCTGTCTGCCCCAAGTCTATATTTCAGCATACTAGGATTTCTGCATTCGAATAGACTTTTATTGGTATGCATAGAATTTATTGTGGTTCATGATTTTATTTTGGAATTTATACTGTGCTAAACATAGTTCCTGATGCTTATGCTTTGCTTATTGCTTAAAAATAATATTCAGATTCGAAACTATCCGTACAGCTATTCCCAAGCAATTAGTGATGAAATTGAAATTGTGGCCTCTAATGTTTGTTAAATCCCTTATTTACTTATTTTGTACCCTACATTTTATTAGATTTCTTTTTATATCCTGCCTTTATTTATTTTATTGTGAGTAATTCAAGGCAGCAAATATACCGAATACTCCATGGAGATTCTTAGTCATCCAGATCATGGTTATCCATTCCCTACCACCAATCAGAACTGAAGAAGTTTCTTGGATGAGAAATGAAAGGTCTTCCAAGAAAAACGACAAAGTCCAGTTGCTTCTGGAAAACACACCTTTGGGACATACCTAATAATCCATCCTCCTCTTATTTTCCCCACAACAACAACCCTGTGAAGTGGGTTGGACTGAGAAAGAGACAGTGGCCCAAAGGCACCCAGCCAGCTTTCATGCCTAAGGCAGGACTAAAACTCACCATCTCCTCACCAACTGTGAGTTCTAGTCCTTGGGTTGGCCCAAAGTAACCCAGTAGGCTTTCATGCCTAAGGTGGAACTAGAACTCATGGTCTCCTGGAAATTGGCCCAAAGTCATCCGGCTGGCTTTCATGTGGTGGTAGGACACCTGATTCTGAACAAGGTGCAGAGATGGGAAGATCAGCCAACCTCCAACGTAACGTTGTGATTTAATTTGATTTGACTTCAGTTCCATCGGAAACATTGAATCAAGGTTGTAATTCAGTCCGAAGATGCTGTTCATTCAAGTTGCTCAATCAACCAGTTCAGTCAACTCACGTCAGTCAACTCAATCAGTCAATCCAGTTGAATCCCAAAGGTGCTTTTTCAGAAGGCAGCTGGACTTTCCTTGAAGACATTTTGCTTCTCATCCAAGAAGCTTCTTCACTTCTGCTTCTTGGATGAGAAGCAAAACATCTTCAAGAAGAAACAAAGTCTTGAAAAAGCATCTTTGGGCCAAGCGTGACTTGAATGACTGAGAATCACCACAGAAGTTCAGTTGAATCTTCATTTTCAAGGGTTTGAAGAGCTCCCTTGAATGTCCCTTGGTCTGGTAATCCAGAAGATCCTTTCTCAACGTCTCAATTGCAGAAGTTTTATAAGAATTCTGTTCTCCCCGTGCCCCAATTTTCGAGATGAAGGCAATGCTTTAAAAGTGTCTGATTCCACAGGGCCGACCCAAACTGAATTGCAGTGAAGTTCAGGTTGACCGAAGGGCTTGGAATAGAAACACCCAACTAACTAGCCAAATCTCAGGTCTCGATTTCTCTCTGTTTAACCATTTGTCTCTATTTTTATTTTGAGGTGGTGGTGGAGGGAGTTGCACACACCCCCAATCACCGACCCTTGTTTTTGCTTCACGAATCCCCTCTCCAGTTGGAACCCATGTGGGATCGAAAAAGAAATTGAAAAATGAACTAGGTGACCTATCTGAGCTAAATGATTAATTGTTCAGAGTCTGCAGCCACGATTATGCCAGAATGCGCCTCCTAGGTGATACTAATTAGGTTTCTTATTCTTTGGGATGTCAACATCCTAGCTGGCACAAGAGGCCCTCTGAAATGGTTTCGGTGAGGCCCGCGGAGAACACTGTCTCTGTTTATTATTTACACAATGTCAAGTGGTATTTAATTAGCCTAAAAGAAGCTTGAAAAGAGAACACCACTGCTAGGGAAAGCAGGAATAGATGGGCCTCCAATTCTGCCTAGGACCCCAAGTGGGAGGATTTGAGGAGATGTTTGTGTTGCTATGGTGATCGTTTTTCTACCTCTAACCCAGCCATATCCAATTCCAAGCAGGGATTGCAGACTGTCAGGATTAATACAAAACAGGGATCCTGGCTCTTGTGCAGAGAAATCACTGGCAGGTAGAAATTTACCCATCAGCATGATGAATTTCAAAAGATGAATTTGAAGGCTCCATCTGATAGTGGTTTGGGTTAAATGTTGGAAGAGGCTCCAGTGGCTAAGGATAAACAGGCAAGTTCAGTTTGTCTCGAGTTTCTGGTTGCTTCTGTCTTCACACTGGTCCCATTGCCACCTCTGAGCTTCATTTAAAAAAAAAAAAAATCACACACATTTCTGGTTTTCTCCCCTTTCCCCCTAAGGCATCCAGTTTTTGCACCTGGTTTTGCCCCGTAAAATAGATTGCAAGTGGTTGCTGCTGTGAAGGCATGGAATTTGGTTTTGCAAAGTTAAGAATTGGGGATTGTACTCTGGGTGGAATATTGCATAAGCTTATATCAGAAGGGAGCCAGTTTGGTGTAATGGTTAAGGTGCCGGCCTGGAAACCAGGAGACTGTGAGTTCTAGTTCTGCATTAGAAACGAAAGCTAGCTGGGTGATTTTGGACCAATTACCAGGAGACTGTGAGTTCTAGTCCTGCCTTAACTGCATAACCTGAGGTTAGTCACTCTCAGCCCAACCCACCTCACAGGGTTGTTGTTGTTGTGGGGAAAAGAGCACGAAGAAAGAGTATTTGGCATGTTTGCCACATCAAATTGCTTATAAAGTAATGAAGCATCAAAATATGACAGGATAGAACCCCTTGGTCTGTTCTCATGATTTAGATTTGCAAACCATCTCTGGATTCCCGAGAATTCAAACCTGACAGTCAGGGAGCTTTCCAGATACTTAACATCTGCTTTTGCGGACCTAGGCTGCACAAACATTTGCCTAAACGAAAACAGCTGTAGGGTTTACTTTGCCCTTGAAAATGGCCTGAGAAGTAGGCAAAAACAAGGCTGCTCTTTTGATTTTCCTTGAGCTTGTCAGTTAATTTGAAGATGGGTGATTTGTTTTGTCTTTAGCTGATGTGGAGGAAAAGGAGTCCATGATAATGACGACGATGATGGTAGCAGTAAGAAAGGAATGGGGTGGAAAAGTTGACTTCAGTTGGCCATGGAATTCCATGTCAAATCAAGAAAAGATCAGTCAAGGTTGATTGGATACCATCACCTGGGCCTTGAAAAGGAGAACGGCATTTGGATTGGATTCATCTTTCTTTACTATTTCATTTTATTATTTTATTGTCTTTCTGATATTTCTGAAGCCCTTTTGTAGGAACACTTAGGAAAAGGAGGAGGAGGAGGATGACGAGTGTGGGGTCCTTGGTTGATGGTTTTCTTGCAGACATTTCATAACCCAGCTCGGCAATGTCATCAGTGTTGGAAGGAAGGAAGGAAGGAAGGTAGGAAGGAAGGAAGGGAGGGAGAAGTCCTTGTTGGTTGGTGGTTTTCTTGACCCAGCTTGGCAATGTCATCAGTGTTGGAAGGAAGGAAGGAAGGAAGGAAGGTAGGAAGGTAGGATGGTAGCAAGGAAGGAAGGAAGGAAGGAAGGGAGGGAGGGAGGGAGGGAGGGAGGGAGGGAGGGAGGGAGGAAGGGACTGTCAAGTCCTTGTTGGCTGGTGGTTTTCTTGACCCAGCTGGGTAATGTCATCAGTGTGGAAGGGAGGAACAGGAAGAGTCCTGTGGCTCCTGTATTCAAAAAGACGAAAGCCCATCTGTGTATTTCTTAATGGCTAATTCTGATTTATTGTGCATTGGTGTTTGAGATTGCATTTATATCTGTCATTTCTAGGACCATCTGCTCCAAAGCATCAGTATTGTCAGCCTGCAGGAAGAAAGACCCCCATAGAAAATATTTTCTCACAGTTGAATCGAGCACAGAGCGCATATTTCTTGGGCTACCTGATACCTTAAGTGCAACACCCTCCTCCCAGGGTGTGAGATTTATAGGGGATTTACCACGTGGGCATCTGCCGGCAGCTGTCTTGTTCTCCATGGCAACTATGCAAATTGGAGGATTTCCCCACCCACCCCTCGTTTTCTACATTCATTCAGAACCCACCCAAAATCGATGCAGAAATTGGGAGCCAACTGATCTCCCCTGTTCTTTATTATGAGAAGAGGGGCAAGGATATAACCCCAACGGTTCGTGTCTGGAAAAGCCACCTGGATATTTGCATTTATTTATTTTTTTGCAGGGCAAAGCCTGCATTAGCTTGATTGATTTCCCCCAGAGGAAATTAAAAGAAGCACCCATAACAGAACCTCTCCCTCTTCTCATTCCTGGGCCTTTGGGAAAATATAAATATAAAAACATTTATATCTCCCCCACATCTCTCTCTCCCCCTTGGAAGGTCCTGCCTTTAGCCAAATGCTGGATCCGAACATCGTTGGTAGCATGAAGCCCTTTAGAGATGAACTTCTACCACCCTCTCATCTTATTTTCACCAGTCCCAAAGATAAACTAAACAGAACCACATTGTAGTAATTTAATTCTGACCGGTGTCACTGTGCTTCAAGGTCAGATCTGGCTGAGGGTGATTGACAGCACAGGAGAGGTTTTCAAAAGAAAAAAAAAACAGCTTTCCTTCTTCCCCTAGAGTAAGAAATTTAAATGTCATTCACGGCTTTTCTTTTCTTTTTTTTCAAAGACAAAGCTTCCAGTTTTATTCCCATCTACAGGTAGTTCTTGATTTACAGCCACAATCAAGCCCCAAATTTCCACTGCAAAGTGAGATTACTGCTTAGTGAATTTTGCACCATTTTCACGAGCTTTCTTGCCGCAATTGTTAAGTCGATCGCTACACTAGTGAAGTTAGTAATGTCAAATCAATCAGAATAGAGTAGAAAGGGACCTTGGAGGTCTTCTAGTCCAACCCCCAGCTCAAGTAGGAGACCCTAGACCATCTATCTACCAAATCTATCTATTATTTATCTTCTGTCTATTTATCTATCTATCTATCATCTCTCTATATCTTTCTTTCTTTCTTTCTTTCTTTCTTTCTTTCTTTCTTTCTTTCTTTCTTTCTTTCTTTCTTTTGTACTGGATTTCATTTCCCAAAAATATCTGCCTCACCGTTTTAATAGAACACAACCTCCTTCTATTTTCTTACTCAAATTCCAAGTCTTGATTTTCATCAGCCCCGTAGCGGTCTCTGATTGGCTAGGAAAACAACCTAAGTCCTACATGATGCCTGATAGGCTACATTTGCGCAAAGAACAAGTTTGGCCAAATTCAGAATTCATCATGACATTGAGAAGAAAGTTTGTGGTAGCGTGCGAATGGTTAATTTTTCCTCTCTTGTTTTGTATAGAACCAAAGAGTCTTCTACTATTATTAAGTCAATAATTAAGTGTATTTGAAATGGGAGCTACAGCTCCCCTTTAAATGGGTTAATGATAGAAGGACTTGATCAAAATTGCTATGTTGATTTTATGTTAATGGGTATTTGACAATGAGCTGAACTATTAGCCGGGGATAAGTGGAATTAAATACACAGGCATTAGGAGAAAATATAATTGAAAGACCCTCAGGAAGAATGAAAGAGTAGGGGTCCTAACCTTTGGCAAAGGAGACTCACTCCTGAAAGCGAGACAATAACGTGCAAATAGTGTGCAAATAACTGGGCAGGAGAGAGGAGAGAGGAATAGCCTAAGGCGTGTCTGAAATTCAGCTCCATTGGAAAAGCGCTGGAGGAATTCAATAGGATCCTAAATGATATTTTCTTTTAAACAATCATTATTTTTTTATTATTTATCTCACTTTATTAGCCATCCACCTCCAAGGGATTCTTTTCATCTGTTTTTTTTAAAATATTTTTTTTATTTTAAATACATTTTAGTAAGTTTTCAAATTTTAAAAACATTTATAGCAAGAGTAAGATGTAATGGTAACGGAATACGTAACTACACATATTGAGAAATGTAAGGAGATGTAAAAAGAGGTGTTGATGTTGATAACAATATATGAAGTTTTATTTTATGTTTATCAAAAATATTTTTTTTATTAACTGATCAGAACATAATTAGAGGTGAAAATAGTGGAAAAGCGAAGGAAGGAAGGAAGGAAGGAAGGAAGGAAGGAAGGAAGGAAGGAAAAAGAAAGAGAGAGAGAGAGAGAGAAGCATTGAAGAGCAACGGGTGGAAACTAATCAAGGAGAGAAGCAACTTAGAACTAAGGAGAAATTTCCTGACAGTCAGAACAATTAATCATTGGAATGGCTTTATCTTCAGAAGTTGTGGGTGGAAGGAGGTTTTCAAGAAGAGATTGGACAGCCATTTGTCTGAAATGACATAGAGTCTCCTGCATGGGCAGAGGGTTGGATCAGAAGACCTCCAAGGTGCCTTCCTACTCTGACTTCTCTTGCAGTCTTCCAATAGAGTTGGAAGAGATCTTGGAGTTCTTCTCACCCAACTAGTACTCACGCAGAAGACCCTGCACCAGTCTAGATCAATGGATGTCTGGTCTCTTCTTAAGAACTTCCAGTGATGGAGCATCCACCACTTCTGGAGGAAAGTTGTTCCACTGGTTAATTGTCCTCATTGTCAGGAAATTCTTCCTTAGTTCAAAGTTGCTTCTCTCCTTGATTCATTTCCACCCATCGCTTCTTGTCCTGCTTCCCAGGTGCTTTGGAGAATAGCTTGACTCCCTCTTCTTTGGGGAAGCCCCTGAGATATTGGAAGACTGCTGTCATGTCACCCTTAGTCCTGAGAGCTGATTCTGGAAGCTGAGCCTCAGCTTAGCGGGAGAGTGGAAGACAGGACCTCTCTCAGCAATTTGTCATCTCCTTTCCATCCCTCTAACCCTAATTTTCTCACGGCGCATTGTGGCATTTTCTTTTTACAGTCTGCCTGTGAGAAATGCAGCTTCATTCCACTTCTCCAGGTTTGATTGGTTATTGTTCTTTGTCTAAATGAGTCTTTTGTCGTTGTAGTGTCTCCTCTCATTCTCTTTCTTTATTTGGGTTGCAGAGACAGCTTCTTAATTTGCATGGTGGCACAATAATTCTAGCCTTTTTTTTTCTTTCTTTCTTTCTTTTCTTTTCTTTTTTTTAAAAAAAAAGGCAATAAAAATGACAGAGAAGTAAATTATGAAAGCCTCCTCAAATTACCCAGAGCATTTCATCAGCATTGGAGAAACACCTCCCTCTACACACACACACACACACACACACACACTTGTTTCTTGAATTTGCCACAGATTTTCTGAGTTAGCAAAGAGATAAACTCTATCGAACATCAAATGTTTTCATTAAAAACCCCGTGATCTGATTTCGGCTCGGGATAAAAACTCAACGAGAAATTGCAGCTGTCATTTGTACAATTCCTGGTTCCTCTAATAATACAGGATCTCTGCGCTCCGGGGTTTGAAGCTTGAGAGATGGCAATGTTCTTGAGATTGCTCATTTCATAAGCATATTATATATTTTTTTTCTCTTCTTGCTCCAGGGAAACATGTACGTTCGTTGTATGGGATGGAATGGAATGGGATCTCCCAAATCTAACCGTTGGATCCAGCTGCTCAAATCTTGCCGTATTAAAACGACATATACCTCACCTGTGGCCAAGAATCTGAAAACGACATTTTAATACACAAGCACAATTTCTGACTGACGTAGACCAACTGAGATTGGCATATGTGGGCCTGATTGGGGTAGATTGCAGGGGTAATACGGAAATATAATCTTATGCAAGGGTGGACTGCTGGGGGTTTTCAGAGGTTCGGGAGAGGCCCTACCTAAGATTCTAGGCAGTTCAGAAAACTGCCAAAATCCCACTCTTAGCTGGTTCCGCCTGCCCCTTCCCTACCAGGAATGTGGCCTATTTTGGATGCAGGTAAGCGCAGGGCATGCAAAGAGGCTCAGGAAGGGCAAAAAACGGGCCTCCCGGAATTTCAGGAAGGCCAGAAACGGGCCTGTTTCCGGAGGGCCTCCGGAGCCTGGCAGAAGCCGTTTTCATCCTTCCAGAGGCCCGAGGGAAGCCTCCAGACTCTGGGGAGGGAGGTGAAAAATGGCCCTCCTGGAAATTCCTGAAGTCTGGAAATGGGCCTGTTTCCGGCTTTCCTCGAGCCTCCGGAGCCTGGGGAGGCTGTTTTTGTCCTCCCGGAGGGTCAAAGAAGGCCTCAGGAGCCCGGGGAGGGCAAAAACGCCCCCCTCCCTCTGCTGTGGTGCAGGAGGCTGACTAGGCCACGCCCACCCTGGCCACGCCCACCCAGCCAGAAATTTTTGAAGCCCACCCCTGATCTTATGTCACTTCATTCTATTTGACGTATTTGTGTATTCGATTGTTGTATTTGATCCTATAGCGATTGTACTTTTACCCTACTCTCTCATTTTAAATGGTTTGTTTAGAATTTTATTGGTAACATGTGTTTGAACCTGTGTGTTGATATGGCCACACACACACACACACACACACACACACACACACATATTATACTTGATGCAACATATTAAACCAGCGGTCAAGTAGTCCTCGACTTGTGACTATAATCGGGGACCAGAATTGCCATTGCTAAAGAAGTTGGTTGTTGAGCAAGCCTTGTCCGATTTTGCAATCTTTTTTTTGTCATGGTGGTTAAGCCGTTGTGACATGAATCATGCCATCTCCTCCTCCTCCTCTTCCTCCTCCCCCTCCTCTCCACACACCCCACTCCCTTCTAGCATGAAGATGTCACCTAATTGGATAATAAAACTTCTGCAAAAAAAAACCCAAACCAAGCTCCATGAGCACCAAGGACCCCACAGTCATTGTTCTCCTCCTCCTCCTCCTCCTCTTCTCTGCACACTCCCCTCCCTTCCAGCCCAGATGAATTCCCCAGTTGGGTCATGAAACATCTGGAAGAAACCAACCAAGCTCAGGGAGCACCAACCCTGACCTACAAGTATTCTCTTCTGTCCGTTTTCTGTTCCTCGTTACACCAACCTTCACTCCATATGGGGGGAGGCAGGCTAGTGTACCCGCTTTGTGGCATACGCCAATCCCCTGCTGCCCACACCCCTTTTTCAGAGAGCAGAAAGTTGCCAGATGGGGAAGGCTTCCCTCTCTCTCTCCCTCTCTCTCTCTCTCTCTCTCTTTCTCTCTCTCTCTCTTTCTCTCTCTCTCTCTCTCTGAGATTTAAATCCTGACAGCAGCATTGGCACCGATCTGCAAAACTGTCACTGACTTCAAAGCGACCAGCTTTCAGCATCTCATTTGCAGTTTGTTAGGCAGTTCATCGGCACATCTCCAAAATCTGCAGCTGTATCTGTGGGAGCAAATCTTGATCCTTTATGCGTTGGGATTTTATTCTGGAGATGGCACCGGATTCCTCCCATTTGTATCTGGGCCACCAGGGTGGCGGTGACTGTTGTTGTCGTCCTCATTGGTGCAATGGTGTATACACATTAACCCAAATGCGTTAAGGTACTGCTGTGCAAACCAGCACATACGTGGTACGTGCAAATGCAATGCAAAACAATCTATTAAATACAGATCGCTATGCCAGGCGCGCGTGCACATGCACACACACACACACACACACACACACACACACACACAGAGCGACGTACGCTGCCTAAGCGTTGGTTTTGCTATTATAGCCTTTATAAACAGTATAATCTTCGCATTATCTACTTTCGAAAGCAAAAAGAGAAGGAGCATGAGGAGGGGGAGAAGGAAGAGAAGAAGCAGAGAGGAGGAGGAAAGAAGAAGGAGGGAGAAGGGGAAGGAGGAGAAGGGAAGGAGGGAGAAGGGGAGGAGAAGGAGGAGAAGGGAAGGAGGGAGAAGGAGGAGAGGGAGAAGGGGGAGGAGAAGGAGAAGGAATGGTGGTGGAAGAGAAGGAGGAGGAGAAGGAGGGTGAGTAGGAGGAGGAAGAATTTAATGAGACAAATCTATGTATCAGGCCATATTATACACTGCTAATGGATTCTGTTCCCCAAAGGGACATTAGCAATACTGCTTCGTCTGTAGCACAGACTATAATTTTGTTTATCGCAAGTTGCAGATATGCTAAATAGAGCATCCATTTCAGCCCAAAGAAAACTGGATGGGCGGACTCTTCGAAAGGGACGTTCAGCGGAACTTTGAGCAACTCACACACACCCTTGCCCCAATGCAAAGATTACAGATGACAGATAATCAGAGTTGGAAGGGACCTTGTAGGTCATTTAGTCCACCACCACCCCCATCCAAGCAGGAGACCCTATACCATTTCTGACAGAGGGCAGCCCAGTCTCTTCTTGAAAGCCTCCAGGGATGAAGCTCCCACAACTTCTGAAGGCAACTTCTGTTCCACGGGTTGATGGTTCTCACTGTCAGAAAGTTTCTCCTTAGTTCCAGGTTGCTTCTCTCCTTGATTAGTTTCCATTTGTTGCTTCTTGTCTTGCTTTCTGATGCGTTGGAGAATAAGTTGACCCCGCCCCTTCTTTATGGAAGGCCCTTAGCTATAGGAACAGTGAATAGAATAACAGGGTTGGAAGGGATGTTGGAGATCTTCTTGTCCAACCGCCTGCCTAAGCAGAAGACCTGATACCATTCCAGTTGTCCAGTTGTCCAATCTCTTCTTAAAATCCTCCAGTGTTGGAGCACCCGCAATTTCTAAAAACAAGCCCTTCCACCGATTAATGGTTGGAAATGTCAGGAAATTTCTCCTTAGTTCTAAGTTGCTTCTCTCCTTGATGAGTTTCCACCCATTGCTTCTTGTCCTGCCCTCAGGTGCTTTGGAGAATAGCTTGACTCCCTCTTCTTTGGGGCAGCCCCTCAAATACTGGAATACTCCTATCATGTCTTTCTTTTCACTAGACTAGACATACTCCCCAATTTCTGCAACCGTTCTTCATACGTTTTCATCCCCAGGGCCTTTAATCGTCTTCGTTGCTTTTCTCTACCCTCTTTCTAGAGTTTAAACATCCTTTTTTTAATATCATGGTGAGCAAAACTGGATGCAGTCTTCCATCCCTGTTGGTTTAAACATCATCTGAATTCAGTTTTAACAGAAAATGACAGCAAGGCAAATTCAGCTTCTTGTCCTGGTCCCGCCCAGTTCTTCTCTAAAGTGTCACCTCTGACAGACTGTTGAAAGGTGAAATGCAGATTTCAAGTGGGGGGGAAAAAAAATTGCACCACTCTGTCTTAAGACAGTGTGCCTCCCAGCACATTTATTTCAGCCTTTCAGTTCCTCAAAAGAGGGAAAAAAAGAGAACTAGACTCAAATGTGGAACAGAGACTCGGCGTTATTTTAGATTTACGAAAATAAGAAACGAAAAGCAGATAAGATGAGTAGAAAGTCAGCACCCAACCCCCTAGAAGAAGGAAATGTTTTGAGGAATATTTAAAAAAATGTATTTCAGAATATTATATTTCTCTAGATGAGGAATGGAGAAACAGGCTCTTGGAGAGAAGAAAGCAAATACATCCCCACCATTCAAAAACGTAATGTACGTTTTTGAATTGTGAACCACCCAGAATCGTTTGCTGAGTTGGGTGTCTATAGAAATCCAATAAATAAATACATTAATAAATAAATATCAATTGGCCACAGGATGACCTGTTTTACAACTGTCACGACTTATGACCATAAATGGCCCGAATCCTAAAATCTTCCACATCCTTTCAGGAAATAACTTAGAAGAAGTTACTGTCATGCCCCTGTTGGAATCTGACTCGGAGGGGGAAGCTGAACAGCTGACAGGGAGTGGGAGTGTGGCTCCATTGGCTGTGGAGGAAACTGGGGAAGGGCAAAGTTTGGCTGGGCAGAGCAGGGGAGAGGTAGAGCAAGGCAGAAGGAATTCGGAGGAAGACCCAAGCCCACCCTCTTTTCATCCTAGGGCATGCAGGGAGGAATGGAGAAGGGAGCAATGTGAGTTGCATGGCTTACGTGGGAGGAAAGGGCCCTGATTCCCTTCATTAGCTGCAGCTGGGAACACAGTGTATAAAAGAGGAAGCTGCGCACAGCAAGTTGTTGGGAGCAAACTTGACTTTATCTTGTATCATCGTGGTTGATCTGTGTTCCTGGCAGAGAAGAGCAACCAAGATGATTAAGAAGCTGGAGGTTATAACATACGAAGAATGGTT
Source organism: Pseudonaja textilis (assembly GCF_900518735.1). Next base: position 12,014,510 of record NW_020769332.1, read on the forward strand.
GCTGAAACTGGGTCTGTCTAGTCTAATGAAAAGAAGGACTAGGGGAGGCACAATAGCAGTGTTCCAATATCTCAGGGGCTGCCCCAAAGAAGAGGGAGTCAAGCTATTCTCCAAAGCACCTGAGGACAGGACAAGGAGCAATGGATGAAAACGAAGGGAGGGGAGAAGCAACCTAGAACTAAGGAGGAATTTCCTGACAGGGAGAACAATTAATCAGTGGAATGGAAGTTGCCTTCAGAAGTTGTGGGTCTTTCATCACTGGAGGTTTTCAAGAAGAGACTGGATCGGGCTCCTGCCTGAGCAGGGCATTAGACTAGAAGATCTCCGAGGACCCTTCCAGTTCTGTTATTCTCTATTCCGTAAGTCGTTGAGCCTTTTTTCTTTTCCTTCCAGTAAAGAATTGGCTTTGGAACTTGGCAGTATCTGGCCAAACTTGGCTGAGGTTGGAAACCAAAGAGGATTGGTCCCTGCTAGCACTTGGGTGAGAGACCATCAGATGGTCTTTTAGGTCTTCAGGCTAGACTAAGAAATCACAACTAAGATCCCCGAAGACACCACAAACCACTGCTGCGAAGTCTGCGCGTACGTCATTGGCAGTCAAGCTCAACCTCCTGAGAGTGTTTTTGGCCTTTAATTAAGGCTTTACAAAGAATCCCCCAAAAGGGAAGGGATTGAATCACAGGCAACTGTTCTTGAACTCCCTGAAACTGGAAAGGAAGAGAAGCGGCGTAGTAAGTTGCTGAAGTTTGTACCTCCAGTGAAAAGTCGACATTTAGCGAAGGAAGTTTTGTCCGGACCCTCTGTGGAAGAGAAACATCAATTATGCATCAAATAGTTTTGGTTCAGCTCTTTTATTTCACCCAGCTGTAGTAGTTCCTTCCTTCCTTCCTTCCTTCCTTCCTTCCTTCCTTCCTTCCTTC
>NW_020769332.1:12036788-12055047 GCF_900518735.1 Pseudonaja textilis
GGGAGGGAGGGAGGAAGGAAGGAAGGAAGGAAGGAAGGTGACCACACCAATGAGGAGTGGGTGAGGTGCTAAAGGGCCTGCCTGAAGCACTCCAGGCTTATATTCTTATCCTTAAGTCGAGCCTCCCTATTCTGAGGCAAGGTACCTCCAAATAGCAGAAAAAGAAAGCCAGAAGAGATTAATGTTTAGCTTACTTCCCCGTCACTGAGCTTCTTTGAAGAAAAGATAGCCGGCATTGACCATTCCTTTGGCTCTGTTCTTTCAGCGGCTTGTCAATCTCTCCTTTGTTCCTTGCTTCCAAATCTCATTGGATGCCTTTGGGCAAGAGAGTCCCAGCCCTTCCCTGGGGCAGCCTCGGCGTTAAAGCGATAATAACTCTGCCTAGTTTAAGATCAGCTGACCGGCCATTGTCTGCTGTTTATTTTAGGCCTTTGGCTTTTTCCTAAAACCAGCAGAAAAAAAACAGCAGACTCGCTTTTCTCGCTGTCTCTGACAAGGCTGGGTTCCAGAAAACTCCAAAGCAGATTCATTTCTTACTAAGAGGTCCGCGCTGAAAGGAAATTCATCTAATTTAGAGCATTAGAATAGATCGAGGAGATGGAAATTTACTTCTCCGTTGGTGGCATCAGCCTACCGGTGGGTTGATATTCCAGCATTAAGCCACGATGGATTTGGGTTAGTTTTACTGTTGGGTGGTAGAAGCTTTTGCAAGTTTGTAAACCGTTAACTGTAAGCTCTCCAGAGTCATCCATTGACATAGGCAGCTGGAGAAAATGAATGATTGAATGAATGAACGAACTAATTGAGGAATAGAATAGAATAGAATAGAATAGAATAGAATAGAATAGAATAGAATAGAATAGAATAGAATATCAGAGTTGGAAGGGACCTTGGAGGTCCTCTAGCCCAACCCCCCTCCCTGGGCAGGAAACCCTCTACCATTTCAGACATACCATTGTCCAATCTCTTCTTAAAAACATCCAATGTTGGGGGCATTAACAACTTCTGGAGGCAATGGTATAGGATCTGAAATGGGCCTCCAGCTCAAGGAGAGGGTTGGACTAGAACACCTGCAAGGTCCCTTCCAGTTTCTGTTACTCTATCAGGACCAACCTTTTCCTAGCTTCAGATGTAGCCAACCAGGTGCTACCACCTTTAGAAATAAATCATGGTGGAAACCATAGTTTTCGTTATCATTTGGGCACAGGAGAAAGGAGCTGGAAAGCAGGTTAGTGGGGTGCGGAGGGAATGGGGATTTTACCATATATCCTTCCCCTGGCCACGGTCCATCAAGCCACACCATGCCCACCAAGCCATACACAGTTAAAAAAAATTGAATACCACCACTGCCCGCCCCATCTCTTCTCTGCCTCCCATTGAGTCCCAGCTGATCGGTTGGGTGTTCTTTGGTTGTCCTGCACAGGAGAACGGAGCTGGAAAGCAGGTTAGTGGGGTGGGGGAGGGAATGGGAATTTTGCAGTAACCTTCCTCTGCCATGCCCACCAAGCCACACCACCCTCATCGGGCCCACAAAACCTGTCGTAAAAAAATTTGAATACCACCACCGATCCTTACCGTTGACTCTAGTCGTCAGGTTTGGCGTTCACCCTGCTGAGTTGATTAGTCTTCAAACCTGACTTGGTTAAAAGGCGGAGGACATGCTGTCTCTTTCCACCAAATTCAACGTGAATTCCAAAAGGAAGCGCACAGATAACCTTATTTCCTTTAAATGAAGCAGGCAGCTTTGACAAACCCAATGCCGCCTTGCGTTTGAATCCGTTTGCCAAATGGGGCCTGTTAGCTGTTATGCTGTTGTGCTGATCCCCGCAGGCAATTTGGTGTCCAATTGGACACAGCAAAGTGACAGAGGAAAACAACGGAGCGATGAACCGTGGGTCAATGGCGCAATTCCTTTGGCGATTTGGTAAATGTTCGGAAACAACAGGTGGCGTTTTATTTAGTTAGTTCACTTGTGTCAGGGGTGTCCAACTCGATTTCATTGAGGGCCGCGTCAGGGTTGTGTTTGACCTCGAGGAAGATGGGGGGGGAACGGACAGATGAGCATGGCCATCTCGACGTCACTCATGTCCGAGGCACCTGTGGTGACCCAGGTGCTCTGCCAGCGAAAATCAACATCTGTTTTCGCTGGCAGATAATTGCAGGCCATGGCAGCTGAAAACGGAGCTCAGGAGACAGTGGTGGGATTCATTTTTTTTTTTACTACCGGTTCTGTGGGCGTGGCTTGGTGGGTGTGGTGGGTGTGGCTTGATGAGCATAGCTTGGTGGGCATGGCAGGGGAAGGATACTGCAAAATCTCCATTTCCTCACTAGCCTGCTTTCCAGTTCCATTCTCCTGTGTGGGGCAACAAAAGAAGACCCAGCCAATCTGCTGGGACTTGGGAGGGAGAGGAGAGATGGGGGCAGAGCCAGTCCTAGGTGGTATTGGCCGGTTCGCCAAACTATTCCAAATTTCTGCTATTGGTTCTCCAGAACTGGTCAGAACCGGCTGAATACCACCTCTATTGGGAGGGCCTCTCGGTCTCCATTTTTGCTTATGGAGTTACTATGGGCCGGTCCTTCACTGTTTTGGGGGAAGCCTCATGGGCCAGATCTAAGCACTCCATGGGCCTTGAGTTTGACACCCCTGATTGGTGTAGTATAGATACTCCTCAGCTTTCAGCCAGTCCTCGAGTGACCGTTTGAAGTTACATTGGCACCGAAACATTGACTCGCAGCCAGTTTTCACACATACGTCCGTTGCAGCATTCCCACGGTCACGGGATCAAAATTCAGGCACTGGGTTCATATTTATGACGGTTGCAGTGTCCCCAGGCCATGCAATTCTCCCCTTTTTGATACTTTCTGACAAGCAAAATCCATGGGGAAGCCAGATTCACTCCACAACCATGTTACTAACTTAACGACTGCGGTGATTCACTTAACAATGATGGCAAAGAAGGGCATAAAATGAAGCAAAGCTCTCACATAACAGCGGAAATGTTGGGCTCAATTGTGGTCATAAACCAAGGGCTACCTGTATTTTTAATCTCTCCCAATTTGGATGATGGATACCGATAGAATCAAATCCCAAACAATATCAGAAGCAAAAAATCCACCTTCCAGATTAAGTGCTTTTTTCCGGTGAGACCGGTCTATCAGGGCAACCAAATATGGGATGGAGCATCCTGTTTCTGCCTGGGTTTGAATCCCAGAAAGGTTATGGCTAGTTGACGAGAGCTAAATAGCTTGTAATCGATCTATCCTAGTCTCCCTTTCTTTCTTTGTTGGTAAAATGTAAATTCAACATCTTCCAGATTATAATGGTGTCCGAGAAAGTCTTGGAAGATAAGGAGATGCTGCCCAAGGACTGATGAAAGAAGAGACAGCATAGCCCAAGCTGCATAATGGGTAGAGAAACTAGTTTCCTGTGCTGTAAAGGGAGTGGGACAGAGTGTAGAGTTGTAATTGCAGGAACGTTCCAATCTCGGATGGCCAACCTCAGATAAAGAATGTTTCCAAGCAAATACAACTCAGGTAAACAAAGTCACTAATCTAAAGGAGGATTAGAGAGAGGAAGTAAACACATGTTAGACTTTAACTAGAGATAATTAATTACTGTGCTAAACAGTAATGAAAGTTAAGCAGTAACAAAAGTTAACCAATGATGGAGGATAATTAAAAATGTGTATAAATGCAAGACTAGACTCCAATAAAGATGATCATGATTCAGTTGTTCATGATCAGACAACTTGACTGCCTCGTCACTACAACAACAGAGGTGGTCTTCAGCAGGTTCTGACCAGTTCTGGAGAACCAGTAGAGGGAATTTTGAGTAGTTCAGAGAACCAGTAAATCCCACCTCTGACTGGAGATTTTACAGTATCCTTCCCCTGCCACGCCCACAGAACCGGTAGCAAAAAAAAATCTGAATCCCACCACTGGTGTGGAGGGGGAAATTGTGTTTTCAGACTTGCAAGGTTCTGTTAACATAGCTTTACAATAAATTAGAATTAGCTTATCTGGTCCTGTTTCCTGTCTGGTCTATCTGATAAAGCTGACACAGATACAACCCAATGCAATAAATTGATGGTTGTCTACCAGCCTCATAGGTTAAAGTGATGCGTGAGCATCACTTCCCTCTGAAATACGGGGAGCATCAGAACTGAGCATGTCTCCATGGGGCAGGGTATATTCCACAGTGTGGAGGATTCCACTGAAAAGACCGAACCCTGAGTCAGAGACCATGTAGCTCCTGTGAGGTGGAACCCTCAGAAGATCTTCTCTAGATGTTCAGACTGGAGGAGCTGAGTCACATTTGGCAAGGTGGTTTTTGATATAACTTATTGCTGTGGTGTCTATGGCCTTAATGGGTACCTAACCAACTCTTTGAGCTGGACTCAGAAGCAGGATAGCAGTCAATCCAGTGATGTCAAACTGGGGTTGCCTCAGGCAATGTGGCCACCACATTCTCTACCTGATATAACTTCCAAGTCACCTCCAAATATCTCTTGTGATATTTGTAAGTTGTTTCATCCCACTCTCCGTAATGTGGATGACACTACACATCCGGTTGTGGTGTATGTCGGTTCCTACAGATACTTTGGAGTTTTCCAACACAATGCCATTAAAATTCCAGAACTAACCAAGTGAACTCTTGTTCCCAAGTTAAATAGACATAGGTAAAAAAATAGCCGGTGGAAGGAGAGAACAGTCAAATATTAACTCCCCCTTGCAAATAGGAAGTTAGGTATCAAAGGTCACTTTAAAAAAAAAAAAAAGCACAGGGATTGCTTAAGTTTGTGGCTAAATTCTTATCACACCCTAAAGAAACCAATTTTCTGGTTTTGCAAAATGTGCTGCGTCTTCAACTAGAAGAGCAGGTCTTTGTAAAGAGTATCTTAAACCACTGAAGAAGATGATGAGAAACTTAACCAACATGAAATCTCACCCAACTTACCAATAAAGGCTGAAATAAGATATCCTTGGTGCTCTCTGAGCTTGGTGGTTTCATTACCCAACTAGGGAACAACATTAGTGCTAGAAGGAGGAGGAGGAGGAGGAGGAGGAGGAGGAGGAGGAGGAGGAGGAGGAGGAGGAGGAGGAGGAGGAGGAGGAGGAGGAGTAATATGGTTGTGGGGTCCTTGGTGGTCCTTGAGCTTGGTGTTTTCTTGCAGACGTTTCATTACCCAACTAGGGAACCTCATCGATGCTAAAATGGAGTGGGATTTGTGGAGTGCAGAAAGAGAAGGAGAATTGTGAGGTCCTTGGTGCTCTCTGAGCTTGGTGATTTTCTTGCAAGCATTCCATCACCCAACCTAAGTAACATCATCAGGGCTAGTCCTGGCAACCAAGCTCAGAGAGCACCAAGGACCCCTCACTCAACTTGACCTGTCGTGTGAACGCATCTGCTGCTCGCTTGCCTGAAAGGGGTTCCTCTCAGGATTCCTGACCACCAGAGTTCTCCAGGGTACGGTTGAGGTTTGGGGTTGGGTTGTTAGGAGCTTCTGTCTCAGTGTAAACATACGCACACAGAGAGAGAAAGATTTGGATTGCTCTGTACTTGGCCTGCTGTCAAATATGAATGTTTTTGACATAATCGTTTACTCTTCCTAAGAAACTGAGACTCTTCTGTTTCCAACATGCTTACAGTCTCTTGGCAGGGCACGAAGCAGCTGAAATGGTGAGATGGTTGTTAATCTTTTTTTTTTTAAAGAGAAATGCAAACCATGAGGCTCTGAAATGATTTCACAAGGACTTCCAGCTCCTTGCGGGTGAAAGGACCTTAGTCTGGGGGCAGCTGCTTATTTCTTCCTTGTGTTCCTTTTCTTAATGCCAGTTTAATCCCTTACAAGACAATCCCATCTAGGTTTAGCAAGAGGTCATTTCCTGCAGGTCCTCTAGCAAGTATTCCTTGACATTTTAAGGTGGTGTCCAGGCGTACAACTTCTTCTGAAGTGGGCTGAGCTTCATTAGACTGCAAATGGGAATGGAGTAAGTTGTAAATAAGTGAGCAATGTTCTTCCTGTATGTTGAGAAGAAATAGAGACATAAAATTATGGTGCTGGACGGTTGCTAAAGGTCAACTAGCCAGCCTTCAGCCTAGATGGTCATCAAAACCATGTCCAACCACCCATGAGAAGTGGCTGTGTTCTTAAAAACTCGAGAGATGGAGAAGCCTTCATAGTAGCGTGACTACCTCCTACATCTGCTAGGAGACTGGTGGGCTGCCTTGTGCAGTTGGTGGAAAGCCCTACGTAGTGGTTGCAGTGTAGAAGAAGCGGTGGTCCATAATGAACAAACAATCAGCATGAGCCACTTAGGTCAGACAGACCAACATTTCTCAATCTTGGCAACTTGAAGATGGTGGGGACATTAACTCAGAGAATTCAATTTTGGACATCTATCCATCCTCAAGTTGCCAAGGTTGAGATAGATTGGCTGAGGAATTCTGGGGATTGATGTCCACCCATCTTCCAAGGTTGAGAAACAGGGTGATAGACCATGGTTGGCTGAGGACTTGTGGGAATTGACATCCACCTATCTTCTAAGGTTGAGAAACAGTGAGACAGACCATGGTTGACAGAAATTCTGGGAATTGACATCCACCCATCTTCCAAAGTTGAGAAACAGTGAGACAGACCATGGTTGACTGAGAAATTCTGGGAATTGACATCCACCCATCTTCCAAGGTTGCCAAGGATGAGAAACAGTGAGATTGACCATGGTCTCTCTTGAACCCAGTCTATCGCTTGGATTCCTAATGTAGAGAAGAATGCCACTTGACCTATTTGGAACATCTTACTAGGTTGGCATCCATGTCCCCAAAGGATTACAAAATCAGTTGCTGGCCCGTGAACAAAACCTAACCTTCTCTATTGTATCTTTCTTGTTTGTTTTTGGCAGGCAAAACGAAGATGAGGACTTCCTACCCACGGGTGAAACATCCGTCGATTCCTACCCAAACTGGCTCAAATTCCACATTAGCATTAACCGGTACGAGCTGTATTCCAGGCACAACCCAGCGATTGGCACCTTGCTGCACGATTTGGCTACCCAGAAAATCACCAGTGTTGGTAGGTTGCCGCTTCAACTACCGTTGCCATCTGTGTGTCGGTGCAACTGTGTCTTCTATGGCTGGCTTGGGAGATGCTTCTTTTGCAGGAGTTGAATTTGACCGTCGGTGACGTTTATATTTATAGTTATGATATTTAGAGTCTTTTTTTAATGCATTGTCCCACCCACCTTGGCCCTTAGCTCCACCTAGGTCCTCTGGCCACACCCCCTTTGCAATGCAACTGTTGAGTTTCTCCTTCTGGTCTTAGAACCTCATACAGATACAGAGTTGACCTACGAGGGGCGGGTTACCAAATTTGGCCACTTTAAAACTTGTGGACTTCAGCTCCCAGAATTCCTCAGTCAGCCTGGCTGAGGAATGCTGGGAGTTGAAGTCCAGAAGTCTTAAAATTGGAGACTCCTGTCTTAGACCAACAGTGCTATTTCTCAATGCCATTAAGCTCATGGCCTGCAGAATTGTGACATTCCCATCTGAAAGCAGGTGAAGGTGAGTGACCAGAGGTTAATTAGGCCAACCCATAAGTTATAGGTCAACTCTGTGTCTGAATGAAGTTTACTGGGCTTCTGTCTCAGTTAAAATGGAAGTTGGCAGAATGCAGTTCGCCCCGCCCATGTTTTCATTCAAGGCTAAGCCAAACACATTAAACTATGTTCCACTTTATCTCCAGGATATAACAGGTATTCTGCCTTCTTTATTTAGCGCTATGCCTTTGGCTGCTCCTTGTGGAGTTGTTTTGTACCCACAGAATTCTGGGACTTGAAGTCTACACTTCTTTTTTTTAAAAAAATAATTTTATTAAAGTTTTACAATTTTAAAAACAAATCATATTTACAATTTTTGCAGTACGTTGTGGCATCGGCTTTTCCATATTCATATAGAACTAGTCTCTGATTTCCAGTTTTGAGCATACATTGTTCTAGCTGCTGTCAATATGTGTATTATTATATATTCAATTTCTTTCTTGTCATCACCTCGAATTATCCCTAATAGGAATATTTCAGGCTTAAGTTCTATTCCCCACCCCCTACCCCAGTTATTTCTTGCAGCCAAATCCTTATTTTGTTCCAAAATTTCCTTGCTTTAGAGCACAACCACCACATATGAAAGAAGGTGCCTGGTGTCTTTTAATATTTCCAACATTTTTGGCTGCTCCTTGTGGAGTTGTTTTGTTTCTCCACATACCCACAGAATTCTGGGAGTTGAAGTCCACAAGCGGCCAAGGCTAGAGACCCCTGATGTAGTGTATATTGGAGGCGGCGAGCCTTTTGAGAGCTGCATGCAATGAAATTTCATTTTTAATGTACGCCGGTGAGTGTACATTCAAAGTGACAATGAAGTTAGTCTAAATCTAAATTCTCCCCATCCTGTAAGGTTGAAGGTAAAGGTTCCCTTCGCGCATACATGCTAGTCGTTTCTGGCTCCAGGGGGGCGGTGCTCATCTCTATAACAAAGCCGAAGAGCCAGCGCTGTCCAGAGACGTCTCCGTGGTCATGTGGCCGGTATGACTGAACGCCAAAGGCACCTGCTGTTACCTTCCCACCAAAGGGGTCCCTATTTTTCTACTTGCATTTTTAATGTGCTTTCGAACTGTTAGGTTGGCAGAAGCTGGGACCAGTGACGGAAGCCCACTCCGTCATGCGGCGCTAGGGATTCGAACTGCCGAACTGCCGACCTTTCTGATCGACAAGCTCAGCGTCTTAGCCACTGACCCACCGCGTCCCTACAGCACGTCTCAAACCTGTAGTAGATTGAACTTTGGAAGGATTAGAACATGTTTCTGTCCCTTGTAAAACCCATTTTTCCATTTTTTTTTATTATTTTTTTGTTTCACTCGGCACGACTCTCTTCAGAGGTTTAATTATCTCTTCAAGGTTTCAACCAAAGGCAAGCAGGACTTGGCTCAAGGAAAGGTGAGGGGCGTTTTGTGCCTCTAATTACAGAACTAAAGTACAGAAGTGACCATAATTAGCCATTTTCTTTGTGCAGTTGAAAATTTGCATCTCTAATAATGCCACCTGCGTGAGCCAACAAGCTCCTTAATTAGAAGCTCTGCATGGTACACAGCATCAAGACGCAACATGTTAATAATTCCAGGCGCTCCTTTTTCCTTATTAAAATTAGGAGGATCACCCTTGATTCCTAAGGAATGGCATTGTCTGCAAGTCTTCTTTTATCGTCCTACCTGGCCAGAATGAGCCCATAAATGGAATCAGTTCATTTCTAACATCTCAAGCACTTTCCGCTTGGGTGGGTCGTGTAATTTTTTTTAAAAAGGTACTGTAGAGTTATGGGAAGGATGAGGACTTTGCATAGACCATTATGCAGACCTTGTAGGTCATCTAGTCCAACCCCCACTGCCCAAGCAGGAGACTCTACACTATTTCTGACAGATGGCAGTCTAGTCTCTTCTTGAAAGCTTCCAGGGATGAAGCTTCCACAACTTCTGAAGGCAACTTCTGTCCTATGGATTGATTGTTCTCACTGTTAGGAAATTCCTCCTTATTTTCAGGTTGAATCTCTCCTTGATCAGTTTGCATCCATTGTTCCTTGTCTGGCTTTCAGGGGCTTCGGAGAATAGCTTGACCCCCTCCTTCTCTCTGTGGCAGCCGCTCAAATATTGGATATTATCTGGGAGAACATCCAGAAAATGAGTCCAGAAAAGGTTGGATGACTTAAATGTTCTACAGGTGACATGATGAATGTTTAGGTCATCCAGCTTCTTCTCATGAAGTAGTCCTACAATTTGGTCCAAGGCTGGAGAAAAGTCCTGTCTGAAATCCTGCAGAACAGTTGCTAATATTGGCTGGTAATTATGGGCAAAATGAAGAAAGAGGTTGACCTAGGAGAAGGGAATTATCCATGTTCTTGTTTTAATCTTTGATTCAGAATCACAAGGACTAGAATCTTCAGCCGTGGTAGCGCAGTGTGGTGGTACAGTATTGCTTGTGATGGCTGCCTGCAATTTGGCAGTTCAAATCTCACCAGGCTCAAGGTTGACTCAGCCTTCCGTCCTTCCGAGGTGGATAAGATGAAGATCCAGACTGTTGGGGACAAGAGGCCGACTCTGTAAACCGCTTAGAGAGGACTGTAAAAGCACTGTAAAGCGGTATATAAGTCTAAGGGCTATTGCTATTGCTAGCGGAGAGACTAGAACTTAGGCCTTTGCAGGCCAAAAGTCCCACGTTCTCACATTTTACTAAACCAAAACTAGACATACCATGTGATAACTTAGCACCATGTGCTTCATCAGCATTGAGCTAACTAGATTAATTATCCTTTTGGAGGTGGTTTCTTCTACTATTCCTTTCTTTTTCCTCTTGTTGTATTGATTAGGTGTCATTAAGTTGTGGTCAACTCTTAGCAACCACATCAATGGATTCTCTTGATTACAATCTTCCCTAACTTGGTCCTTCGGATCTTCCAACAGTTCACTCATGGCAGCTGTAGCTGTGTCCACCCACCGTGCTGTTGATCTTTTTTTCCCTTCTTCTTCCTTCCATCTTTCTTAGCATCAGATCTTTCTTCAGAGATCTGGGTCATTGCATAATGTGCCGAAAGTAAGATTGTGTGAGCCTGGTCATTTGTGTTTCAAGTAAGAATTCTACATTGATTTCTCCCTTTTATAGCACTCTAACAGTTCTTAAATAAGAAGAGTCTGATTGTAATTCTGTCCTTGGTGTTCGTCTTTTCTAGATGCAGAAAACGTTTGGCGGTGGAAGTAGAGAAATATGATTTGTTTCTGCTTCTGATGTTCAGATACGAAGTTGAGATTTTCTGAATGATAAACTAGGCATGTCCCAAAGGTGTTTTTTTTTTTCCAAGAGGCAACTGGACTTTCTTTGCTTTTCCTTGAAAGACATCTCGTTTCTTATCCCAGAAACTTCTTCAATTCTGACCGAACGGTGAAGGATGGAAGGATTTATATTTTTTGTAGTCATCTGGTCTTTAGCACTCTCTCTGAGAATCATTGAGGCCACTTGGAGGTTTATCTGGGCCCTCAGGATCAGCTGGATAGTACAAAATAGGTGTGGAACCTTCTTGGAATAGTCTTCAAGGAAAAACAAAGCCCAGTTGCTTGTTGAAAAAGCACCTTTAAAACTGGATGTCTGAGAACCTCCATAGGCAGATAAAGTAGGCATTTTACACACACCTCTTGCTTACTCTTTTCCACCCAAGTCTTTCCTGAGATTTGAGCTAGAATCCCGATCGAAAGATGTAGCTCAGCGCCACTCTAGTATTTTCACATCAGTTCATAAGTCAAGTCAGAGCTTTGATTTGATTTGAAAACTTGATGAGAGAGAGAGAGAAGTAAAGCGATCTTCGGGACTGTCAGATTGATTGAAAGGCATTTATCCCAACCTGTTGATTAGATGTTACTGTTAGAAAAGCTGATTTGATGCAGCGAATCAAGGAAATTGGCTTGGAGTCACATCTTCGAGTTGAAACGTTGCACATTCTGGAATCTAATGTCTTATCAGCACAGGAATTAGAGGTTCATCATCCATCCCACCACTGTCAGAAAAGCAAAACCATATGATGTTAACTATTTCCCTTTAAAAAGGCGAAGCCCATTGGATGGAGGGCAACATTTGAAAAAGCAAAAACGGAGCGAAGCAAATAAATACAATAACATGCTGACCACTAGCCGAATAAATGTTACATTTTGCGGGTCATTGACTGAATAAATATTATTGATGGATGGATGGATGGATTTACTGATTGACTCCACTTTCTTTAGATTACGAAAGAAGTGGAAGGGTCTCGAAATGGCTGATAAACATCTGGATATAAAACTCAATTGGACAGGGCCTATTTTTGAGATTAGAATAGAAACTGATCAAGGAGGGATCCAACCTAGAACCAAGGAGAAATTTCCGGATGGTGAAAGCAAGAAACCAGAAGTTGTGGGTTCTCCATCACTGTCGGTTTTTAAGCACACCTGGATAGCTGGTTACCTGAAATAGTACAGGCTTTCCTGCCTATACTTTCCTGATCACCAAGTCCCTTCGGTTATTCTGTTGTCTATTCATTTGAATTTAAATCTTGAACTTTAGGCTAATCTGGGTGCCTCCCCTCTCTCCCTCTCTCTCTCCCTCCCTCCCTCTCTCTACACACACACACACACACACACACACACCACATAACTTTAGAGGGCCCCGGTATGTATGATTAACTCAGGCTAAAGATTATCCAGGACTGTTTACGCCATCCTGAAATCCCATAAAGATGCAAATGATCCTTTTAATCTGTAGGCATCTCAGCAGCCCCCCCCCCCGTGCCAAGTGAATGGAAAACAGAAATGAGGTGAGGCCATCTTACACGATGATTAACCCAAGCAAATGACAAACTTCCACCAAGATCAGGCGAGATCAAGTTCTGCAGAGGAAAAGCTCATTAAGAAGAAGGAATCTGAATTTCAGCTGACTTTTTACCTCTTTTGCTCCTTTCGGCTGAAAAGAATGCTGGAAGAGTTTCAGCATTGCACGGTGGAGTGTTTTCCACGACTCTCCCCGGTTATGAGCCAAGCCTTTAATTATATTCTGCTACCCTGCCCTTGCATTCTTCTTTGAGTCATCTCACACTTCCCAGATCGTGCAGGTTCAATGGAGAGATCCAACTTGGAACGGAGGAGAAATTTCTTAACGGTGAGGACAATTAACCAGTGGAACAACTTGTCTCCAGAAGTTGTACTATGCTCCAACACTGGAGGCTTTTAATAAGAGGCTGGACAGCCAGTTGTCCGAAATGGTCTAGGATGTCCCTGGGGTTGGACCTGAAGACCTCCAAAGTCCCTTCCAACTCTATTATTCTGTGTTTATCTTAGCTATATACCCAGCAGTGGGATTCAAATAATTTAACAATTAAAAGTTCTCTTTTAATTAAAGTTCTCTGCCCTAATGATTTGTTCCAACGATCAGTTCACCAAACTGCTCAGAAACTCAACAACCGGTTCTCCTGGAGAGGTGCAAACTGGCTGAATCCCACCACTCTATATATCCCCTTTTTGACCTAGAAAAATTTCCACCTTTTACATAAGTTGACATCAGCATTCCTAGTTTTATTAGGTTGCACATGAGCAACTGAAGGAGTTTTTGATGCTAATTTATGACCGTAATTTGTGCCTTAAGTTGGTTTTCTTCTCTCTTTATTTTTGGATTTCAAGCTTAGCGATTTCAACTCGGCTTTCCATTCAGATTCGCCTCTCGTTTGGGTTTTTCTCTTTTTAAGTATCCCCAGAGGGTTTCTGAGTTACTTGGGTAGATGGTAGCACAAGCAACCCATTAACTTCCAGGAGAAAGAGAGAGGATTGGTTACTGGGTGAATGATAATGGGCCTAACTCATTAGGAGGCCCCGTTTGATGGATGACCTCAAAGTGCTTAACATAGCAAATAAAAATAAATCAGAATATATGATCCCGGTTGGCTGCAGGCATGAAAACATCTCTAATAACAGCTCGGCTGTGGAAGTGTCAGTCATCCCAGAATGTGCCAGTTTACCACCATTCCTGGATCTTGGCGGAAATCCTCTAAATGGCCATTCAACCCTTCAGGGAGATCAAACTTGGAATTCAATGTCATGAAGGTCAAATCGCTTTTACGGTACAACAACGCATGTCCGCCTTGACTTACAACCCTCATTCGGCCTGGAATGACAGCCGTAAGACATCATAATTCGAAGCATTCGGACGACCAGATTTGAATTTACAGCTGTTTTTACAATGCTTGTTAAGTGAATGCTGCAGTTGTTAAACAAATTTTCCCCATTGGGCTTTTTCTTATTTTCTTTTTTTGCTGGAAACAGGAAGTCACAGCCAGAAACCAGCAAAAAAAAAAGTCACAGATTGTGATCACGCAACTGCAGATGTTGCAAATAGCTGTAAAGGTGAGCTGGTTCGAGCCCAGTGATCATGTGAACTTCGGGGTTCTGTGGTCGTTGTAAGTCTAAAAATGTCTCTAGGGAGTTCCAGGCTAACTTGGAACAACTGTAAAGCAAACAGTTGTACATCAAGGTGTACCAGTAGCGAATCTTGCAAGTCTGAATGTGCGTCCTTCCTCCCTTTATCTTCATGAAAATTAAGGTTTTTTTTTTAGTGACCCGTAGGGACTCTTGGTGCCCGTCTTCCTAGAAGAGCTGTGGTGGTACAATAGTTAAAGTCCAGCATCGCAGGCAAACTCTGGCCACAGCCTGGAGTTTGATCCTGACGGAACTGAAGATTGACTCAACCTTCCGTCTTTCCGATGTTGGTAAAATGAGGAACCAGATTGTTGGGAGAAAGATGCTTCTATGTTGTAAACTACCCAGGGATTGCTTTAAACTCAGTGGTGGCATTCAATTTTTTTTTTTTTGCTACCTGTTGGCTTGGTGGGTGTGGCATAGCTTGGCGGGTGTGGCTTGGTGGGCATGGCAGGGGAAGGATACTGCAAAATCTCTATTCCACCCCACTCCAGGGGAAGGATATACTGCAAAATCCCCATTCCCTCCCCAGCCCACTAACCTGCTTTCCAGCTCCGTTCTCCTGTGCAGGGCAACCAAAGAAGACCCAGCCGATCAGCTGGGACTCGGGAAGCAGAGAAGAGATGAGGGTGGGGCCAGTCAGAGGTGGGATTTACCGGTTCTCTGAACGACTCAAAATTTCCACTACCGGTTCTCCAGAACTGGTCAGAACCGGCTGAAGACCACCTCTGTTGAAAGTGCTATGGGGTGGCATATAAGCCTAAATGTTATTGCTATCGTCATTGCTCTTGTCTAAGAAGTTTTCTCATGTAGTAACTCTTCTATCTTTTCCGCAAGGCCGTTCCCGCTTCCCTCTCCAAGTTGCTTCCAAGACGACCTCAGTTGTCCCTTGGCTGATTCAGACTTGGGGGGCGGGGACAGAAGCCCTAAGGTTGATGTTGGCCATCTGTGTTGGGTTCTCAGGGAGCTTTGGCAGCTACTTGGAGCTGCCCCTGGGGTGGACCCCTCCCCCGCCTCTCTCCTCCACCTCTCCCAAACTTTGCTGCCTGTTCAGTCAACTCCGGTTGAAAAACGAGGCCACCTCTTACATTTTCCGAGAAGGCTGGAAACATGTTCTAGCAACTCCACCCGCCGAGTGTGCTCTATCATGTTTTTTTAATGTCTAATCTATTTTTTGTGCATGTCTCAGGGATGAAGGCAGAACTGAGCCAGTGCTCCAAGCGACTGTGAATTTGCCAGAGAGCTAAGAGTCAAACCTAGCAAACTCCTGGAGTTGTTGTTTTCTTTCAAAAAGAAAAAAAAAAGAAAGGAAAAGATTGATGGTGCGTTTGTCTAGCCTTCCCCGCACCCAAAAAATTAGCCTACTCGGCACATCAGCTTAATCTAATATAGGAAATCTCCATGCTCCGTCCAGGCCGTTTTCAGCACAGATTGCTGGACGGCCTTTAATTTCTAATTTCGTTTTTTTTTTTCCCGTAGGAGAAGTTGAGTAAAATGTGAGAGAAAGCTGGGATCAGCAAAAAAAAAAAGAAAAAAAACCCCCCAAAGCTGGAAGTTCTTTCTTTTGCTCTCTCTCTCTCTTTTTTTTTTCCCCCCGGAGCTGAAGAGTAATTAAATGGACCAAATTTGCATAACATTTTATAGCATGGGAAAAAAAAAAAAGATTACACCAGAAGGAGTAATTAAAGGAATGTATAGCTAATAGCTGCAGTTTGAGGGTGAGATAAAATGGGCAAAAGGAAAGGGGGTGAAGTCTAAAGCAAATCAGGATGCAAAATAAACTGGCCGGATTTCAGATTTTAAGCCTTTCTTTCCTTTTTTGGGGTGTGTTTGTGCATGTGTGTGTGTGTGATTCGTGTTCCACACCTTTTTTTTTTTTAACCTGTATTATGGTAATCAGATATTGGTCACAGATGCTGTCTTGACATTTTTGTCTCTTGCTATGAACATCCCAGAAGGATTGGGGTGAGGTGGGGCAGTGATGGTATGCTACTGGTTTGGACCGGTTTGGCTAAAAAACAGCCGACGATCAGCTGAGAGGCGGAAAAGCTGCTTGTGCGCATCAGGCAAAACATGCCCACCGAGCCATGCCGAACCAGCGGTAAATCAATTTTAATCCCCTCCCCTGGGTGGGGGGACAGGATAGCTGTCCTCCAGGACTTGAGGGGCTGTCACAGAGAAGGCCCGAAAGCGCTTTTTCCAAAGGCAACTGGACTTGGTTTTCCTTGGAAGACATTTTGCAACCTCGAAGACCTTTAATAGATGAACAGAGTTGGAAGGGGCCTTGTAGGTCCTCTAGTCTAACCCCCTGCCCAAGCAGGAGACATGACACCAATGATGGCAAACCTTTTTTGTTGGGGTGTGCTGAAAGCACCTGCGTGTCAGTACCCGCAATACAATGCGCCCCCCTGAGCATGCGCACGCAACACCCCCCTTTCCACCCCACCCTTTTACCTATGCTGCACATGCACATACCTCCCAGCTGATTTTTGGCCCATTTGAGGCCATTTTCGCCCTCCCGGGGGCTCAAGGGAAGCCTCTGCAGTCTTTGGAGGCCGAAAAACGGGCCCGTTTCGGCAGTTCTGGTATTTCCGGAAGGTCCGTTTTTTGGCCTCCTGAGACTGCAGTGCAGGTAAGTTAGTCTGGGGCTTGCACGTCCACACAAATGTGGGCTCGCCATCACGGCCCTACACCATTTCTGACAGATGGCAGTCCAGTTTCTTCTTGAAAGCTTCCAGGGATGAAGCTCCCACAACTTCCAAAGGCAACTTCTGTTCCATCAGTGGATTGTTCTCACTGTCAGAAAATTTCTCCTTATTTTCAGGCCGCGTCTCTCCTGGTTCAGTTTCCGTCCATTCTTCCTTTTTCTCCTTTTATACTGATTGCAACATAAATAAACGTATCTCCACAGATGGGTAATTTCTCCGTTAACGTTACTAGGTGTCAGCCAAACCATATGGTGCAGTTTTATGGGTTTTTGTTTTCCCCTGAAACTTTTCCTCCTGTTTTCTTTCCCTAGCCATGAAGTCGGGAGGAACCCAGCTCAAACTCATCATGACATTCCAGAATTATGGACAGGCCTTGTTCAAGCCAATGAAGTAAGTTGGGAATCTGTCTGTCTGTCTGTCTGTCTGCCTGCCTGCCTTATGAAATTCCTTGAGCAGCCTCTCTGGCTATGAAAATAACCAATGGTGGACTACCATGAGTCGGGATCCACCAAACAACGAAATATATGTGTCTCAATGAATTATGTGTCTCGGCGGTGGCTAGCTAGCTATCAGGATTCTGGCAGTTACCCCCATTTAAATCATGAGTCTCGAGCCAAACTTCCAAAATTCTAACTGGAGAGTATGATTGATGACTCTGGGCTATGGACATGTCCCATTGGAGAATATGAATTATGATACACCCAGGGGGTGGGAGAAAAACCATGGTCAAGGGTGACAATGAATGATGTGTCTCAGAGTTGGCTACATCCTGGCAGCGCCGGCAGGTTTACTCCTAATAAATCTTTAAGTTTGAAAATCTGGCTAGAGGGGGTAACTACCGGAGCCCTGACAGACGCGGTAGGGAGCCACAGCAGAGGGATGAAAGAGCCACATACGGCTCCAGAGTCACGAGTTGCCAACCTCTGGACTAGGGAACCAGGATCCAGTTTCTGCTTAGGAAGAACATTAGATGTTCATTGGGTCTGGATTCACACACAATTCTGGGCTGTGAGATGGCTTGTTTGCTCTCGATGGAAGGAAAGGCGTGAATTCAAGCTTTGAATGAGCAAATCTGGATTAGATTCTGCGTAAAGCAGGCATTCCTGGAAATGTAGGGGGGCCAGGAGGAAGAAGCCTGCTGGGCAACAAAGGCGGTGGGCTGCCCTCTGTTCTGACTGCTCCCAGGGGGACATTGTCCTTCCAAATCAGAGGGTTAGAATAGCAATCAAAGGGCAGGGAGGGAGGGTGGGATGAAGGCCTGGTGCATCGAGGTAGGCTTAGCAGGGAAGGGAGGGACAGAGGGACGGAGGGAGGAAAGGGGGGAGGGAGGAGAAGAGAGGGAGGGAGGTGGGGAAAGATGGAAAAAGGAGGGAAGGAAGGGAGGGAGGAGAAGAGAGGGAGGGAGAGGGGGAAAGATGGAAAAAGGAGGGAAGGGAGGGAGGGAAGGAAGGAAGAGGAAGGAAAAAAGGAGGGGGGGAGGAGAAGAGAGAGAGGGAGAGGGAAAGATAGAAAAAGGAGGGA
>NW_020769332.1:12073419-12092941 GCF_900518735.1 Pseudonaja textilis
GGAGGGAAGGAGGAGTGGGGAGAGCAGAGAGGGAAGAAAAAGAGGGAAGGAAGAGAGATAGAGAAGAAAGGAGGGAGGGGAGGGAGGGAGAGAGGGAGGAAGGAAGGAAGGAAAAGGGAGAGAGGGAGGGAAGGAAGGAAGGAAGAGAGGGAGGGAAGGAGGAGTGGGAGAGCAGAGAGGAAAGAAAAGAGGGAGGGAAGAGAGAGATGTTGGAGAAGGAAGGGGGAAGGAAGGAAGGAAGGAAGGAAGGAAGGAAGGAAGAGAGGAGGAAGGGAGGGAAGGAAGGAAGGAAAAGGGAGAGAGGGAGGGAGAGAGGGAAGGAAAGAAAACATTGCACCCAGTGCAATGAATGGAAATAGACCAGTCATTCCTTGAAATGCATTTCTACATCTTGCTAGCTCTCCGCTTGCCTGAAAGAATGGCGCAAAGGAATGATTTGTTAGCACTCAGGTGGGAGAGAAAACTTCAATAACTCCGGCTGTAATTTTCGAAATAATCATTTGCCGAAAATCAATGCGAGTTCTGGGGACTTTTGTTCCTCTTGACCAATCACAGAGGTTTATGGATTTCCACCCCTGTCGTTCCCCCTCCCCCATTCCCCCCACCCACCCTCTGGGAAATTGACAATAGCAGCTCTGCTTCACTGGCTTGAAAGAAAAAAGGGAGATTAGAATCTTTCCCACCTTTTTAAAATTTTCTTTTAAATTTTTTTTAAAGAACGTGCTCAGGATTATTCGCATTCCCCAGGTTCTGACGCTGGAAAGGGAAGAATAGGCGACAAGCTGTTAAATTGTCCTTATCACCAAGAGAGAGAAACGATTGTTTCAAATGGTATGGGAATTGACGTCAGAGAAACGATTGTTTCTGGGAATTGACGTCAGTCAAACCGGTCGTTCTCGACTTGCAGCCATTGTTTGTGAAGTGAGTTGCGTGAAATGTTACAATGTTAAGTGAATCACTCAGCCGTTAAGTGAATCCAGGTCCCGTCTGTCCCCCCTGGTTTACTTCGCTTGTCAGAGGCTGGATGGGAAGGTTGCAAATGGCGACCACGTGACCCCAGGAACAGTGCAATTGTCGATAAATACACACCAGTTGCCGAGTGTCCAAATTTTGATCGTGTGAGTGAGATGCTGCTCCAATGATTGTAAATACAAGGAATGGTCGGAAGTCTTTTTGGGGGTGGGGGGTGGGTAACTTGGAAATGAACAGTTGCAACTCAAGGACTGCCTGTATTTAGGCCCCAGAGATGTTATTTGAAGGAGATGCAGGGGTGGGATTCTACCTAGATTAGCTTTCTAGCTAATCTAAAAGCAGAGCTGAACCTTCCTTAGGACCGAAGTTTCTATTTTTCAGTGCAGACTCAGGTAGCCGATGGCAGATAGATAGATCTCTGAATGAATCTGTGATTCTATGAGCAACTCAATCTGCCTGCCTGCTTTGCCTGATTTTGGGTAAAAGTTGCTCTTTTCTTAATGAAATAAATAAATATTTACATAAATATTTACAATATTTACATACAAGCCACGCCCAGCCAGTCACCTGACCAGCAAGCCACGCCCACAAATTAGGCCATGCCCACAGAACCGGTGGTTAAGAAATTTGAATCCTTCCCCTGAGGAGATGTGTCTTAAGTGTAAAATAGACATAAAGGAGAGATTGACTGGCCCTTAGGGGAATTTAAATTCAGAAATTATCAGGTTTCTCATCTTCTTTTAATGACCCCATAATCCCTTGGTTGGAGGGTGGAGTCTTGGGCAAATGAATGGAGCTAAGTTTTTACTGGCCGGATGCCCTTCCTGTCACCAATGCAGAGGTTTTTTTTCAGCAGAGTGCCCAGAGAGAGAAATGTCTGCCTCTACCTACGACCGAACTCACAGCCCCCTGATTGTGAGGTGAGAGCTCTGCCTCTAGGCCACCACACCATTCACCATATAAATTTCCCGTTTTTAATCATACATATACAGGCAGTCCTAGACTGACAACATTTCATTTAGCGACCGTTCACACTTACAACAGCACTGAACAATGTGACCTGCGCCCCTTTTTCACAGTTACCACCTTTGGAGCCTGATTGTGCGATCCGAATTCAGACGTTCGGCAACCTGGTTCGTGCTTACGACCATTGCCGTGTCCCAAGGTCGCGCCAACCAACTTCAAACAAGTGAAGTCAAGACTCCTGTTTATGACGGGCACAGTTCCCGGGGCCACGTGATCCCTTTTCACGGCCTCCCGACAAGCGAAGTCCATGGGTGGGAGGAAGCCAGATTCACTGGGTGACTCACTAATCAAACTGCAGCAACTGTGGCAAGAAAGGGTCATAAAATGGGGTGAAACTCGCTTCACAAATGTCCCACTTAACCACAGAAATCTGGGGGCTCCTTTGTGGTCGTAAATCCAGTGCTACCAGTGTCAGCACTTACAGTGACTGGAACCACACTTGGCGGTTGAGAAACGCCAGCGTGCAGGAGCTGAAATAATGACAGTTGGTTCACAACTCGCCCTCATTCACAGATTTCGCGCTGCTGGCAGAGTTTTCTCACCATCCGGTGCCAGCTTGAAAGCGGACTGAGTTCACACTTGCTTGTCTGAGTCAGCAACTGTTGAAAAAGCTGATTTGGGCAAATATAAAAAAGTGAAATCAAACAGTCGGCTTAGGCATGTCAGCCAGTTCTCAGCAAGTCACAAAATCATCCCCTCGAGCCCAGAAAAATGACCTTGGCAAGGGGACAACGGGAAGATGGTTTTCGTTCTTTAACGATCAGATCGAAAGCTCTTATTTCGATAGGTCCAAGGATATTTCTGTGATCTGTAGCAACTGTTTCAGAGGTTCTCCTTGTTCTACTCGCTCCCTGGCCCGCTGTCATGCCCCTGTTGGAACCTGATTCCGACGTGGAAGTTGAGTAGCTGACAGGGAGTGGGAGTGTAGCTCCGGTGGCTGGGCAGGAAACTGGGGAAGGGCACAGTCCAGCTGGGCATTCAGAGGAAGGCCCAGGCCCACCCCTTCTTCATCCTAGGGCATGCAGGGAGGAATGGAGAAGGGAGCAATGTGGGTTACGGGGGAGAAAAGGGCCCTGATTCCCTTCATTAGCTGCAGCTGGGAAAACAGGATTTAAAAAGGGTGTTTGCACACAGCACCTTGCTGGAAGCAAGGCCACTCTAACCAGTTAACCAACCCTAGGTCATAAATTTATTTATTTGTTAATTAAACTTATCAGCCATCGGTCTTGCGTAGGGAGGATTCTGATGATGTTATCTAGTTTGGTAATGAAAGATCTGCAAGAAAACCACTAAGCTCAGAGAGCACCAAAGACCTCGCAGCTCTCCTCTTCCTCCTTTCCCTGTCTCTATCCCCTTCCAACCCTGACGATGTTACCTAGTTGGGTCATGAAGCATCCATAAAAAACAACCCAACTCAAAGAGCACCCAGGACCCCTTGAACCACAGATGTTCTCTTCCACCCGTATCAGTTGTCCATCATGTCTCTCCTTCTTTCTGCAGCCAATAACATCTGCTTCTACGGAGAATGCTCCTACTACTGTTCAACAGAGCACGCCCTTTGTGGCAAACCGGACCAGATTGAAGGCTCCATGGCTGCCTTTTTGCCCGACTTGTCTTTAGCCAAACGGAAAACCTGGAGAAACCCATGGCGACGTTCCTACCATAAACGCAAGAAAGCCGAGTAAGTGTTTGTGGCTAAAAGGGGTCCTGCTGCTTCCGCTGCAACCCCCACGCAGCAAGCTGTCAGTTCACCATTGTTGCCTAGCCAGACTTTTAATCCCACCACCGCTGAGCAGAGCGAAGTCATCAGCGTGCCAAAGCGTGTAGAAGAGACACAGTGGGAAGATGAAGAGCAGAGGCTGAGCTTTATCTGCATGGCCCGCGCCATCATTCAACCCAGATGTCGGGTTTGTTCTAAACTCTAAAACCAAAACAGCAGAACTTCTGGGTTTTCATGCAGTAGGACTAAAGCTTTTTCTCTAATTAAACTCGAATCCAACTTATTTTGCACTTATTTTGCAAGTATGGGAGAAATAATAATTTTCCTGCATTTTTTTCTCCTGTCATTCATTCATTCATTCATTCATTCATTCATTCATTCATTCATTCATTGTTTCTAGAGTAGAGTAGAATAGAATAGAATAGAATAGAATAGAATAGAATAGAATAGAATAGAATAGAATATGGAAGAATATGGAAGAATAGAAAATAAGTAAAGAAGCAAATAGGGTTTGTTTCCCGTATACATACGTCAACTTCAGAAAGTGTTTGCCTCTAAGTCTAATCTATTTGGTTCTGCAGGATTATTCAAACCTGCGGTGTGAGAGAGGGGGGGGGAGGGAGAGAGGGAGAGAGAGAGAGAGACTTAATAATTGAATTTAAGTAATAGAATAGTTGGAAGGGGCCTTTGAGGTCTTCTAGTCCAGCCCCCTGCTCAAGCAGGAGAATCTGTACTATTTGAGACAAGTGACTTTCCAATCTCTTCTTTAAAATGTAGCATCCACAATTAGTAGATGCTAATCCATCAGTAATGGAGCATTCACAATTTCTGATGGCAAGCTGTTCCACTGGTTAATTGTCCTCACTGTTAAGAAGTTTCTCATTCATTCATTTATTCATTCCTTCTATTAATATTATCAACTTTATTTGCTGACCATCTCCTGGTTGAAGGCCACTCTAGCCGGTTAACCAACCCTAGGTCATAAATTTATTTATTTGTTCATTAAACTTATCGGCCGTCTGTCTTGCGTAGGGAGGATTCTGGGCAGCTAACCACCGATAAAACAACCGGAGAAAACATTAATGTGTTCAAATAGCAAATATGAATGCTAAAATTGACTTAAGAATTAACAGAAGGGGCAAGGAAGGAAGCCCCCTCCCCCTCTTTGTGTATCGTTATAGTCCAGCCCAGATAGTGGGATAGGAATATAGACTTTTTTTTTTCTGAGCCCTTTCAAGATACTCTTATTCATTATCAAGGCATTTTTAAAAATTTATTTTCCCCTGTGGGAGTTCAGCAACCTTCTGCTCCTTCTACAAGATCATAAGTGGGAGGAGGGTGACATCTTTAAAATATAGATGGGCATATTTCCTCTTTTAAACTCACACTCACCCACTCAATCAAAACGTAGAGCACTGTTGGTGGCTAACCTTCCCAATCTGTATTTTTTTTCTTCTCTGTCTCATCCAGGTGGGAAGTTGACCCTGAATATTGTGAAGAGGTTAAGCAAACGCCGCCTTACGATCGGGGAACCAGGATCTTGGATATAATGGACATGACCATATTTGATTTCCTGATGGGTATGTTCGTCACCTTCTGAAACTTAGAATTTGGGCAGTTTTAGTGGTAGGACGCAGTGGCTCAGTGGCTAAGACGCTGAGCTTGTCGATCAGGAAGGTCAGCAGTGCGGCGGTTCGAATCCCTAGCATTGCGTAATGGAGTGAGCTCCCGTTACTCACCCCAGCAGCTTCTGCCAACCTAGAAGTTCGAAAGCATGTAAATAATGCAAATAGAAAAATAGGGACTCCTTTGGTAGTCCTGCCCCGCCACATGACCACGGAGACGTCTTCGGACAGCGCTGGCTCTTCGGCTTTGTAACGGAGCTGAGCAGTGCCCTCTAGAGGCCAGAAACGACTAGCACATATGTGCAAGGGGAACCTTTACCTTTTACCTTTCGTGGTAGAACATGTAGAATTTGTGGAACATATTTTTTTTTGCTGCTTGTTGTTGCCTTGGCTTATTTGGCAGTGGCACAACATTAATGACCTTCTTAGGTGACACAAATAGCAGAATATCAGAGTTGGAAGGTACCTTGGAGGTCTTCTAGTCCAACCCCCTTGCTCTAAGAAGGAGACCCTTCACCATTTGAGACCAATGGCTGTCCAGTCTCTTCTTGAAAGCCTCCAGGATTGGAGCACCCACAACTTCTGAAGGCTTCCCCTAATCTATTCCTCTGCCAGGAAATTCCTTCTTAGTTCTAGGTTGATTTTGATCATGGGATGAAGGATCATAAGGTAACCCTGTTTCTTCTTGAAAGACATCGGGCAGCCAGAATGGTGCTTGAGCAAGGAGCAGGGCCCTCCCAAACCTATTATTCTATGTTCTGTGTTCGTATACTATAATTTGCTTAAGATCTCCAATCGGACATTCTGCTAAACCTTTTTTTTCTTCTTATTTTTCCTCTTCTTTCCAGGTAATATGGATCGACACCATTACGAGACCTTTGAGAAGTTTGGAAATAATACTTTTATTATCCACTTAGACAATGGAAGAGGGTAATTATGGGAGGGTTCAGTTGATCATAACTTACACCTTTCCTTTTTATTCTGGGTTATTCTTCACCACTTTTCTTTTGCTTGAAAAAAGGCATAAATTTGCCCATAGGTCACTTAACCAGAGCACTAGTTTTTTTTTCTAGCTCAGAGACCGGCAACCTATAGAGGTCATCCTCATTTAGTGACCACAGTTGGGACCGGCAACTCGGTCATTAAGCGAAGTGAAACCATGACCGTGTGTCAACTCAAAAATACTTCTCTGGTCTTTTAGAGTTGACAGCAGAAAGGGAGTCGGGGAGTAATGCATATCTTAAATATTTTTCATAGATAATTGCTAGGCAGCCGAAGCTTCTGGCACACCAGATTATTACTGGAGAGCATGATTGATGACTCTTGGCTATGGATGTGTCCCATTGGAGAATATACATCCAGGGGGTGGGGGAAGACCAGGGTCAAGGGTGAGATGAATGATGTGTCTCACAGTCAGCTAAACCCAGGTAGCACCGGCATGTTCACACCTAATAAATTATTATTATTTTTTAAACTCTGAAAGATGCAGCTAGAGACTCGTGATCTGAATGGGGGTAGATTGTCAGAGCCCTGACACTCTGCTTAGGAGTGCAGTTCAACTTTCCATTGCTTTATAGACCTGTGAAGATTGTCAAGAAAAAAAACACGATATTTTCTTTGAAGACTTGTGGCGAGGCTTCGGGACAGCTGCCCACGTTTCCTACAAAAACACCTCTTTGGCTCAGCCCATGGCTCAAACCATTGCAATAAAGAGCGCATTCAGCTTCTGCCCTGACTTTTCGCCAAGAATTTGAGACAGAAAGTATATTTCTAGTGAATGGTTCTTGTGTTCTTCTTTCCTGTAGGTTTGGGAAATATTCTCACGACGAACTGTCTATCTTGGTGCCTTTAAATCAGTGTTGCCGGTATGTTTGGCATTTATTTATTCTTCTTCTTCTTCTCTTCATGGGGAGGATTATATGGGGAGGATTATAAATGATAGATGGGAGAGAGAGAAGGGGAGGGAAGGAAGATAGATATTTAGATAAGATAGATAAAAAGATAGATAGATAGATAGATAGATAGATAGATAGATAGATAGATAGATGATAGATAAAAACATAGATAGATTAGATAGATAGATAGATGATAGATAGATAGATGGATGGATGGATGGATGGATGGATGGGTGGGTGGGTGGATGGGTGGATGGATGGATGGATGGATGGGTGGATGGATGGGTGGATGGGTGGATAAATTGATAGATGATAGATAAAAAGATAGATAGATAGATAGATAGATAGATAGATAGATAGATAGATAGATGATAGATAAAAACATAGATAGATTAGATAGATAGATAGATGATAGATAGATAGATAGATAGATAGATAGATAGATAGATAGATAGATGGATGGATGGATAGACAGACAGACAGACAGACAGACAGGGATGGAGAGAGAGAGAGAGAGGAAGTGAGGGAGGGAAGGAGAGAGAGATGATATTCAGATGGATAGATAATAGATAGATAGATGGGAGATAGACAGACAGAATTTTCTGTATGGATTAAACCAGCGGCTCAGAGTTGAATCATGGTAGCCCATGTAGTTGGAATCCAGAATTAGTCCTTCCAGAAACCAATTCTGCTAAACACAGGATTATTTTTTTTTTAAAAAAAAACTAACATAGCCCAAACACGCTCCACCTCTCACCTTCCAATTTTTGCTTCTTCATAGAATACGGAAGTCCACCTACCTGCGTTTGCAGCTCCTGGCCAAAGAGGAGTACAAACTGAGCCAGCTGATGGAAGAATCCTTGCTGGAGGACAAAATCGCCCCCATCTTGTACAAACTACACCTCGAAGCGATGGATCGGAGGCTCCGGATAGTCCTCCAGGCCGTCAGGGACTGTATAGAAAAAGAAAGTTACAACAAGGTGGTGGAGAATGACTTTGCCTCCCCTAGGAGCACCGTCACGACTGAGAGGTAGTGAAATGGGCAGACTTCCTTCAACGCCACGGAAGAAGACCGACACGTCAACCAAGCCACCATCCCAACAGTCTCGCGAAAGACTGTGTGTAGGCCACATTTGAATTCAGTGAATTCAGAAATTGCTCTTCTAATTGTTCTCCAAGTAGCTAAGGTGTAGACTCTGCAACAGATTAGACTGAGAATAACAGGAAGCTCGGCCGCCAACAGCCCTCGGGGCAATCCACGTGTTCTCAAGTGGACGTGGTCCATCCACCTGCCATGGTTTTTTTTTTTTTCCATCCAGCCTCGCTTGCCTTAGCTTCTAAATTATTCCCCATCTTCATCAACGAGGGCTTTGGAGTCCACCTGTGGGCGGAGCTTCTGGCAAGCCCCACCTTCTCTCTCCCCTGTCTGAGCTTTCATTTCTCTGAGCGGCAAGTGATTTCGTGCCCCCACCCCTTCTTTCTCCGCCCCAATCCTTCAGCGCGACACCCTGCTGAAAAGATCTCGTGTAGGAAATGCCAAAAAGCCCGTCCACCTATCCTGGACGCCGACTGCATCTGGAGGAAAAAGACATCCACTTGTCCTCATCGCAGTTTTCCAAACTGATCCTATCAAACGAGGAGAGAGAAAAAAATATATATATATGGAAGATTGTGAAACGGGATCGTCTCACTGGTTGGAGCAACCCTCTTCATTCCTTCCCTCCTTTTCCTTTGTACAGAAAGCCGGTCTTTATTTAATATTTTGTATTTATAGAGGAGACGGTTGTGTTGTGTTGTTCTTCCTTCTTTTTTTTTAATAAACGGAAAACGCTACCTTTGGACGAGGAAGGGATTGACTGAGGTTTACCACTCTCGAGGTGGTCTCCAAGAGGAATCCAAAGAAGAGAAATCCCACCTTGAAGCTATCCTAGATCTGAACCTGGGTTTGTGGGTGGTCGGAGTAGCGAAAGAGGTGAAGGGATTAGGAATTTTGGAACCCTGCGCACCGAAAGAGCTTTATGGGGAAGGTTAAACTATATATATATATATATATAAAATATAATATATAATTATATATATATTCTCCCTAACTAAGGGAGAGAAGGAAGGGTCAGAAATGGAGAAGGCCACGCTTACGGATGTTTCCTTCAACGTGGCGGTGAAATCATACTTCCTTGTGTCTACTTTGAAGGCGGTATCCTCCTTTTCTCTTGCTCCTTCAGGGCTGCCAAAGGCCCCCCACTTGCTCCCCAACATTTCCAAGACTGATCCATCTACGGCTAAGGCAAAAGCAAAAAGAAAAAAACCCAAACAAACCCCACCCCAGAAAGGACAACCCTCTGCAGCAGCTTCGTTAAAAAAGGAGAGCGGGACAATCCGTGCACCGGCGAGAATACTTGAATGCGGTTTTACAGAGTGATGTTTAAAAAAAAAACAAAAAGAAACAGCCACAGATAAATTGTACTATTTATCCATCCGAAAGGTAGCAGTTCTTTCTTCTCTTCCTGGACTGCTGAAGCTGAGCTGCTGCTTTTTTCTCAAGTCTGCTTTTGATAGTTTACTTTTATGTAAATATATACACATCCCAGTTTAAAAAAAAAACACACACAGATTAAAGGGGAAAAAAACAAGAAGCTGCTTTCAGCAGCAGTAGAATTTTATGGCTTCCTTCCTTCCTTCCTTCCTTCCTTTCTTCTTCCTCCCTCCCTCCCTCGTCCTTCCATGCTGTCTCCTTCCTTTCTTCCTCCCACTCTCCATCCTCTCTCCTTCCTTTCTCCCTCCCTCCCTCCTCCCTTCCTTCTCCCTCCCTCCATCCCTCTGTCCCTCCCTCTTTTCCTTCCATCTCTCTTCCCTTCTTTCCTTCTTTCTCCGTCCCTCTTTTCTTTCCATCCTCCTTTCTTCTTTCTCCCTCCCTTTCCCCCCCCTCCCTGCCTCTTTCCTTCTTTCTTTTTCTTTCTTTTTCTTTCTTTTTCTTTCTTTCTCCTCCTTTCCGTGGATTTGTTTGCAGTGTGGTCCCAGTGCAATAAAGATATGGCAAATACGTGGCCTCCATGATTCCATGATTCCACCTATTCCGGCAGAAAAACCTGCACCGTCTCAAGGCCCAGGGCTGTTTCTCTCTCTCCCTCTCTCTCTCTCTCTTTCTGAAGCATGAGTTGGAGCTCATTCCACCTTGACCTGCCTAAACCTGCCTCAGAAGGAGCCTCTTAAGTCCCATTAATTCTCCCAGATGCCTCTGGCTTGTACAGATGGCCTTTTCCACGGCGCCTCTCTGACTATAGAAATCTTTCTTTTTTGCCCTGCTTGGTCAGGTCTGTCCCTTGCGTTCCTTCCCTTGTCACTCGTTTTTTTTTCCAGGTTCACGTGAGAATTGATCGCTCTTTAACACCCTCGTATTCTTTCCTGGGGCTGAAGCCTACAACTTTGGGGGCCAAATTCGCTGCATCACCCGGGATGGGCTGCTGAGGGTTCGCAGGGGTTCAGGAGAGCTCCTAACTCAGATTCTGTGCATTTTGGAGAACCCACCCAAATCCCACTCCTGGCTGGTCCCGCCCCTCTCTAAGCGGTTTACAGAGTCAGCCTCTTGCTCCCAACAATCTGGGTCCTCCTTTGACCCACCTCGGAAGGATGGAAGGTTGAGTCAACCTTTGAGCCTGGTGAGATTCGAACTGCTGACAGTGGGCAGAGTTAGCCTGCAATACTTCATTCTAACCACTGCACCACCAGGAAGGAGAATGAGAAAGGGAATAGAGGGAAGGAAGGGAAGGAGGGAAAGAAGGAAGGAAGGAAGGAACGAAGGAAGGAAGGAAGGAAGGATAGCAGTAGCGCTTAGACTTATATACCGCTTCACAGTGCTTTTACAGCCCTCTCAGCAACAGCCTTTTGCCCCCAACAATCTGGGTCCTCATTTTATTGACCTCGGAATGATGGAAGGCTGAGTCAACCTTGAGCTGGTCAGGATCAAACTCCTGGTATATGGGCAGAGTTAGCGTGAAATACTGTATTCTAAGCACTGTGAATAGAATAGAATAGAATAGAATAGAATAGAATAGAATAGAATAGAATAGAATAGAATAGAATAGAATTCTTTATTGACTGGTCACACAAGGAATTTGTCTTGGTGTAAATACTCTCAGTGTACATAAAAGAAAAGATACATTCATCAAGAGTCAAGAATCATAAGGTGCAACACTTAATGATAGTCATAAGGTACAATAAGCAATCAGCAATAAGCAATGGAAGGAAGGAAGGAAGGAAGGAAGGAAGGAAGGAAGGAAGGAAGGAAGGAAGGAAGGAAGGAAGGAAGGAAGGAAGGAAGGGCAATAGCATTCAGACTTATATAGTGCTTCACAGCCCTCTCTAAGCGGTTTACAGAGCCAGCCTCTTGCCCCCAACAATCTGGGTCCTCCTTTTACCCACCTCGGAAGGACGGAAGACTGATGGTCATAAGTCAAGCACTGCCTGTATTTAAAAATGAAACAGAGAAGCAAAGCCCAGGAAGGTGTGGGTGCAGAAGCTGACCTGAATGGGCTGCCAGCTGCAAGAGCCCTTCTAATTACAAGTGGTGAGTGACAGGTTTCGGTTGGATACGTGCAGGGGAACAGATATGGGAGGAACCTGCTGAGCCAAGCTGCATCAGCGTCTGTATCAATGCCCTCTTTCTCTTCCTGGGGATCCCCTCGCTCCTGCCACACACACACACACACACACACACACACACACACACACACACACACCCTGCCTGCCAAGTTTGTAAAGGGAGAGTTTTGAAGTCACAAGGGGCAAAAGCGCTCGAAGGGTTTGAAAAACCAGTAAGGCAGATTAATTCCACCCACCATCCCCGCAGTTTTGTGGATGCAGATCCTTGAGAAGGGAGATAGGAAGGGGGGGTTGAGTCTTAAGACCGAGCAGTTTTGTTTTCTTTCATTTAGTTTTAAGGATAGGGCTTTTGCTCGTTAAATGCCAGGTATTCCCTCGCTTTGACGCAAATATGTAAGTCTTTCCAGACCTGCAAAAGATGGAATGACAGAAACAGCCCAAGGTATGCAAAAAGAAAAAGAAAAAGAAATCACGATCCAGTGTTCATTGCAACACAAACCTCCAGAGGAGTGGTAGGATTCAATTTTTTTTTTAATACTGGTTCTGTGGGCGTGGCTTGGTGGGCGTGGCAGGGGAAGGATACTGCAAAATCCTCACTTCCCTCCCCCACCCCACTAACCCGCTTTCCAGCTCCGTTCTCCTGGGCAGGGCATTAAAAGGAGACCCAGCTGGGACTCAATGGGAAGCAGAGAAGAGATGGGGTTGGCGGGGCCAGTCAGAGGCAGGATTTGCCAGTTCTCCAAACTACTCAAAATTTCCACTACCGGTTCTCCAGAACCAGCCAAAACCTGCTGAATACCACCTCTGCCTCCAGGGACTGGTAAACTCATTAACACAAGCATTAGAACTTTTTGCAATACATGCGATATTGATTCCAAGGAGGTGAGGCAACGCAGCTGAAATTCTATTCAGCAATGGCTTAAGAATGGAAAGATCCCACACCTCTCTCCTTTCTCTATTTCTGCCTGCCCATTTGTCTCTCCCGTCTTCTGCTAGAGACCTCTCAAACTTCAAGAAATTTGGACTTCGACTCCCAGGGTTCCCCAGCCAGCATGTCAGGGAAATTTTAAGATGGGAGGCTGGGGAATTCTGGGAGTTGCAGCCTTACACCCGTTAAAGCTTGAGAAATGCTGTATTAGCTCTGTTTGGTTGCTGAATTAGGAAAAGTGCTAGTCATGGACTGAAGAAGGGCCAAATATTGACAGAAAGACTTAAAAAATATTTAAATAATTTTATCCATCCTGATCAAAATGGATTTCTGCCAAAGAGACAAATTAAAGACAATATGAGAGTAATCTTGGATACTTTGGAATACTACGAGGCACATCCTGAAAAACAAATGGCTCTGATATTTTTAGACGCACAGAAGGCATTTGATAATGTGAATTGGCGATTCATGTTATTACTGTTGGAACAGGTGGGTTTTGCTAGAAAATTTATTCAAGCAATAGAAGCTATATACTATAAGCAAATGGCAAAGATAATGATAGAGGGAGAACTGACAGACTCTATTAATATAAGAAAAGGAACAAGACAAGGGTGCCCACTATCACCTTTGTTGTTTGTGTTAACTTTGGAAGTGCTAAACAGAAATATTAGAGATGAAAAGAATATAAAAGGAATGAAAATCAAAAAGGAAGAATTTAAGCTGCAAGCATTTGCGGATGATCTGGTTTTCATCTTAGAAGACCCTTTAGAAACAGCATCAAAATTGATAGAAAAGATAGAGACATATGGAAAGGTGGCTGGTTTGAAAATAAATAAAGATAAGGCAAAGATTTTGACAAAGAATATGCTATTAAGACAAAAGGAAGAACCGGCAGATCTATTGAAAATTCAGGTCATGAATAAGATCAACTACTTGGGGATATATTTGACAGCAAGACGTAGTACATTAAAAGAGAATAATTATATTAAACTTAAACAGCAGATAGCGCTAGATTTGGTGAAATGGGAAAATTTACAAGTGTCACTAATAGGGAGAATTTCAACAATCAAGATGAATATATTACCCAGAATTTTATATTTGTTTCAAACAATTCCAATTAAGCTTGGAAAAGACTACTTTGAAGATTTAAATAAAATTGTGTTGAAATATATATGGCAAGGTAAGAAAGCGAGAATAAAGTTAAAACTTTTGCAAGTTGCTAGAATTAGAGGAGGATTTGGTTTGCCTAATTGGGAATTGTACTACCAAGCTACAAATCTGATGTGGGTTAAGGAATGGATAACACTAAGAAATGCTAGATTGTTGACATTAGAATGATGTGATCTGTTGTTGGGGTGGCATGCTTTTTTATGGTACAAAGGAACTAAAACACAGGGGTATTTTCAAAAACATTATATACAGGAGTCTCTGTGGT
The DNA here is from genome assembly GCF_900518735.1 of Pseudonaja textilis. The sequence goes on from NW_020769332.1 coordinate 12,087,620, forward strand.
TAAACTGGGAGAAGATTAAAAGACAATGTTATTTGAAAATTCCAGTCTGGTTATCGACTATTGAAGCATTTTCGTATCCTATAATATACAAAAAGGAACAAACAGTTAAATATGGTGAAATATTGAATGAAAGGGGTGAACTTAAATCTATGCAAAAACTAGAGGAACAAGGTATAAAGATGAATTGGTTCTCATATGCGCAAATACATTCAAGATATGATAAAGATTCTAAAACAGAAGGTTTCTATGATAAACTGACTGACTTAGATAAGATTTTGACAGGTACTGATGAAAAGGTGATTAAAAAATTGTATGGATATTTATTAGAAATTAAACTAGAAGAACAAGTTAAAGAAACTATGATTGCTTGGGGGAAGAATTTTGGATATGGGATCGATTTAGAGAAAAGGCAAAAATTGTGGTCTCAAAATTATAAAATGACAATGTCAACAGCATATAAAGAGAATTTGTATAAGTTGTTTTACAGGTGGCATTTTCCCCTGACAAGAATAGCAAAAATGTTCAAGAATAAATCCGACACCTGGTTCATATTATCATATGTAGTGGACTTGTGCGGATGGTAAAAAATACTGGACTAAAATCCACATGTGGTTGGAAAAAATGACAAAAAACATATAGACTTGAAACCAGGGATATTTTTATTGGGAATTTTACCTGAAATATACAGTAAAGACTTGAAATACCTGATTGTAAATGTATTAACAGAGGCTAGGATTTTATTTGCTAAAAACTGGAAAAATGAGAAAATACCATCACAGGAGGAAATCATTAAGAAAATATTGGAATGTGCTGAAATGAGTAGATTGACATTTGAAATTAGAGAACAAGGGGATAAACAATTTTATAAAATTTGGGATCTTTTCTATCAATGGTTAGACAATAAAGTACAGTAATGAAATAGGTAGACTTTTAGAAAATAACCAATATATAAAGATGTACTTCTTTCTTATATCTACAAAAATGATTTTAGGATAGATTTGGGAAGATAATATGAACTGTTATAAAATAAAGTAAATTCTGGTTATCTTGTAAAACATGAATGAATAAAAGTATAGTCAAATGATTGATTAATAACAATACTAAGGTATTTAATTTTTGATTGACAATATGAGATGATATGTAATGTAATTGTAATTGAAGACTACGAAATGGAAGCACAAAACAATTTGTAAACCAACCGGCACACTGTATGTACATCTATGGAAGATAGCTTGATATTTTTATGTTTTGTTTGTTTATGTTTGTTTTTAAAAACCAATAAAATTTAAAAAAAAGAGAGAGAGAAGGAAGAGGAAGAGGAAGGAGAAATTCCACGTTAACTGTGCTTTCTGAGCTCTGGTCCACTTGAGATCATCATATATTCATGGTGAATATAAAAAGGGTTTGAGGTCCACTTACCTGGTATGCAAACACACAAATAACCCCTCCTTGCATCAAATCTTTCTACTTAAACATTGGTGAATTATGAATGAAGGCTAGCAGCCCTTCAGTCCCCTGCTTATACATTTTTTAAAAGCAACTTCCCATTTCTGATTGTGATGTTTTCAGCCCTCCAAGGGCAGACTGCCTTCAATTGCAAGAGAGGGAAAAGAAGAATTGAACATATGCCGAGTTTCTCCATCAGAGGATGTTTCCAGATGTATCTTTGAACGCTGCTGTCTTGCAGCCTCTCCGAATTTTCCAGGAGGGACCGAAAACCACTGCAGTCCTAGCTTGAGCAATGGGTTGAGAAATTCCAGCTCCCTTCCATCTGTTTGCAATACTGGTGGTTAAAGGTTTGAAGTCCTAGCAGAAGAACTGAAATGTTTTCTTTAATGAGTGACTCATATATGAATGTTCTCAGGAGCCCAGGACCTTTTCTTCTGTGGCTGGTGGTCACAAGGGACCTAGCCATCCTCATCTCCTTTTAATGACCCCATAATCCCTTATGGGGTGGAGTCTGGGCAACTGAATAGAGCCGAGCGTTTACTGGCCGGATGCCCTTCCTGTCGCCAAGGTGGAGTTTTGTTCAGCGGATATATATCTGCCTCCACCTAGGATTGAACTCACAGCTTCCTGATTGTGAGGTGAGAGCTCCACCTCTCGGCCACTGCACCACTCACAAGGGACCTAGCCATGTTATACTAATAATGTAATGGTATGTGGGAATCACTGTTTGGAGACAGAAGGAAAAGACACAGGCCAGACAATGGTCAGATAAGAGGCAGCTGAGCCTTCAGAAGCAAATGGACACTGTAAACATCTCAGAAAAGGCCCTCCCTAGTTTCTTGGACAGTAAAGATCAGGAGAGGAGATGTACTTTCAGATTTGCAAGACTCTATTAATGCAACGTTACAACATAGTCACAGCTACTACTCCTGGGTGTGCTTCTTCCCTGGAGTACCTCGCAAGGCAGGCAATTATAAAATCGAACCTTTAAACTTTTGAAAGTCTCCCTCTTTGGATGAAGCCCGTTTCCCCATCTCTTGTCTCTAGCGAAAGGGTGCAAAAACGGCACCCTTCCTGGGTTTCTGTTTCAGACCTCAGGGTGTTGATGTGCTCTTTGGTTTCATACCCACCCATGGAACACACCATGGTTCCAACTAGGCTGCAGCTCCTCCTAGTGATTAACCTAGAACATCGTTGGCTTGAGACGTTCACTCTCCTATCCCTGGAAACAGATTTTTGGAAAATGATGAGTGACAGGGAAAGGGACACACTGGCGTCCGTTACTAACTGCAGAGGTGGCTGATCAATGAAATGGGCACTGTGACTTCATGGGATGAAGGTCCCATTTCAAATTTGCAAGGCTGGGTTTATTTATTTTTGATTTGGTTTAGTTTGTCAAGCATGTAAGAGAAAACAAGTGTAAGTATGAACATAACATACCAACACATAAGCATAAACAGGTCTAAGTATATACATAATAAATGAGTACAAATAAGTGGGACAGTAGGACAGGGATGGTAGGCGGTGCTGGTGCGCTTGTACACTGCCCCTTACAGACCTCTTAGGAATGGAGTGAGGTCCGTGGTAAACAGTTTAAGGTTAAAGTTTTGTGGGTTTGAGGATGTAACCACAGAGTCAGGTAGTGAGTTCCAGGCATTGACCACTCTGTTGCTGAAGTCGTATTTTCTGCAATCGAGTTTGGAACAGTTTACTTTGAGTTTGTATCTACTGTTTGCCTGTATGTTATTGTGGCTGAAGCTGAAGAAGTCATTGACAGGTAGGACGTTGTAGCAGACAATTCTGTGCACTAAGCTTAAGGTCTTATCCCAAGTTATACTGGGATGTTGCACCGCTGGGCAGAAAGGAGAGAATTTGTCTTGCGATGTTGCGGTTTGCGTTTTTATCGTTGACCGGGGACATGGATGGAGAGAAATGGAGGGACTTCATTCACCCTCTTATTTCATTATTTATTTAGTCAATTAATAGGTGGCCCAACTCCCAGGGATTCTGGGCAGATTACAAAATGTTAAATATATATTATTTAATGGTGGTGGCCCAGTGGTTAGAATGCGGTATTGCAGGCTCATTCTTCTGACGGCTGACGGCCAACCATTTGGCAGTTCAAGTCTCATTAGTTCAAGGTTGATTCTCAGCCTACCATCCTTCCGAAGTTGGTAAAATTAGGACGCAGACTGTTGAGGGCAATATCGATATAAATATATTGAAAACAAGAAAGGAAAAGAAAGGAAAGGAGAAGGGAAAGGAAGAAAGAAGGAAGGGAAAGGAAGGAAGGGAAAAGAGAGAGAGAGAAAGGGAGAGAGAGAGAGAGAGAGAGAAAGAAAGAAAGAAAGAAAGAAAGAAAGAAAGAAAGAAAGAAAGAAAGAAAGAAAGAAAGAAAGAAAGAAAGAAAGAAAGAATCCAGATTGGAACAAAAAAAACAAAGAAAAGGGATTATCTGCACCGCTGCATTTTGGACTGGTTGAATTTTCCGGATGGTCTCTAAGTGCAACCCCACATAAAGCACATTGCAGTAGTCAAGCTGAGAGTTGACCAGGGCACGAATGACTGTCTGAAGGACCCCATTTTTTCCCTTCAAGGAAAGAAGACGTTTTCCAGTAGTTTCTTGAGATGGCGGGTGGGAGGGAATAGAGTTTTATTATGAGCAACCCCAGCAGCAGCGATTCTCTCACTTTCTTTGTTCTTGATTCTATCTTTTCTCCCCCTTTTCTCTTCAAAAGTTATGTTAGTATTCTGCCCATCCTTATAAAGGAGTCCCCTTCTCTTGGGCTGTGATTGAGGGGGATCCTGCTAGAAACAAGGCGAGGCTTTGCTAAACCAAATTCTTATCAGATTGCACCCTCTACAGGAAAGCAAGTGAATGTAAGCTGAGCTTCTCTCGAAATATTTGTTTCTGGGTTTTTGGAGTGATGCTTCTACTGCGGTTCCCCTCCCGGGAGCAAAAGGCTAGCAAATGCTACTTTAGGGCCCTTGTGGGAAATGCAGGATCCTGGCTGGCTTGCAGTGACAGAAATTTAGGAATAAACAAGGTTACAGGAGATGCAGAGATACAGGAGAAAAAAAGGATTCCTATTTATTTTTTCCAGCCAGGGCCATGGGAGAGGTTTGCATTTTCACAGAATATACAGAATAACAAGAGTGCGGAGGGACCTTGGAGGTCTTCTAGTCCAACCCCCTGTTCAGAAAACCCTATAATATTCCAGACAATTGGCTGACCAATCTCTTCTTGAAAGCCTCCAGTGTTGGAGCACCACAACTTCTGAAGGCAACTTGAGTTCCAATGATTCATTGTTCGAACTGTCAAGAAATTTCTTCTTATTTCTAAATTGGTTCTCTCCTTGACTGATTTCCGTCCGTCGCTTCTCCTCCTGCCTTCTGGTGCTTTGGAGAATAAGTTGACACCCCACCTTCTCTGTGGCAGCTCCTCAAATATTGGAAGGCTGCTATCTTGTTGCTCCTAGTCCTTTTCTCTGGACTAGCCATACCCAATTCTTGCAATGGTTTTTCATGAGTTTTTTAAACTCCACCCCCCTAATCCTCTTTGTTGCTCTTTTCTGCACTCTTTCCAGAGTCTCTACATCTTTTTTATAATGTAGTAACCAACATTTCCTAGCTCACAGAGAGACAGGATACTGGGCTGACTTTGGGAATATGTAATATAGGATCCCTGACATAACATGTGTTTTGGGTTTCATAGCAAAGCTGCCTCCCTTCTTTTTTCTTCCCCCTCCCTCCATCCTTCCTCTTTTTCCTTTCTTCCTCCCTCCTTCTCTTCCCCCTCCTCCACATTCCCTCCCTCCTCCCTTCTTTCTTTGCTTCCTTTCTTCCATCCTTTTTCTGCCTCCCTCCCTCCCT
>NW_020769332.1:12104875-12116165 GCF_900518735.1 Pseudonaja textilis
GGAAGGAAGGAAGGAAGGAAGGAAGGAAGGAAGGAAGGAAGGAAGGAAGGAGGAGAAAGAAAAAAGGAGGGAGGAACAAAGGATGGAGGGAAGGAGGGAGGGAGGGAAAGAGGGAGAAAAGAAGGGAGGGAGGGAGGAAGAAAGGAAGGAAGGAAGGAAGGAAAAGAGAAGAGAGCAGGAAGGAGGGAGGGAGGAAGGAAGGAAGGGTTTTTTATGTTCCCTGCCAGATTCTAACAAGAAAACTCAATGTGGAAGCCCACAGAAAGTCTAAAGTCATTCCTGCACCTATTGTTTTGGGGTTTTGGGGTTTTTTTTGCTACCTGTGGTTATTCTGTTTCTCTGTTTAGGTATGAAAATATCTCTGAAGCGATGATCCCATGGGGCATGGATTGTCCCATAATAAAATATACTTCCAAGTTCCATGCCATGTTCATATTGCTTGCCGACTCTTTTATCTATCTATCTATCTATCTATCTATCTATCTATCTATCTATCTATATTTGGGAGGATCCAAAATCCACTTATTTACTTATTTATGCTTACTATTTCTTAACCACCCATCTCCTTCCCTCCCTATTTATTCAGATAAACAATCTCATTTTCCTTTTCAAATGGAGTGAAAAATCAGAGAAGTTGCAGTTTCAACCAGATTCGGTTTTCCGTGTACAGTGCCTAATTTCTCTTTAAATAATAAATCCAAAAGGGAATGATTTTTTTTTTAGTAAATACTAATATAGGGGCCTTTGCATATTACCTACAGCCTTGTTTTGCTGCAGATGAAATTAAATGAAGGCCAAATATTTGCAAACTTACATATTTTTATATCCCTCTAAATACCAAACATGGTATGTGTAAATTACAAAAACAAGGCAATGGCTTTGTTGTTTTAAGTAACTATTTTTCCTTTGAACAAAATGAAACCTCTGCAGTGTGTTGATAACCACAGCTTATAAATTAGATGTTCTCATATACCTCTCACTCTCTCTCTCTCTCTCTCTCTCTCTCTCTCTCTCTCTCTCTCTCCTGAACTATTTTCTGCTTTAAGCTTTAGGCTACATCTACAAAAAAAAAAGCCAAACTACAAAGAAACAATAAAATAAAACAAAATTAACTGGGAACTCACTCAGTTAAAATTTATGTTATAAGAGATTAATAACAAACAAGGGGAAGTCATTTTACCAGGCCATTAAAAATGTGTGTCTTGTTATATCTAAGCATCTCCTAGTGTGCCCATTGGTCTATCTATCTGGAGTAAAACAAATGTAACTTTAATTTGACCCGCAGACGTCCTTTTATTCGTATAGAAATGAATAAAATCAAGATTTTTTCAGGCATATCTCCTGCTAAAGGAAAAGTTTCAGATCTGCTGGTTTTACTAAACCTGATGAACATTTTCTATGCTGTAGATAGATAGATTAGATAGATAGATAGATAGATAGATAGATAGATAGATAGATAGATAGATAGATAGATAATAGAGAGAGACAGACAGACAGACAGACAGACAGACAGACAGACAGATGATAAGGATGGAAGGATGGACGGATGGATGGATGGGAAAAGAATAAAATTTAGATAAATAGGTGAATGGATGGAAGATAGATAGATAGATAGATAGATAGATAGATAGATAGATAGATGATAGAGGGAGAGAGAGAGAGAGAGAGAGAGAGAGACAGACAGACAGACAGACAGACAGACGATAAGGATGGAAGGATGGACGGATGGACGGAAGGATGGATGGGAAAAGAATAAAATTTAGATAAATAGGTGAGTGGATGGAAGATAGATAGATAGATAGATAGCAATAGCACTTATATACCACTTCACAGAGCTTTACAGCCCTCTTTAAGTGGTTTACAGAGTCAGCCTCTTGCCCCCAACAATTTGGGTCCTCATTTTACCCACCCTGAAAGGACGGAAGGCCGAGTCAACCTTGAGCCTGGTGAGATTCGAACTGCCAAATTGCAGTCAGCCAGCAGTCAGCAGAAGTAATCTGCAGTACTGCACTCTAACCACTGCACCACTGTGTGTGTGTGGAGAGAGAGAGAGAGAGTCTACAGACTATCTGAATCTCGGTGTGAGCTGCTTCACCACGGTGTTTGCAGTGTGGCTGGAAGTTATTAAATTAGTGAATTTCCTCACAATGAACTGTAAGTTGCTGTACTACCAGCTGCTGATGGGGAGGTGGGGGAAATAAATTCTAAGATTGCATTAGATGTAAAGGTTAATCCATAAATCAAAATGAAAATGTCAGTTGCCTTTTAACATTGATTGAGATGTAATTTGGTGTCGGTGCTGCAATGTTTTCTTATATAAATTCGCAAATCCCCTCCTGTTAGAGGCCCGCTTTTTCTAACCCAAAACAAATTAGGTCATTTGTTTTGTTTATATAAGCACGTCAAGATTGATTACCTTGTTCCTTGATATTATTCTCTTTTTTTTTTCTTTTCCCCCTCTTGTTCTCCGTCAGCCCCATTGTCAAAACGGAATGAATATTTACACCTGTCGGCTGAAACGTTGACGTGCCTGACTTCTATTAATTGCCTGAAAAAAAAACAATTTCGCTAAGTGCAGAATTGTAATGATTTATAATATCCCAGATTTAAAAACACACACACACACACCACAGGTTAGATGAAATATCTGCATAAAGGAGGAGTCTATAAAAAAGGTAACATGGTTTATTTATTTTATTTTTATTTTAAGAAAAATAAGGTAAAAGGTAAAGATTCCCTTCACACATACGTGCTTATCATTTCTGGCTCTAGGGGGCGGTGCTCATCTCTGTGACAGAGCCTTTTTGAGAGCCAGCGCTGTCGGAAGACGTCTCTATGGTCAAGTGGCTGGCATGACCAAACACCAAAGGTGCACAGAGGAATGCTGTTACCTTCCCACCAAAAGGGATCCCTATTTTTCTACCGGCATTTTTTACAGTTTCTTTCGAACTGCTAGGTTGGCAGAAGCTGGGACAAGTGATGGGAGCTCACTCCATTAAGCAGCGCTGGGGATTTGAACCGCCGACCTGCTGACCAACAAGCTCAGCGTCTTAGCCACTGAGCCACTGTGTCATTCCTTCAGAGGCTTAATTGCATTGCATTACATTTAGACAATCTGGGTTCTCATTTTACCGACCTCGGAAGGATGGAAGGCTGAGTCGACCTTGAGCCTGGTGAGATTCGAACTGCAAAATTGCAGGCAGTCGGCAGGCAGCAGAAGTAGCCTGCAGTGCAGCGTTATAATCCCTGCACCACTGCAGCTCAAATATTGATGATATTTTGCACTGTTACTTATGGTAATAGGCAAGCACCTCAACCTAAAGAAAATATTTCCTAGGATATTACTGCAACTGTGAAGAGAAAAGCACCTTATTATAAAGGTGTAAAGAAATATATTATACCCTTACATTGTCCTAAACTTTTTTTTTTTTGCTAAAAATTTAAAAACTTAAACATTTGAATGCTTCATAAATTCCTTCAAATGTTTAATTCCGGATCTGTTTGACTCGATGGCAATTATTTAATTAAATCAAAGAATACAGAGGAACTCTTTAAAATTACCTTCTCAAAAAACAAAATTGCCTTTCCATTAGCTATCCTACTAAGGAATGTTAAGTTAAACATTGTCCAGTTTTTGGGAGTTCCATTTTTGGAAGACGGGGCAGCAGAGGACAACCTGGACGTTCCCTGTATTTTCCGTGCTTACCTAACCATGCAAGGATTACAGATAATCCTGGATTTACGACTACAACCGAACCCAAAATTTCCATTGCTAAGTGAGACAATGGTTGAGGGAGTTTTGCCCCATTTTACAACCTTTCTCACCATGGTTGTTAAGCGAATCACCACCATGGTTACATTAGTAACACAGTTCTTAAGCAAATCCAGCTCGTCAGAAGGTCGCAAAAGGGGAACGTAGGACCCCGGGATGCAACAACTGTCATAAATATGAGTCGGCTGTCGAGCGTCCGAAGGTAAATCCCACGAACCTAGGTCGTAAGTGTGAAAAATGCACAGTTGCAATGGCCGTCGGTGTGAAAAACGGCCATAAGTCCCTTTTTTTCCCCAGTGACGTTGTAACTTTGAACGGTCACTGAGTGAACTGTTGTAAGTCGAGGACTGCCTGTGTTGTAAAAGTGAACCGAGGATGTCAGAGAAACCTTCCCATCTGGATCTCCTGAGCCCAAACTGGCAAGGGGGAAATTCCACTCCATCCGGCTCTATGATCCTAGGTGGGATGTTGGGAGTTCGCAGGGGTTCAGGAGAGCCCCGTCACTAAGATTCTGTGCAGTGTGGGGAACCCCCAAATCCCATTCCTCTCTGGCCCTGCCCACCCCTCCCCTCCCCTCCCAGGAGTCCCCAGGTGACCCGTTTTGGATGCAGGTAAGTGCACGGCACACGGAGGCTCGGTAGGACAAAACACAGGCCTTCCCGGATGGCCGGAAATGGGCCCGTTTCCAGCTTCCAGAGAGCCTTCGGAGCCCCGGGAGGCTGGAGGCTCTTCCTTATCTTTTAATTTTAGGGTAAGTTTGTCCATTTCTGTGCAATCGTGAGACCCTTTCTAAGAGACTGGGAAATTCCCCAAGCAGGAAGTTGGATTCCTCTTTCCCAGGAAGCCATAGGCAAGTTGTTTCTCCATCACACCCATACACACACACACACACCGAGAGAGAGAGAGAGAGAGAGAGAGAGACAGACAACCATCCCCACACACATGCTGGCCTAGCCTTAACACCGACAAAGTCCTGCAACCATTTGGATCGTCTCGCTGGTTTCCTTCCAGCCGTCCCTACGCAGCTGTTGGCTTGGGAAGCCAACCTTAAATAGCGTGGAAGGGTTTTAGGTAGTTTCCCTAAATTCACCCAATGAAACCTGCCAGCCACCAAACGCGAGCCAAGCAGCGACCAAAAGTTGTGAAGCGATGCCCACGAAACCTTTTTTTTTTTTTCCCTCCCACACGATGGCAGTAGAATTCAAGCTTTCAAGCCAAGGATTTTTCTGGAAGGTCCTCAGACCTTGCAAAATGACGAGCTCTCACAGCTGTCCACCGGCAATTCTTTCAGAGAAATTTTGGACCGTGGTTTTTTCCGTTTTTTTTTTCCCTTCTGCCTGTTCCCTTTTCCAATATCTCTGCTTTGCAGAAATGGCTTTAGGATTGCATCTATGGTATATAGGATCTATGGTATATATAGGTATATAGGGGCTAGACTAAAAGATCTCCAAGGTCCCTTCTAGTTCTGTTCTTTTTTAAAAAAATAAATAAATTTTATTGAGTATTAAATATGAAAAACATTGAACGTGGTCGTCTTCTTTGACACACATTTCCATCAGTACATTTTGCATTTAGAAAGATACAGAAGTTATGTAGATTTATATACATATATACATTTAGATGTTGTAGTTTTTAATTTTTTCTCATTAATCCTCAAATAGGAGGTCCCTCATCTCTTGCTTATTTCACCTTAAATTCATATTTCAATTTTATGAACTCTCTCTTGCGTCCCTCCAGTAGTAAAATTTATTCCCTATTTTATGGTATTCTGACTCATCCTGACCCTTCAATTCTAAAGTCAACCTATCCATTTCGGCGCATTGTAATATCTTACCAATTGTAATTTCCTCACTAGGGATTTCACTTGTTTTCCGATTTGGGGTGAATATCATCCTTGCTGCAGTGATTACATGTATAATTAGATAGGTATCAGCTTTGCTAAATTTCTCTTCCATTATTCCCAGGAAGAACATCTCTGGTTTGTGAAAAATTTTTAGCCCCGTTATTCCCTCAAGCCATGTCCAAATTTTATACCAGAACTCCTGAGCCTTTTTTACAAGATCACCTTCCAGCTCTATTCTGGATGGGTAGATGGATGGATGGATGAACGATTGAATGAATGGATATATGAATGAATGAATTGAACGATTAAATGAATAGATGGATGGAATGATTGAATGAATGGATATATGGATGAATGAATTGATGGGTGGGTGGAAGAAAAATTGATGGGTGGATGGATGGATGGATGGATGGATGGATGGATGGATGAGCGATTGAATGAATGGATAAATGAATGAATTGATGGGTGGATGGATGAAAAATTGATGGGTGGATGGATGGATGGATGGATGGATGGATAGATGAACAATTGAATGAATGGATAGATGGAAGAATGAATTGATGGATGGATGAAAAATTGATGGATGGATGGATGGATGAATAGATGGACAGATGGATGAATGATTGAATGGATGGATGAATTGGTGGATGGATGGATGGACAGATGAACAATTAAATGAATAGATGGATAAATTAATGGATGGATGGATGAACAATTGAATGAATGAATGAATGAATGAATGAATTGCCCAGCTAAATATGTTGTAATGCAATCACTCTTTGTGACCTTCTGAGAAGCAATTTAAATGGAAAGCCAGATTCACTTAACAACCATGTTACTAACTGAACAACTGCAGTGATTCATTGAACAACAGTGGCAAAGAAGATTCTGAAGAAAAGAGAGGTAGACATGAATGAATGAATGAATGAATGAATGAATGAATGAATTGCCCAATCAAATAGGTGAGGAGAGAACTGAACTCTGTTTGTTCTGTTTAGATGTTGAAGGCTGGATGCCTGATCCTGTCTGAGTTGTGAGTCCATTCACCATCTCTCAGCTTGCTTTCCTTCTAGCAAGGCTTTTGCCCACCCGGCCAGCTGTTTCTACAGAAATTGGGGATCCGCAAGGGAGAGTGGGAAAACATCAAAGTAAGGGCACAAGTGGTGAGCTTTCGTGGAGAGACGCCTCTCATGGTGGGCCCACAGAAACTTGGAGCTGGCCCCAGGTACACACCAGGTAACAAAAAAGTTAGTGTGCCCCACAGTGACTCACCGGTAAACCTCTGGAAATAACAAACATTTCAGGAAAGTCTTATGTGTTCTACCAAATGTTTATAGTATCGTTACAGGATTGGAGAAGGAAGAAGGTGGACACAAGGATGGAATGATGGTCACTCAGATGGTCAACCAGGGAAGGGAACCTGAGGTGACTTTCAAAGGTTTTCATCAGCCTCTTTCCAGAGGCCCCCTGAGACCTCAACCACTTCTTGCTTGAGGTTGGCTACTTAGAAGATATCCCAAAAAACCAATGTCAGTTATAGAAACAAGTCTCTATTTGCATCCAGACATCACTATAAAAAAGGTGTTGAGACTCTAGAAAGAGTGCAGAGAAGAGCAACCAGGATGGTTAGGAGACTGGAGGCTAAAATGTACGATTAATGGTTTCAGGAACTGGGCCTGGCTAGTCTAGGGAAGAGAAGGACCAGGGGAGACATGATAGCAGACTTCCAATATCTGAGGGGCTGCCACAAAGAAGAGGAAGGCAAGCTATTCTCCAAAGCACCTAAAGGCCAGACAAGGAATAATGGATGGAAATTGATCAAGGAGAGATTCAACCTGGAAATAAGGAGGAATTTTCTGACAGTGACAGCAATCAACCCATGGAACAGAAGTTGCCTTCAGAAGTTTTGGGACCTTCATCCCTAGAGGCTTTCCAGAAGAGACTGGACTATCAATCTGTCAGAAATGGTGGAGGGTCTCCTGCTTGGGTGGGGGGTTGGACTAGATGACCTACCAGGTCCCTTCCAACTCTGTTATTCTGTTAAATCTATTTCTACTGCTAAAGGGCTTGTAGGAGATTATTTTGACATACACTGTTTGGAAACAGCACTGGATTGAACATTGCTCTCCCAAATGTCAAAATTTCATAGAAGAGAAGAGAAGAGAAGAGAAGAGAAGAGAAGAGAAGAGAAGAGAAGAGAAGAGAAGAGAAGAGAAGAGAAGAATAGAATAGAATAGAATAGAATAGAATAGAATAGGGAATAAAATAGAATAGAGTAGAGTAGAGTAGAGTAGAGTAGAGTAGAGTAGAGTAGAGTAGAACAGAACAGAACAGAACAGAACAGAACAGAACAGAAAAGGGAATAGGGAATAGGGAACACAATAGAATACAATACAGTACAATACAATAGCTTTATTGTCACTTTGAATGTACACTAATCGACAAACATTAAAATGAAATTTCATTGCATGCAGCACTCAAAGGGTCCCCCCCTCCAATATATACACTTCAAAAACACGACAGAATAAATAAATAAATAAACACAAAATCATGCATATGCCCCCATGTATTACATGACACTGGATGGGCCAAGGATGAGCTGAAAGTTTGGCCGCTAAAAGGACCAGTCTGATTGACAGCTGCAAAGCAAGAAGATCTTCTAGATGATGATTATCCCCAGAATCCACCTGGTAGAAGACGATATCTAACACTGGAGTAAAACATGGTACCCCGATGCTAACGAAGGGGACATCAACTGGCACAGCTGATCTGGCCAAGCAAGCTTTCTAGACATCAACAGCACGACAGGAAGATCTCATCGTGTCCATGCAGATGGACCTACCCTTGTTTCTAGCACCTCTCAGCTTTGTCCGTTTTTTTTTTTTTCCAGCACACCAGACTTTATTTATTTTTTCCTCTCGTAGCTGTGAAAGCCATCCAAGGGAAAGCTTGAACTTTTCCCCCTGGACTTCGCTGCAGTTTTGTTTTGACTACATTCAGGTTGGAATCCAGAATCCAGGCCCACGCGGAAGAAATTCCAGGGATATTTCCCGATGAGTCGAAAAGACTTGTTTTCCTTCTTTTGATATTCAGGGCCGGCGTGACCTAGAAACCATGCCAAGCAACCGGTGGATTCAAAGAGTTTTTGAGCAAAAGGCTGGCGGAGCCCAAGAAGGAATGTCCATGGTGGTTGCAAAATCTGATGGGTAGGGTTAGGTTGGGCTCCATTGTGTCATAAGTCGAGGACTAAGGTAAAGGTAAAGGTTCCTCTCGCAAATCTGTGCTAGTTGTTTCCGGCTCTAGGGGGTGGTGCTCATCTCCGTTACAAAACCTAAGAGCCAGCGCTGTCCGAAGACGTCTCCGTGGTCATGTGGCCAGCAGGACTAAATGCCGAAGGTGCACAGAACGCTGTTCCCTTCCCACCAAAGGGGTCCCTGTTTTTCGACTTGCATTTTTTACGTGCTTTCGAACTGCTCGGTTGGCTGAAGCTGGGACAAAGAACGGGAGCTCACTCTGTGATGTGATACTAAGGATTCGAACTGCCGAACTGCTGAACTTTCTGATCAACAAGCTCAGCATCTTAGCCAGTGAGCCGCCGCGTCCTTCAGGTTGAGGACTATCTATTGTATAATGTTGCTAATAGTTCGACAGCCATTGACCTACTTAGCCAACTGATCAAAGTTGGAGAAGAAGAAAAGGAGGCTACTGAAGGACTCTAGGAAGATTTATTTATTTGTTTGTTTGTTTGATTTGTCAATTGCTTACAAGATAATAGGTATAAGGATAAACATAGTTATGAATACATGAAATGGATACATATCAGAAAAATAAAAAGAAACAATAGGACAGGGACAGTAGGCACGATTGGTGCGCTTCTGCACGCCCCCTACAGACCTCTTAGGAAAGGGGTGAGGTCAATAGTAGACAGTCTAAGGTTAAAGTTTTTGGGAAGAAGCCACAGAGTCGGGTAGAGTATTCCAGACATTGACCACTCTGGTGCTGAAGTCGTATTTCCTGCAATCAAGTTTGGTGCAGTTAACCTTGAGTTTGCATCTATTGTTTGCTCTTGTGTTGTTATGGCTGAAGCTGAAGTATTCATTGACCGGTAGGACATTGCAATGTATGATTTTATATACTATACTTAGATCGGACTGAAGGCGGCGTAGTTCTAGGTTTTGTAGGTCTAGAATTTCGAGTCTGGTGGCATCAGGTTCTCAAGAACTCCAGGGAAAAAAAAGCTTCAAATGCCTCCAAGTCTTTCAACCTTAGCTCAGTTCCCCTCCCTCCAGCCCTCAACTCATCCCAGCCTAATGTTAATATCTAATTATCCGGATTAATGACTGATTATTCTTCTCCCCTGTCTTTGACTTTTGGAAATTCCTGCATCAACATGCTTTACTGATTTGGGGGGAGGGGGCATGAGGAGGGGGAGAGGCCAGAGGGGAGGAGGGGAGGATGTGATCCCAAGTGTGAAATTAAGCATTCCTTTGTGATGAAATCACCACTTGACACGGCCAAGTTCGAAGGCTTCGCAAGACCCCTTTCCAAGCCCGTCTCCAAGCATGACCTTGTGGGCTTCCGTAATTAGAATTCCCTACGTAAGGTGGGTTGTCCAGACCCAGGGAAGAAAAAAAACTGAAGACAGCTGCAGGGGTGTGTGGACGGTAAGGGCCGTGACGCTGAACTTGGGAAATCTCCTTGGAGAGAGAGAGCGATAATTCTCCAAAGCCAACCTGCTAGCTTGTTGTAACTTATTACGGAGTATATATCATGGAGCAACTTGGGCTGTTTTCAGTGGCCTGGTTCAGATGCAACAGGAAAGCAGAAGAACGGAGTTGGAAGGGACCTTAGAGGTCTTCTAGTCCAACCCCCTGCTCATGCAAGAGACTGTATACCAATTCAGACAAATGGTTGTCGAATCTTTTCTTCAAAACCTCCAGTGATAGAACATTAGGGTAGAGAGCTCATCTTCCTTCCTTCCTTCCTTCCTTCCTTCCTTCCTTCCTTC
Source organism: Pseudonaja textilis (assembly GCF_900518735.1). Next base: position 12,115,499 of record NW_020769332.1, read on the forward strand.
CTTCCTTCCTTCCTTCCTTCCTTCCTTCCTTCCTTCCTTCCTTCCTTTTTCCTCCCTACTCTTTTTCTTTCTTCCTTCCTGTCTCTGTTTTCTCCCTACTCTTTTCCTTCCTTCCTTCTTTCCTTCCTTCCTTCCTTCCTTCCTTCCTTCCTTCCTTCCTTCCTTCCTTCCTCCCTTCCTTCCTGTCTCTTTTTCCTCCATACTCCCTTCCTTCCTCCCTTGAAAGTTACAAGGAGAAAAACCGATTTTGGGGGGGTCCAATTCCTAGACTCCAAAGGATTGACTTGCTTCTGTTAAATAATAGGGCGAATGTTTATGTGCTGATTGGAGGACAATTTTTGGCTTTCGGGGAGAGAATGGGAGGTGGGGAAATAAGTTTTCACATAAGAAGTCCTTTGATGAGAAGAGTTGCAATGGTAGGACTTTGTCCATACAATGATGAAAAGGCTTTTCAACTCCCCGACCCTGAACCGGGCCAGCACAATCGTGGGCCAAGATGGAAGATGCTGACAGAACAATCTTGCTCTGAAGCCTTCTTCTGTTTGCAAACTGCTGCGTTGACTTGCCTTTCATGCCGATGAAATGTCACTGGAGACAGAAAGGAAGAAAGAGAGAAAGAGAGAAAGAAAGAAAGAAAGAAAGAAAGAAAGAAAGAAAGAAAGAAAGA
>NW_020769332.1:12144562-12157033 GCF_900518735.1 Pseudonaja textilis
GAGGAAGAAGAAGAAGAAGAAGAAGAAGAAGAAGAAGAAGAAGAAGAAGAAGAAGAAGAAATAATTTTCATTTCTTTAAATGAAAATGTAAATAAATAGAAAGTGGCAATTAGCTGGAAAAGGGCTGGTAGTTTTTTGAAGAAGGGTGATCTTGTGAATTCAAAAATGAAAAGAGAAAACATCGCTAAAGATCTGGTTTGATCCTACCATATAGCAAAATGGTAAATCTTGACATTAAATGAGCAAGACATATTTACTAGGAGTTAACTTGACTCTGGACATATTTCAATCCATTTGCAGAGTTTAATCCAATTTGGATCTCTTTATTTATTAGGAAATTAAAATCCTGGACACACAATTCCATTTTTTACAGTCACAAATAGAAGCCTTTTCCCCCTCCACACACATACCCCCACGTGCGATTGTGCCTTTTCTGTGTCCAACGAGGAAAGGCATCTTAGGTCTCAATGCACAAATGGTTTCTTCACACCAGCCTTTGTGTAGGAGGAAACTGTGCAGAAGTTCTCATGATCCTTTTAAGTGCCAGATCAGCAACAATAACAAAGCACAAAAGCTAAGTGGCAATGTATTTGACCCTTCATGGAAAGATCATGAACCAATCCTCTTCAAAACAGCTCAGGAGATTAGCTGGACTCCATTAGTAGAAATATCTGTGTTCAGGCTGTAAAATTTAATGACCAAACAGACAAGAATTTGGCAAACTTAACACCTGTGTGACCTGATGGAGCCACCTGAGGCCTTCTTGAATTCCACTCTAGTATACCTTGGAGGTGGAGAGACACCACTGGCATTCCACCTCTGACCTTCTCAATTCTGTTGCTGCTGTTCTTATTGCGATGATCGGGCACAATTGGGATGTGGGTGGCATTTTGTGAAGGGTATCATAAAATAGGTGTGAGAAGATGGCCTCCACAAAACAGCTGCCTTGGGCAAGCTCACCTGGAAGGAAATGAGGCAGGTGGGCACCCATTCACACAAAACATCCATTTCTACATTGCTTCAATGTTTTGATGGTCTGATTATGTCTAATGGGGTGTCCATTGAAGAGATAAGATGAGTATTGACATTTTTGGATTTTGGCCTCAAGAGAAGACTCCCGAGAATGTGATGGACAGCCAAGAAAACAAATACTAGCACATAGACTTATATACCGCTTTATAGCCCTCTCTAAGCGGTTTACAGAGTCAGCTTATTGCCCCCAACAATCTGGGTCCTCATTTTACCCACCTCGGAAGGATGGAAAGCTGAGTCAACCTTGAGCCTGGTGGGATTTGAACTGCCAAATTGTAGGCAGCTGGTTACAGCAGAAGTAGCTTGCAGTACTGCACTCTAACCACTGCGCCACCGAGGCTTCTTACATGGTTTATTGAAAAAAATCAACCCAGCCTCTCATTTGTGGCCCCGAAAATATGCTGTTTTTCTGTCTTGCAGTACACTTTGTAGAAGACCCCTGATTCAAACTAGAAAAAACGATCATTGTGGTTATTATGGTTATTATCGCTATGAATAGCTTTTAGGCCCTCTCACTCACTGCTTACTCTGTGAAGAGAAAACATCGTGGGATTTCACAACTTCACAGAAGTTTCAAGTCAAGGCCTCCATTTTCTTCCTCTGAAGAACAAGTCAGTTTTGAGTGCCACAGATGTCTTGGAAACTGTTCTCCAAGGACAGTCATCATTTTCATCACTTATGACAGAATAAAATAATTGGAGCATTCTGTCTGCTCTAAGATTGCATGGTTATATATTATCTTGCCAGGATGCAATATTTTTCCTTGTCATCATGATGTCAGATGTTGAGACACAGTGGGCAGCAGAAACATCTGCCTGCATCAAGAAGAAAATCTTCAGATTTTTCTTCTTCTTCTTCTTTGTTTCAAGCCATGGGCAAAATAACCATAGTAACTGTGATAATAAAAACAGTCATTTCAAAAGTCCTCCATATGAACCCTTCATGTTGAAATGAAGAACCTCTTCAGAGCTTTGCATGGCTTTGACATCCAGTCAACAAAGCACAAACAGTGATGTAGCTTTTCAACAATGTAAGTACAACTACTTATTTCATTCTCTCACTTGCCTTGTCTGGATCTTCACCTGAAATATCTCAATAATATCAAAATAATCTGATTTAGCTTCATCAGTCCCGGTGAAAATTAAAAAGGACCAAACTTGTGCTTAGTTATATTTAGATAGATAAGTTTCACCAACGGGGAGAAAAATGTTGTGTGAAGTCATCTGCTCTATGGAGCAAAACTTGCTTGCATCTTTATGATGTTTCCAAATTTGGTCATAAGACTTCTCCAGTCAACAAGGGGTCAAACTATTTTCCAAAGCACCAAAAGGCAAGATGAGAAACAATGGATGGAGACTAACCAAGGAGAGAAGCAACCTAGAACTAAGGAGAAATTTCCTAACAGTGAGAACAATCAACCAGTGGAAGAACTTGCCTTCAGAAGTTATGGGTGCTCCATCACTGGAGGCTTTCAAGAAGAGACTGGATGGCCATTTGTCTGAAATGGCATAGGGCTTCCCCACCATGTGCAGGGAGTTGAAGACCTCCAAGGTCCTTTCCAATTCTATTATTCTATGTTCTATAATTGCACATGTGCAATTATATACCATCCCTGGGAAACATCTGTGGTGGCAGATATTTCTTCACTAACTAAAGCTGATGAAGCACGAACAGATGTTGTTCTTGACTGGCATTCGAGATGTTTTCATGTCCCTCCACCCAGTTTCTAGAATCCTTTTTGCTAATTGCAAACTTGGCATCACCTCCCAGTGCAAGGAAGTTAAAAGGGAGAAGGACAAAGACATTTGCATGACACTGCAGGTTTTATTAGGGCCTAAAATTATTTGTGGTTTCCTTCTCATCCCGTTTCAGAAAAACCGACTTCCTCATCTTCCGTTAGAATTCCAGGCCTTCCAGAATGAAAGGCTGAGATCATACCAGTTTTAACGGTCTCGGGGTTTTTTCTTTTTTTCAAAGACAGTGGCTTCTAAATTGTTTTCCACCATCTGCAGGTAGTTTCCCCTCTAAATATATACAGAGCAGTTAGAAATACCATCCCTGGGAAACTGTGAACACCTGATTTTTCCAGGCAGGATGCTTAAGTTGTTACAGGACAGCAGGGATCGTCTTAAAAATAGACCTTTGGAAAATTGCACTAACCTTACAACTGCTAGTAGCGGGTGTTAAGCAAGAGGAGAACATGGCATACATACCAAAAGCCAATCTGCGAGTGCTGATTTGTAGCTCAGGGTTGAACTGTGGAATCCTTGGTGCTCTCTAGAAGCACTGATGATGTTACCTAAGTTTGGTCATGAAATGTCTGCAAGGAAACCACCAAGCTCAGAGTGCACCAAGGATCCCACAATATGTTGCTGTCAGAAACCCTACAGCTAACTGAGATTTCTTCCTGGAAATCTGGCATTTAACAGAACAACAGAGTTGGAAGGGACTTTGGTCGTCTTCTAATTTCAGACAAATGGTTATCCAACATCTTTTTTTAAAACTTCCAGTGTCGGAGCATTTACAACTTCTGGAGGCAAGTTGTTCCACTGATTAATTGTTCTCACTGTCAGGAAATGTCTCCTTAGTTCTAAGTTGCTTCTCTCCTTGATGAGTTTCCATCCATTGCTTCTTGTCCTGCCTTCTTGTGCTTTGGAGAATAGCTTGACTCCCTCTTCTCTGTAGCAGCCCCTGAGATATTTGAACACCGCTATCACATCATCTCTAGCCCTTCTTTTCACTAGAGTAGACATACCCAATTCCTGCAACCATTCTTTGTGTGTTTTATCCTCCAGTCCCCTAATCAACTTTTGTTGCACTTCTCTGCACTCTTTCCAGAGTCTCAACATCTTTTTTTTATATTGTGGTGACCAAAGCTGGATGCACTATTCCACATGTGGTCCTAACTAAGGCTTTATAAAGTTATAAACACCATTCAACGTAGTCCAGCCACACAAATAATCTGGGGTCCTTCGTGGTAGACAATACCTGCCTTTTCGATCTGGACATGGGAAGTGGTCTGTATACTCCAAATTCCTATTTAATCAGATTCTTCTTATCTCATCTAACCAAGGCTCAAGATGTCCACAGGTGCTTCCCAAGAAGGCAGTGCAATTCTGATGCTGGCAGGGTAAGAAGTCCTCTCCCAATGACAGCAGTGAGATCATCATCATTGAACGCTAATAGTCATTGGCCCCACCTCACTGCACCATACATCATCTCCGCGTTGCCATGGTGACTGAACTTCTCCCTTTCAGCATCCTTGGATCTCACCACTCTTCATGCCTTGCAGGACAAGACCCAACTCAACCCTAGGATAATGAAAATCTGCAGGGGATAGGATGCCAATTTTAGTGTAGCTCCAAGGCCCTCTTTCTCTTAGATGTCATCTCCCCATAGCAAAAAAGCCAAACTGAAAAGATCTCAACTAACCAGAGAGCAACAGCAATAAAAGAGACCTGGGTTTCATTGTCTGTCAAAGAGGGTTTTTTTTTTTTCTCCTGTGTGTGAGCAAATAGAACACAAGGAATGGCACTTAATTCCTTTTTTTTTTCCCATGTGTAATGAAGAAGATGTTGGCAAGCCATGGGTTCTTAACAGCTGAGTATATCTCTAAGCACATCCAGTTTCAATTAGACATTATCCAGGTTACAGGCCCCTACAAGCAAGTCAACCCTGCTCCAAGCAGATCCAAATTTTGGCACCTTTCCTGAAAAAAACGGTATAATCAAGGATGGGTTATATTTACATGATTTGCCTGGGTGAGCAAAATGCAAAATGAAAAGGAGCGAAGGAGGGAGAGAGAGGGGGGAAGTAATAATCAAAGTCTCCCTGTGTTGTAGGATCCAAAAGATCACACGATCCAAGATCGCCATCTTCACTTTTGTCTTTTGACTTAACTTCACCATATTCATTCATTAGTGGAAGAACTTGTCTCCGGAAGTTGTCAGTGCTCCAACACTGGAGGCTTTCAGGAAGAGAGTGGATGAGCATTTGACTTGAAATGGCATAGGGCAGGGGTCCCCAAACTTGGCAACTTTAAGAGTTGTGGACTTCAACTCCCAGAATTCTCCGGCCATCTGTGGCATAGGGTTTCCGGGTTGAGCAGCAAAGTTGGACTAAAAGACCTCCAAGGTCCATTCCAACTCAATTATTCTGTTATTATCTTCTTCAATTGGCAAGTTCTTCTTTATCATTTTCTCCTGGATTGTTTACAAATTATTCATCTCCTTTTTTATTATTTTTTTACTTTATTTTGTCAAGCGATTATAAGATAACAGGTATAAGTATAAACACAGTTATGAATACATGAAAAGGGTACATATAAGAAAAATAAAAGAAACAATAGGACAGTAGGCACTTTGGTGCGCTTCTGCATGCCCCCTACAGACCTCTTAGGAAAGGGGTGAGGTCAATAGTAGACAGTCTAAGGTTAAAGTTTTTGGGGTTTAGGGAAGAAACCACAGAGTCAGGTAGAGTATTCCAGACATTGACCACTCTGTTGCTGAAGTCGGTATCTCCTGCAATCAAGTTTGGTGCGGTTAACCTTGAGTTTGTATCTATTGTGTGCTTTTGTGTTGTTATCGTTGAAGCTGAAGTATTCATTGACAGGTAGGACATTGCAATATATAATTCTATATACTATACTTAGATCGGACCGACGGCGGCGTAGTTCTAGGTTTTGTAGGTCTATTTAATTTGATTTAATTTAAGAAAACTCTTTCTCTCCTTCTCCTAGTTACAGTGAAAAGACAGGTGTTTCTACCAGATCATAATATTACCAGATAAACCACCTATTTGAGCTGGATGGGTGCCTGAAAAATGTCTTAAAAATTATTATAGCTCCTTGCAAAAGCTCTGTAAAAAGTTGTTGTAAGCCGAACATTGGCCAAGCTTATACAAAAGCTATTGTTCTTCAACTCACTTTCTCCTCTGTTGAGAATTGGCAATAGAGCTTTTCAACATCCGGATTCAATGAACACAGGAACTCAACCTTCAGAATATATGGGTTTTAATTCCCTTTTTTCAATTACTGCCCCACTCCCAAAATGTGCCCGGAAATGGAATGGGAGTGTGGAAATTGACGCGCTGTCATTTTCAGCTCTGAGATCAAATTTATGGCAGCTCCATTGACCAACGAAAGAAAGGGCACCAAGAAAAGTCACCTTTCTTGCTCCAGATTTCAAAGGTTCCTCTAGAACTCACGCCTGAAGGATTGCAGCCCTACAAGACACGGTTTCTCATTGGCCAAGGTCTATCCTGAATGTTGTGGAGAGATTGGAGGATTTATTTATTTCGCACAGTGTAACAAAACACGGCGTGAACCGTTGTTTTTATTTTGGGTATTCGTGCTTCTGTTTCATGCCAGGAGATCCTTGCCAGGCCCAGCAGTCTGAGGGTATAGACCAGGGTTGTCAAACTTGATTTCTGAGGGCTACATCAGGGTTGTGTTTGACCTTGGAGGGCTGGGGTGGGCATGACATGGGACTCATGTCAGGGTACATGATGGCCAAGTGCTAAGGCAGGCCCTGAGACCTTCCCTCATTCTCATTATAATCTCCTTCCTTCCTTCCCTTCTTTTTCCTTCTCTCTTCCTTCTCCTTTCTTCTGCCTTCCCCGCTTTCCTTATTTTTCCTTCCTTGCTCTCTTCTCGTCTTTCCTCCTTTGTCTTTCCTCTTTCCCTTTCTCCCTTCCTGTCCCATCTTGCATGCTCAAATGCAAAATGTCCCATCTTGCATGCTCAAATCCTGCAGCCCTCCACCACAGAGGTGGTATTCAACCGGTTCTGACTGGTTCTGGAGAACCGGTAGCAGAAATTTTGAGTCATTCGGAGAACAGGCAAGTGCCACCTCTGACTGGCCCCGTCTCCATCTATTCTCTGCCTCCCATTGAGTCCCAGCTGATCGGCTGGGTCTCCTTTAGCTGCCCTGCACAGGAGAACAGAGCTGGAAAGCAGGTTAGTGGGGTGGAGAGGGAATGGGGATTTTGCAATAACCTTCCCCAAGGAGTAGGGAGGGAATGGAGATTTCACAGTATCTTTCCCCTGCCATGCCCACCATGCCACGCCCACCAAGCCACGCCCACAGAACTGGTAGTAGAAAAAAAAATTGAATCCCACCACTGCTCCAGCAGCAAAAACACTCCACCCCTGAGCTCCGTTTTCATTGGCAGAGGCACCACGGGCCAGTCCTTTGCTGTTTCTAGGCCAGATCCCTGTGGGCCGCATCCAGCCCATGGGCCTTGAGTTTGACACCCTGGTGTAGACTATTTAGTCATGACTATTTAGCCCAGGGTGCACCATCAGGAGGACAGTCTACATTGCACCCCATATTTGAGGCTGTAACAAGGTTTGTCTTGCGTGGTCTTTCTCGTTGGATTCGGTTTTGGGGTGCTTCCTGAGTCAAAAAGGTGTTCAAATGCTGGAAACAGGCTAGAACTCACCCAAAGGGGCTCTTTTGCAAAAGGCAACTGGATTTTCTTCGTTTTTGCTTGAAGACATCTCACTTCTCATCCGAGAAGCTTCTTCAGTTCTGACGGAATGGGGGGGGGGGAAATGGAAGGATTTGTATTCCTTGCAGTCATCTGGTCATTAGCTCTCTCTCTGAGAGTCATGGAGGCCACTTAGAGGTTTAGCTGTGCCCTCGAGGTCACCTGAAACCTCCAAGAGGCCTCCATGACTCTCAGAGAGAGTGCTAACGACCAGATGACTGCAAGGAATACAAATCCTTCCATTCTCTCTCGTTCCGTCAGAAGTGAAGAAGCTTCATGGATGAGAAGAGAAATGTCTTCAAGGAAGAACAAGGAAAGTCCAGTTGCCTTTTTTTAAAAAAAGCCTATTTGGGAAAAACTATGACCTGAAGGACTGAAACCCTCCATAAACGGTGCCAGAGTTCCATGCAACTCTTAGGAAAGGGGTCCAGAGGGGTGTGGAAAAAAAAGGAACAAGGGATGTAGGTCATCCCTCTCCCACCTTGGCGAGGTCATCTTCTTGGCTGGGATCAAACTTCTCCAACGCTCGACACCATTTCCTGATTCCACACTCCACCTCCCCCAGCTTTTACACTGGCATATTATTTTGATAACCTGCGGTTTTCTCCTCACATAGCAATTTCCACCTCCCACTCCATCAACCCAGAGAAAATGCTTTCTCCTGAGGTCTCCGGGAAGGATGGAGTCAAACAGCAGGAGCGAGAACATATAAATGAGAGCTATTTTAGGAGCAAAAAATTGACAGGCAGGAAAAGACAATGAAAGTTTTGATAATCTCCGGACTCCCCGAGAGGTATGTGGAACGAAACAGGTGGGAAGACAAGAAGAGGCATGTTTTCAAATAAATTTAATCCTTCAGCGGGAGGAAAAGAATATATATAAAAAAAATACCTTAACACCGGGGAAACTCCAGTCATTTATTTTCCAATTGAAGAGGTCAATACAGATGCTTAGTTTTGAACACAGCGAGCTGCCTTGTTTGACATTTCTAATGCCTTATTGAAAAAATGAGCTTTTTTTCTTGGGAGGAATGGTTTTCATCCAATCGATCGTTTTAAAAATAATACCTGATTGTTATTTTTCTTCTGTCCTCTTATAAATCATGCTCCAAATTCTCTAAATTCTCCAGAGCACCCGAGGGTGGAACAAATAGCAATGGATGGAAACTAATCAAGGAGAGATCCAAGCTAGAAATAAAATTTCCTAACAGTGAGAACAGTGGAATGGCTTGCCTTCAGAAATTATGGGTACTCCATCACTGGAGGTTTTTAAGAAAAGACTGGACAGCCAGTTGTGCAGAATGATAGAGTTCTATTTGAGTAGGAAGTTGGACTTAAAGACCTCCAAAGTACCCTCCAACAATATTATTCTGTGATGTTCCAATTTGGGAGGTCTGTGAGTTTAGTTCTTCTCTACCAGTGGAGAAAAACAGATATCTCTGAAATCATAATGTTGCCATTTTCACAGGCTATCACCCCAACCACTCACTTCCCAAATTTCATGCTTCCGATTTGCACGAGGTTACTATTTCCTTAGGATGCGGTGGCTCAGTGGCTTAGACGCTGAGCTTGTCGATCAGAAAGGTCGGCGGTGCGGCGGTTCGAATCCCTAGTGCCGCGTATCGGAGTGAGCTCCCGTTCCTTGTCCCGGCTTCTGCCAACCTAGCAGTTCGAAACCATGTAAAAAATGCAAGTAGAAAAATAGGGACCCCTTTGGTGGGAAGGGAACAGTGTTCCTCCATGCGCCTTTGACATTTAGTCATGCCGGCCACATGACCACAGAGACATCTTCAGACAGCGCTTGGCTCTTCGGCTTTGTAACAGAGATGTGGCACCTAGAGCTGGGAACAACTAGCACGTATGTGCAAGGGGAATCTTTACCTTTTATATTTCCTTTCTTGCAACGAAGCTACCCACATTCTGCTTCTTCATTGTGGTGGCAATAAAATAGATAAAGGTGTCCTTTCACATCTTTATCTGTGCTTTAATAACAGCAACACATGATGAGCATAGCAACACATTCCCTGTCTCTTCCTCCAACATAATTCCCTATCTTTTTGAATTGCTGCCCAGTTCTGTGTGTCTTTACCAACACAAGCATTTGCTGCCTTTCATTTTCAAGCTTAAAAAAAGTCTACCAAGCAATCTTGGTTCTTCTTGGTCCTAGGGACCCAGACTATCGTTGCTATCTCTAGAGACATCCTCAACTTTCAACCTCAACAACTTGAAGAAGCGTAGGACTTCAACTTCCAGAATTCCCCAGGCACTGAGATACTAGCTCATTTCAGACAAGACTGGTGGAAAGTTTTGTGCAGAGTTTCAGGAAGGATGTTTTCCAGCCCTATCTGGAGATGCTGAGTTTTGATCCTAGGACTTCCCGCCCACAAAAGAGGTCAACCTCCGCTGAGTGAAGATCTAGAAGAAACTGACTAAGCCTATGGCGATAACCTAAGTTTTGTGACTTCAAGACTTGAAGGCTTCCTTCTCTGAGGGATAACACAGGGATAGTCATTGCGGTATCTTACAAATTATGATGATAAAATTGGTGAGATCATTTCTGTCTAGCACCTTAAGAAATCTGAATGTTTACTTAAGCAACGTCCTGATTTCCAACGGCTTCTTCGCCTACAGCTTTACAAAAACTGAAAGTCCAATCTGAAAGTTGAGGCCCTGAACAAACACCGTTAACACCGTCTTTTATACAGCTGATTTCCAGAAATAGGAAAGTAACATTTCACAAAGCTATTACCCTTTTTTGGTGTCCTTTCTTGTATTTAGTCTACATGTCCATTTGTCTATGGAGTTGCACCTCGCCTTAGCTTGCGTGTCATTTTGCCCCTGTAGAGTTATATCTTGCTTAAGCTTTACACGTCCTTCGTCCCTACTCATGGTTTGTCTTCTTGTTCCCAGATCTTGTAGCCTCCAGTCTATTTCTAAGTACATGTTGGTAGAGTTCCTTCATCTCTAACGGACACGTTGCGCAGTTGCATTCTTCTAAATTTTTATATTCTTTTCTAGGATATGGGGGGATGTATTGCTTCTTAATGGGTGATCCATCCCAATGACATCGTAGTTTGATTCTACAAGGAATCTGAGCTGGGATCGCGTATAGTAGCGGGGGTAAAGAACAGAAAGACCTCAGAGATGAAAACGGTGTATGCCACCAGAGTCTTCAGAAACCAACCTAGACAGATTTAGCTTCAGTTGAGTAGTATTATCTGAGCAGTATTGATTAATTGGACTGATGAGTGGGTGCGTGTTTGTGTTCCCCCATCTCATCTTTCACCGCAAGCAATAAAAGGCCTGACAATCCCAGGATGCATTGCAGGGACAATGACATTGGGGGTCTCCATGATTTGGGTTTCCAAATGTCCTTTAGGGGGAAAAAAACAAATCTGTTTTTAATACAGCTCAGTTTGCCGATTCTATGGTGATATATGGCCCTGCGAATGAAGTTCTGAAGAGCTTAATTTGCAGTGGCAGATAGGCCTTAATGGCAGGAAGGAAGGGAGGAAGGAAGGAAGGGAGGGAGGAAGGTTCCTAGACCTTAGAAGATCCATCACACCAGAATAGAATTTCTGTCACTAAGTTTAAAGGCTGTGAGAAATCCGAGGGGAACGAAAATAAATGGAGCAAGAAAAGAGAAGGAGGGGGGGGAAACTGAGACAGATGTGACATGCTTCACTGAGAATCACAAGAGTTGCAAGCAAGACGCCTCTCAGGGACGTTTGGTTGGGTGGGCAAATCAAGAGCCCTTTGTGATGCGACTGTATCATCTGTCAAGGTCAGGAATTCACCCAGAGGCCCTTCTTTGAACAGGAGGAAGAACGAGGAGCTCAGGAGTCATACCTGTGGGTCAAGGTATGAATCGGAGCTAAGGAACCAAAAAGGAGAGCCCACCATGAACTGAAGACGAAAACCAAGAGGAAAAGGAAATACAGAAGAAAGGAATTGCAGAAAGTTAGCACCCACCCCTCTCCTAGAAGAATGAAATGTTTTCGGAAATATTAAAAAAGCAGAATATTATATTTCCCTCGAGGGAGAACATGCTCTTGCAGATAGAAAGCACCGTCCTCCACCTTTCTTAATAGCCCTCAGCAGATGTCAGCACTTAAGAGATAGGGAGACAGCTAGCTCTATTCCTAAGCAAATACCCTCACCCAAGATCCACGTAGGAGTAGCCCTCAGCCACAATAGGAATTGCCCAAAGCCCCTTCATTGCATCATCTCAGGTGCACCACCCCCAGCAGTTCAAACTTCAACCAAACTTGGCTCAGACAAACTCCTAAGATTTGTACATGGCCCCGTGGGAGTCTGACAACAACCAATAGAAGAGATGTTCTTGCACAGGAACAGGAAGCTCAATTGCAAAGCCCAAGAGAAGGTATAAATGCCCCCACCCCACCCCCAACTCTCAACTCCATGGGGTCAGCTGCCCAGAATCCATATGCTTGGATCTTCAGCCTCCATGTTTCCAGTGTCTTTCTCCAAGCTTTGAATTGAACCAGATGGATATTTCTTCCCACAGAACTAAGCCTAATGAAACCAAGATTTCATTTCTCTTGAAAGGAAGGGTGGGTGACATTTTAGGGGTTGGGGCTTTGCTAAATTTGGACTTTTTTTTTTTTTTTTGGCTTCGTTGGGTCCATGGAGAGGAAATGTGTTATACTGTCTCTAACTGAACAAATGAATTACTGAATTAAACCAAGAGGCTTCAATTTAGACCTGGTCTTATTTAGGCAGGATTATTTTCACAAAATCAGTATGCAAAGAGAGATAATCCTATTTCAGCGAAGAAAAATATCGGGTTTCCCCAACCAATCTCCCCTTCGCTCTGCTTCTCACAAACTACTGATGAAGAACTATTTTATTTATCAAGAAAGAAACTTTGCCCATTGATTGGTTGCCATCACAGCAACCTGCCATCACATCAGTGACAAACTCAAAGAAG
>NW_020769332.1:12162033-12176520 GCF_900518735.1 Pseudonaja textilis
GTTTTCTAGCCTTCTGCATTTCAAATTTATGTGTATTTTTTTAGGATGTCCTCCCCCACACCCAACGTATGTAGCCATTCTTCCCCCTCCCTTGTGTTGTACCTTTTCACCAACAACTTTCCACCAAAATAATTTACATATTTTCAGCATGACATGCTTTCGACTAGGGCCACATTTTCCCTAACTACTGCATCGTTGTATTTCGTTATTTTGGAAAATAACATCTGGAAAAGCACATACATATCAATGGTCACACTAATCTCCCGGAAAGTATAAAAAATAGGGGAAGCATGAGTTAAAGAAATTTGCATTAAATTATAAGCTGGAAGAATTTCTTTGCCTTCTCCCCCAGTTTTTTTTTTTTTTTTAAGGAGAAAATCTGGGATGGCCGTTTCTATCATCTTGAATTTCTGCAGCTGCCCGTTCCTTTCATGTCGATGCTATACATTCCTTGTGCGATACGTTTGACGTAACACACCCTCCAAAGCCAGTCGGGCTGAATCCAAAACTATTTGGAATTGCAACGATCTCCATGGAGACAGATAGTCTCCGACTTATGGCCACAAACTGAGCCACGACATTTCTCTTGCTGAATGAGACATGGGTCAAGTGTAATTGGCCCCATTTTATTACCTCTTGCCACAGTCATTGAGTGAATCACTTGCAATGATTACGTTGGCTGTGAAGTGAATTTGCCTTCCCCATTTCGACTTTTGCTTGTTGGAAGGTTGCGAAAGAGACATAACCTCGCCCTGAACATCAAAAAGACCAAATAATTGATTATAGACTTCAGAAGATGCAAAGCAGAGCCTCTCCTACTATATATCAATGGAGATTGTGTGGAAAGAGTTCATAGTGACAAATGTATCTTTTCTTTTATGTATACTGAGAGCAGTTGCACCAAGACAAATTCCGTGTGTGTCCAATCACACTTGGCCAATAAAGAATTCAATTCTATTCTATTCTAATTAGCCCATTGACCTTGCCACCTGTTTAACCATCTTAACAATATTCAGAGAACTCCAGGTGGAGCTTAAGGCTTTCAGTGGCCTTATGACTTCTAGGATCTTAAGTTGTCCTCCTCTGGTGAACATCACGGACATAAATAAGAGTCTATCAGGGGTGGCTACCGCCTAGCAATCAGTGTGAACGTTGATGTATTGGCCCAGCAGGTGACAGGAGGAAGCAACACAATCCCACCCTTTCAAAACAACAACAACAACAACAACAAAATCAGGTCTAATTGCGTGGTTTGGAATGTGTGTTGCACTCACGGACATGCATTGCAGCTTCTGAGTGGCGAGGAGAAGAATGGGCTTCCTTTCAGCTTCCTTTCAGCCATAAATCGGTGATGGAATTCCACCTAAATAGGTGTGTTTATAACTGGACAGGAAGCAGAGAGTGCTAATCGCTTTCCAGAGACAAAAGTTACTCATTGTCAGAAGTCCATGGTTTTAACCTGCCCACTGAATTCTTGCCTCTCCCCCCCACATTGCTTACAGATAAGGCAGCACATTATTCTGCTTTGCTAATTGCCCTCCATCATCTTCTCATTTGTCAACTCCCAAACAGTTCTCCTTTAACGAGCCAAGGAAAGCATCTCTGGAATTTTTTGGACGCCTGAGCTCTTAAGCTTCTTAGTTACCACCTCCAAAAGTCAATGGCTGAACAAATAAACTGTCCAGTTTCAGCACCCGATCGGTTGGGCGAACTGATATGAAAAAGCCAATCAGCTCAATAAGTGAATCATTAACCCCACCACAAGGCCAGGCTTGCTAACAGCAAATTAACCAAGTGGGTGGAAGCACCCTGGCTTGAATTTAGGAAGGAGGCTGTGAGGTCTTACCAAGCTTGCAAAGAGTTGGTTTGAAGGCCGTGTTTCTTGTCCTCGTCCTTTTGCTTCTCGCTGTTTTGTTAACCTAGTTGAAGAAACATCAAGGAGTTAGTTTGAGGTGGACCTGGGCTTGGAATTGGGCATTGTTTGAGGGTTCAGCCACCTGAGCAACCTGTATCTTAGCTTGGTTCTTTGGATGGCCATCAAGAGCCATGAATATGGTGGTCAGAAATCTGCAATAACTCGTCACACTGTTAAAAATTGCCTCTGGGGTTGCCTTCAACACTCATCTCTGCTTCACAAGTCTGGGCCAAGGAGCAAGGAGATATGTGCATGAATGATGATCTTCTCGACGTTGAGATCCATAAATCTGAGATGACCAATGTTTAAAAATATCACGGGAACGGATGCTTAACTATATCTGTTGATTTCAGTGGGACCTTCTTCATTTTCCAACTGGGCTCTACATACTTTGAAATATCTTGGCTTGCTTTTAAATAATGTGACTCATTGTATTTCTAAAGTTGAAGTTGAAGACAGTGAAGTGTCATGTCTTCTCTATGTTTTACCTTTTGGACAACCTTAGGAGATAGAAAAGATACAACGGTGGATCTATTAAGCTTCAAGCTATTTGATGGTCTCCTCAGCTTTAAGTCAATGGTCACCTTGGTTCCTTTGCTTTTTTTAAACAAGGCCTTCAAAACACATTGCAAAAGTAAAAAAAACGAGCAATGCAATTTCTTAAAATGATTCAGTTACCATTCATAATTACAACACAGCTTTTTTTAAAAAAAAAACATTCTGAAAGTTTTAAATTATTCACTAATTTCAGCTTGGAGTTTGCACAGAATTTTGTCCTCCATTTTGAGATCCTGTTGTGTTTTCTTGCTTTGTCCAACACGTATTTAACTTACTGCTTACTCTTTGACTCTATCTGCTAATCACATCTGCCTTCAGGGCAAAGTTGGTTTCAAATCTATGGTTGTTTTTCCCATATTTGATTTTCAGCCCCTCCAGAAATCAAACGCACAACTAAATAGCAACACTAGAGAAATAGAAAAACTCTCCTTAACAATCTCCATCGATGGTTTGCTACTGGTCTTGTAATGATGAGTGCTAGATTGACTAGAAGATATTTCCTGTGGGGAGGAAATAAGAAGCTAAGATGAAATCTAGGATAAGTTGCCACATAATAGTTCAAGTTGAAAGACTGGCCCAACATCCAAGTAATTTTGGCCATAATTATCCGCCACAATTACCTGCCAAGGTAACTAGAGACAGTAACACAAATCAGTGTCTCTTAGAATCAAAGACTTCAATGCTTCTCCAGAGATTGTGGATCGTCATACCAGGAAAAAAAAAATCAAGTGGATAACTCTTTCTCTAATTGTTGCCAGAAGTGAAAAAGTAAGCTTTGTTTTTTGTTTCTGTTGCACTTAGCTCCTCTGGAAATTTGCACAAAGAAGAAAAAAGAAGAAGAAGAAAAGCTATCGCTCTCGATGCCAACAGACATCAGCAAGCTGTTGGAGCATTTCAATGCCTCATGTTTTCCCTTTTGATTCCTTCCAGCAGCCGTGTAGCTCCCAGGATGAAAGAGACTAGATTTCGTTCCCTGTAATTAGTGGTTTGAGAAATTTACTCAATGGTTGCGCCTAAGCACAAGAAAGACGCTGTGTTTAAGGGCACCCAAAGGAGGCAACGGGTACGGAAATGAATTGGAACCACCAAAATGTCAGCTGTCAAACGATCAAGGACGTTCTCAGATCTTTTCATCTTCTTTTGTGACTCTTCCAGAAAGATGTGGCAAATCTAATATAAGGAAGGGCTATCTTCCTTGGGGAGGAGAAGTGAACCTGAAGACTTTGATCTTGAGAGTGAAGGAATTGAGTTAACAGAACAAGAAGAACTGAGGAGAGTCCAAATCTAGGCCATTAGTGAATTGTCTTGGGCCAGAGGTCTCCAGAGGGTCTATTTATCAAGGCATCCAAGCTCAAGATACAGAGACAGATTAACAGAGTTGGAAGGGACCTTGTGGGTCATTTAGTCCAACTTCCCCACCCAAGCAGGAAACCCTACATCATTTCTGACAGGGCAGTCCAATCTCTTCTTGAACGCCTCCAGTGTTGAAGCTCCCACAACTTCCGAAGGCAACTTCTGTTCCATGGGTTGCTTGTTCCATTAGAAAATTTCTCCTTATTTCCAGGTTGAATCTCTCCTTGTTCAGTTTCCATCCATTATTCCTTGTCTGGCCTTCGGGTGCTTTGGAAAGTAGCTTGACCCCCTCCTCTCTGTGGCAGCCTCTTAAATATTGGAAGACTGCTATCCTGTCTCCCCTGGTCCTTCTCTTCACTAGACTAGCCAAGCCCAGTTCCTACCACCTTTCATTGTATGTTTTAGCCTCCAGTCCCCTAATCATCCTGGTTGTTCTTCTTTGCCCTCTTTCTAGAGCAGGGGACTTCAAACATGACAGCTTTAAGGCTTGTGGACTTCAACTCCCAGAATTCCTCCTCCAGTCATGTTAGCTCCGGAATTTTGGGAGTTGAAGTCCACAAGTCTTAAACTTGCCAAGTTTGAAGACCCTTGTTCTAGAGCCTCAGCATCTTTTTCTATAGTGTGATGACCAAAACTGGATGCAGTATTCTAGGTGTGGTTCTCAGTTGCTTCTCCTGAAGGACTCTTCTTTAGAATATCAATTTACTCTTATAAATTGATTTAATAACACTGAGGAGGACCCAAAGTTCTACGAGAGAGGCAGCCTATTGGAGCAACCTTCTTTTTCCAACTTCACTGAATCCAAGGGAGCCCACATGTCCGCAGAGGCGATCTGAATCAGCAGACAGATATAAACATGACTGTCTGGAGAACCATGAGTGAAGAACTAGTGATGAGAAAGGGTCTTTTCATGAGTGGGTATTATGAAGATTGGGAAACCCTCCTGTAAGAGAGTGGGAGGAGAAGGATTCTGAGACGTTGCAAGGCCTCATTGTCAAAGCAGTCCATTGACATCGCAAAAGGGGCATCCAACCACCCCCCAAAACAGCATTCATTGCATCAAACAGCTCAAGAAAGAGAATAAAACTTGCCGAGAAGGTGTGAAAACCACCTCAGATCTTCACTCTTTTATAACCCTGTTTTAAGTGTGTTCTTGGTCGTGTTGCACATTCCAGGTAATATATAAATATTAATTAACTTACCCTTATAAAACACTGCCTGGTTCAAGTCCCTTGTGTGAAAGCTGCAGTTAAAGCCATAATTACCCAACAGTCTGATGTGTTGGTTTTCTTAATTAAGGGATAGGCCTTTCAGTCTCTCCCAACCTCCTCCCCTCCACCTCCTTGTTCTTTGCTGTCTTCCAACGCTTCCAATCCAGTGAAGAAAACGTGATGTTACATGCAGCTGTAAAGATTAGATGATTTGGGAATGGCTTGAGGGGGCAGCCACATGCCGAAAGTTGGAAGGTCCCATGTCAAAGCAAAAGATTCAGCAACATATCAAACACTGCTTCCTAATCGAGACCAATCAAGTCAATGGGGTTCTTAATTTTCTAAAGCCATTCCGAAAAATGATTAAAAACAAAGCTAAATATTTACGATCATGGAGCAAGTATGCATTGTACACATATGTGTCTGTGTGTCTGGAGCTATAGAGATAGAGGTGATGGGAGATGGAGTTAGAGAGATGGAGATGATGGTGAAGATAGAGGTGATAGAGATGGAGATAGAGAAATGGAGATGAAGAAGATAATGATGGAGATAGAACGATGGAGAAGATGAAGAAGGATGGAAATGGAGGTGCAGATGGTAGGACTGATGGAGATGATGGAACTGATGGAGATGAAGGAGATGATGGAGGAGATGGAGATAGACAGAGGTAAATCTCCTTCAACTTCAGTAATAATTTGTAAAGTACAGTAGAATGAAATTATTTAGAAAGAAGGTTTTAGATGTTTCTTGATGGTTCTTCTCCTTCCAGAAAGGATAAACTACTCTTGGAGTTTTCCAATGCATATTGAACCAGAGCTACCCAATCGCATTGAGACTGGTTGAGCTAGTTTGCCATCATCAAGGAAGTGTTGACAGTCTTCTTGGTAAAGAACGACCAGAAAGCTGAAGAAAGGGAACTCTTATCTTCTGCGTTCCATCTCAAATCAAACAGAAATGTCTTCCTCAAGGAGCCAAACAAATGATGTCACATCCTCTTGACATAAAGTCTGGTTCACTCTAAAGCATTTTATGTGACCTCAACCACGTGGGGTGAGATGGGACAATCCAGCTCATGTGCATTACTCTGCTTCGTTTAGAGTGAAGTATGGAGGCCCTATTGCATTTGAGGGAATTTTCTTCCCAGTTGGTGGAACACAAGACTGGAGTTTGCCCTCAGACTCGCTCTTGATCCTGGTTGTGCAGCCCTTGCACCGGACACTCGGCAGCAACTCTTGCTGAGACAATTCATTGCTTCTTCAGCTCTTTGTACTGTAGCCAATGGTCTGCAATAAAGCTTCTTCCAGTTGTGTATTGATGTAGGTCAAAAGAGCCCGCCATCAGCATACGCTTGTGGACATCTTCCCCACCTCTATCCTCATAACCTTAAATGTAAGCCCAAAGTCTTTTTCTCTCCATCGTCCATGTTGGAATTCCTGGTTGACAGGATGCCACATTGCAAGCTTCAGATGTGCTTAATGAGCCGCCTGGGGTTGACTGAATCTAGTCAAGGCTTGATTTACCCTTTCCTGCATGGAAGAAGGCAATTGTTCTCATTGCCAGGATGACTCGAGGCCGACATCGAACATCGCTTAATTGGAAGAGAAGAGGAAGTTCAAGTGACTCAAGCTTCCTCACCTCATGTTCCCTAGAACTGCCAACCATCCTCAGGAGCTGGTGACTCACACATCCTCTCCCAAGGCCTAAGGCTGAAGACAGCAATCCATGTATTCCAAATTGGCGGATCCCCTTTCAAGGCGGGCGGGCAGATCGATTGCCCCCGGATGCAACCTAGCAAACTTCTGGAGAAAAGGGAAGGAGAACATGCTGAGGTCGATCTGAAGAAGGCCACATGCAAAACCCTGAGAACATGTCTCAAGCTTGGATGAAGCCCACAAGACCTTCCAAAAGTTGTCTCATGAGTTGTCGATGTAGGAGAAGGAGTGGTAGAACCTCAGGATGGAGTTAAAAGAGGGATCAGCCTAGAATGCCTAGTAGCCACAAGCAGAGTAAGTCCAACCTCCCTTGAATTTCATTGACCCATAGCTAATTCTAAGCAGGTGCTAACAGTTAGTTGAGAAGATTCCTGTGCTTAGGCGCAAGTAGCAATAAATCAGTTTCATTAGACCTTCACATGTGGACCTGATCTAAGTGGAGATGGAAGATATTCAATGCTTAAGACCTGTATTCACACAATATGCTAGCCTGAGTTCAAATGGAATTGCTTCTTTGTGGTTCAACGTGTTGTGGAAACCCAACCGTTACTTTAGTAGATAGTGTAAGCCAGACCATCAGTTTCAACCACCATATTTCATGGAGTATCATCTGTTCTGGGCACACAGGAGTTCTTCACCTACCTTGGGAGTTTAGCATGCTGTCTGAAGCCAAGCAATACGTCTGAGAATGAGGGAGAGAAATACAGTATTTCTCCCCCAGCCAAGCTAGAACCTCAACTTGGTTTGCAACCATAATGGACAACCTTTTACAAAGTCCATGTCTGTCTGCACTCTATTTATCTTCAGCAACTTAATCTCAAGGAAGAATCCCGAGGAACCTCATCATAGTAACATTTCTGGTGATCTAAGAGAAGAACATTCAGATACCTCCACTTGGTTAATGGAAAACCTAGCTTTTTGGGGGGGACCACTTTCAGCAATGGTGTCCTTCACTTCACTTCTCCTCAATGAAATGAAACAGCAAAGGTATCCTATTTATACAGGTGGACCAAGGACAAGTCTACCTCTCAAAATAGATGCCCCCAGCCAGAAATACAGAATGGAACATGAGATCCATTGAGATAGAAGTTGAGGAGCTTATAAACCATCTCAACATGCAGAAGGTGAGCAGCAGTGAGACATAACAAGACATATTTTTCGACTACAGCAAAAGGGAAGGGAGGGGACTGAGGGGAGAGAGAAAACTAGGTGATCATGCAACTCACGTACTCAGGTTAACAAATCAACATTTGCACAGCAGATTGAACTATAAAAGAAAATAAGTGGCATGCATCCAAAATACGAAGGCACATGCACAGATACGCACAAAAAAAATGATGTTAAATCTAACCAAGTGAGCACTTAACTTTGTTAAGGAGCAAGTTAAGAGTACAATGCAAACACAGCCATATAGCAGATCAATAGCCATCCACACGCTACTTAAAAACCACTGACAATGGAAACGTCCATCTTCTCTAGAAATCTGTTCCGTGACACAAGAGTTATTGTTCCATTCTTATTCTTCCTAGGTTTCCAATCCTCATTCTTCGTGCCTTGCCTATGGACCAACGTTCCCTGCCATGGGATGTGTGAACTCCAACTCCCAGAACCACCTTCCATCTTATCACCCTTTAAATATTTGGACTGGACCACGCCAACTCCCAGAACCTTCCAGCCAAAAGTGGCTATTCTTGAGGATTCTGGGAGTTGAAACTCTAAGATCTGAAAAATTCCCATATTCATACAACAATATAAAATATGTTTCCTCCACATCTACCATCTGATGGTTCTTCAAATCTGTGGATCCAACTACCTACAGGGCAACATAAACTTCTTCCTACCACTAAACGTACCCAATTCCTTCCACTTCTCCTTAAAAAGTTTATTCTCTAAGCTTTTTGATAGTTTCTTTTTTAATTTTCCTTGTGATGCAGTCAAAGATGTCCTTCTGAACATCTGGTAACTAAAACTTGGGAAATATTTCAACTATTGTCTGAACAAAGCAGAGCTGAATTGTTTCCATCATCTACTGTGTTTTGGGCTAAACTAAAGATGAGATGAAAAGTTGGACCGTGTGAATTTCATTGCCTTTCCATTATGAGGCGGAGCAAGAATATATAAGTATGTTTTTCGGCATTCCAATGACTATGGTTACCAAAAAAAAACCACAACTACATTTCCAGAATGCAAAATTGTTGATAAATAGTTTATAGAAAGGGTGTCAGGGGAATTTGGGGGAGTTGAAGTCCACAAATCTGAAAATTGCCAAGGTTGGACATTCCTGGTCTACAGCTTTGTCCAAGTGTCCAGAAGATGTAAAAAAAAAAAAAGAACTTTTTGTTCTAGACTCTTCAGTTAAACTCTTCACATTGCATGACCTTGGCTTTGACCCAAAGTCAATGGAATGACCCTCACCGCTGGTTTTGGTCAGTCAATGACTTTTCATTGAGAGCAAAGCCTACTTCAAAACTCGCACGAACCCTTACGCACACATTTCATTTCTGTCATCTGCGCGGGGTCTAGAGCTTCTAAAGCATTCCTGAACCCCCGAGTCATCCAGCAGACATATAAATTAAGCAGCCAAAAGTACGACAGATTAGAATTAATGGTCGCTGCTCAAGGTTTTTAAGCCCTGGTTAGACAACTCTCAACAGAGAGGAGCAGTCTTCCAAGCGAGCTGGATTGTGCGCTGCAGAAAGGAAGGGGGCGAGCCCGCCTGCTACTGTCGATGGTTTAATTGGGAAACAAGGAGGGGTGGGGGGAAATGCTCGTTCTCTCGCTTTCAAGTCACAAAGCACAAAGCCGTCAGTGTTTGTAGCATCGACAACAAATGAAAGGAACGTAAAGTCACATCTGTGGGATTTCTTTTATGGGAAAGCTACTTAAGAGGACACTGTTCCCAAGACAGTAGTTTCCCAAAGTCTTTGTAAACATCAGAGGGAGCGGGAAAATTCTTTTGAGGGTGACTCAGACATGGCTGGGATCCAGGTTTAGATGAAGAGGAGGCTCTAAGCCACACCTGGTAATAGCTAAGGACTTGAAGGGTAAATGGGGAGACCCAACATAGTTTGATCCAGAAGCTGGAGGTGTAAAACGAATAGAGGAACTGGATTACTTCTTCCAATCCTCGGCGAATTCTTCTCTCTTTTGATCCTTCCTCCGCTTTGCCAATGGGACCTGCCATTTGGGCTAAGTAAGAAGCTCCATCAAAAGGTTGGACTTCGTATGCACTATGGGGCAAGTCCTCCTGGGTTTAATTCTTCTCAATTCACATCCATGACATCCATCCTCTCTTTTGCTGCATGATCCTCTGGCCAGAGTTTCTCTACCTTGGCCACTGGAGGACATGGGGACTTCAGAATACCCCAGCCAACTGTGGAATCCTTGGAGTTGGAAGGCCACATGTCCTCAAGTGGCCAAGGTTGAGGTCCACATAGCTTCCAGATGCCAAGGTTGAAGTCCACACATCTCCAGATTGCCAAGGTCCATGCATCTTCAAGTGGCCAAGGTTCAAGTGGCCAAGGTCCATGCATGTTCAAGTTGCAAAGATTGAAGTCCACACATCTTCAAGTGCCAAGGTTCAAAAACACTGGCCTAATCTCTTGGGGCTGTCTTGCAAGGAACTTGCAGGTTGAAGGTGACTTTTTTTTTTCTCACGAGACTTCTTTTGCAAGTCTTGGAGCAGACTCCACCTCTTTCCCTTCCTTTTGACCATCTCTGCCCCTTTTCTTTTCCACCCGGCCTCCATCTGTTTCATGAGATGGTCTTTGGAATGCTGAAACAGCATATCGTTGACAGGGGATTCCACGATGTCTTAATAGGTCAAGTCTATCTTTAAACATTGCCATTCAAAATAGAAGCTAGTGCTCATCAGGCCTGAATAAGAGCAAAAACCAGCAAGAGTTTGCCAAGTTTTTTTTTTTCCCTCTTGGGGAGTTGCTTCTCCCCACACCCATGCTGCAACTATTTTGAGTTTTGAAGTTAAAAAGATCAGACTCTTCCCAAAATAGACTGTACAGGATTTCTGTATTCCTTGCAGCACAAGAGGGAGGGGGTGAAATTATATACCCAGTTGTCAGTAGCACCCAGCCAAGCCAAGAACCTGCAAGGGAATAGCAATAGCACTTAGACTTATATACATACCGCTTCACAGTCCTCTCTAAGGGCTTTTCAGCCTCTTGCCCCCAAACAATCTGGGTCCTCATTTTACCCACCTCGGTAAGACGGAAGGCTGAGTCAACCTTGAGTCGGTGAGACTCAAACTGCCGAATTGCAGGCAGCTGGCAGTCAGCAGAAGTAGCCTGCAGGACTGCATCCTAACCACTGCACCACCATGACTGTTGTACAAAGACCAGATATCCTATGTTAATGATCAATTGCAGGTATTAAAAAGAAATGTCACCCAAATGGTAAGATGGACGGCCAATAAATTTTATGAATAAATGAATAAAAACTTCTTAAAAGAACAAAGATAGACAGGCAGGCAGGCAGACAGACAGAAGAGAGATTAAAAAGAAAGAAAGACGGATGGAGGGATGGATGGATGGATGGATGGGTGGGTGAATAGTTGGATGAATGGTTAATTGGATGGACAGACAGATTAGATGGATGGCAGATAGTGATAATAGAAATAGAAGATAGATAAGATGGATGGATGGATAGGTAGGTAGGTAGGTAGGTAGGTAGGTAGGTAGAGGATAGATAATAGTGAGGAGAGAGATAATGATAGATGATGATGATAAATAGATAGATAGATAGGTGATAGATAGATAGATAGATAGATAGATAGATAGATAGATAGATGATAAATAGATAGATAGATAGATAGATAGATAGATAGATAGATAGATAGATAGATAATAGTGAGAAGGAGAGAGATGATGATAGATGATGATAGAGAGATAGATATAGATAGATAGACAGACAGAGAGAGAGAGAAATGATAGATAATAGTGGGAAGGAGGGAGATTATGATGATAGATGATAGATAGATAGATAGATAGATAGATAGATAGATAGATAGATAGATAGATAGATAGATAGATAGATAACAGATGAGAGAGATATATATACAGAGATGCAGAGAAAGAGAGAGAGAGACAGAAAGAGAGGGAGAGAGAAAGACAAAGATAGATGATAGATAAAAGATAGACAGAAAGGATTGACTCCCCAGAAAATTATTTTATAGGACTATAGATTTAAACTAAGGCATGAACAGAATCATTGGGCTCAAGCTGTTTTTGAAAACAGCCAAATGCAGGAGCGGGCAGGGTTCAAGGAGGTAGAAGCCAAACACGCCATCTCAGCTGTAAAAAAAAAAAAAGGCTTACGCTCTTCCCCTGAATGAAGTGCAGCTTCCCTTGGAGGTTTGGTGTGTGTGTAGGGGGTGGAGGGTAAATCAACGACTACAAACTTTGCCAGCTGGTCTCCGTCTCACGCGAGTGGTGGGCAGAGATGCAACCACCAAAGAAGAGCATCTGTTGGCAGAGTCCATTTCAGACCGACAGCGAGGAGACACATTTTGAACTGAGTTGGCATTTGGACAGGGAGTGGCAGAGAAGGGTATCAGTTTCTATAAACACGTTAGCAAATAGTTATACCAGTGACTAAATTAGACTCCATGTGGATCAGCTCGGCCTCTGAATCATCTTTGATTTCGGAGGGACGAGAAGGAGGATAGAATAATTTCAATTTCTCCAAGGAAGCTTCCCCCACCCCCCTCCATCCTGCACAAGGTGGTAGACTAAATCCAACGTTTTGGTTCACCGTTTCTAGACCTCATGAACTTCAGCTATACAGGTAATCCTCAACATAAGACCACAACTAAAGCCAAAATTTCTGTTGCTAAATGAAACGATGGTTAAGTCAGATTTGCCGCATTTCATTCAGGGGTGGGATTCTACCGGTACAGACCGGTTCCATAGAACCGGTTGTTACAATTCTGCACCATTCGGAGAACTGGCAAATTGCACCACTGGCTGGCCCCGCCCCGCCCCACCCAGTCACTCCTTATCTCATCCAACTTGCCTACATTGTGCCTTTGCCTAATTTTTGGTAAGTTGCTATTTTTCCTTCCCCCCCGATAATCAGCTGCTCTGACTATCAGCTGTGCCATGCGATTTAGATTAGCTAGAAATTACTTGCTTTCTAGCTAATCTAAATTGCTCTTGTACTGCTTCACCTTCGCCCAGGAGGCTTCCCTGAGGCCCAGTCAAGGGTGGTATTCCGGGGGTTGGGGGAGGGAGAAGTGGCCTGAGAGCAGAGCTGAGCCTTCCTTAGGACTGAAGCTTCTATTTTTCAGTGCAGACTCAAGCAGCAGATTGCAGAATGATAGATCTCTGAATGAATCTGTGATTTTATGAGCAACTCAGTCTGCCTGCCTGCTTTGCCTGATTTTGGGTAAAAGTTGCTCTTTTTTCATAAAAAATTCAATATTTACATAAATATTCACAATATTTGCATATAAGCCATGCCCAGCCAGTCACGTGACTACCAAGTCACACCCAAATCAGCAAGCCATGCCCACCCAGTCACATGACCACCAAGCCATACCCACAAATTAGGTCATGCCCACAGAATCGGTTGTTAAGAAATTTGGATCCCACCCCTGATTTCATTGACTCCATGCAGTGAAGGTCTAGGTCTTGGTTCCTTCTGCAACATCTGAAGAACCCTTAGATGGTCCTCAGATTGAGTCCCAAGTCCTACCATGAATTATGCCTCACGGATTAAGTTTTCCAGAGCTAGTTTTGTTTCTATAATACACCCAACTCGAAGTCAAACTGTAAAGTTTTCTGCCAAGGCTGGTCACCCAGCTTAAAAAACTTTGAAAGAGTTTGGCTTCACCGAAGGCCAAACCTTTCAATATCTGTTGGTTTTTCAGCTGTCAGCAGCCTCCTAAATCATAGCTGCCCAATTTGACATGGTCTCTGCTAAGTAAGCAACACGGGGAACAGATGGTCACCCTCTTCCTTGTCTTTTTGAACTGACCAAAACATCTGGCTGGCCACTTCTGAAACCGAACCTAGGTGAGATGGGCCTTCAAGAGAACACGTCTTATGGGGTTGTTGTTGTTGAAGCCCAGAAGACCAGCAGAAGCCAACCTCATCCTAACCTCGGTCTCTGTTTTCCTCTGCAGGATCAGAAGACGCTACCGCAGAACCGGCTCTGACTCTCAGCTAAACTTGGGTGGGCTTTTTTTCTGATGTGCCAGGAAAAATAAGGAAATGTTTACTACTAACGCAAGGCTAATGGCGAAGTGATGTTTGAAGGAGCCGGAGCTGGAAACGGCCGGTGGGAGCCGTCCAAGCAACCTGCTACTTAACATTGGCAAGCAAAAAACGAAAGAAAGCGAGGGATAAACACCCCCCCAATTCTTTCCTCTCATCAACAGAAAAGATTAAAGGTTTTTACATTGTTGGTTTAGCAAGAGAAATGAGTGTTTGAGTTCCTTCTCCTTCAGCGTTCTCATCCTGACTAGGCGATAGGAACTAATGTTTGTTTTGTGAGGCTAAAGTGAGGGCAGGGAAGGCAATTTATAGAGAAGAAAGACCCAAAGAGGCCTCCATTTAGTTTTGGAGCAAGGCAGGGTTTTTTTTGAGTAAAGGGAGCGGAGGCATCTCTGGGCAAGCATTCCTTCTCCTCCTCCAGCAACAAAACAACACTCTAACCCAGCAAAGAGTTTGAAAAACAAGAAAGAAAGAAAGAAAGAAAGAAAGAAAGAAAGAAAGAAAGAAAG
>NW_020769332.1:12190437-12221428 GCF_900518735.1 Pseudonaja textilis
AAGACAGGACAATCACAAGAAGCCAATGGATATTGTGTTGTCAAGACGGGACAATCACAAGAAGCCAATGGATATTTTACTATTAAGACAGGCCAATCAGATGTTGGGTTGGAGCCATTGGGTCAGCAGAGATTACTCAAATCTCTGCTGATTGGTCTTTGTTCCCCAGACCTTTTACTGGAAGAAAAATTTGGAGACAGGTTACTTGAGAGTCAACATCACTGATCTACCATGGGGTATTCAACCAATAACAGGGCTCCATTTGAGCATAGAGCAAGGTTTTCCAAGCTTGACCATGTTGAAGTTTTGTGGACTTCAACCCACAGAATTCTACAGCCACCGTGTCCATTGATAAGGATTTGGACAGTTGAAGTCCACATCCCTGCACATGGCCAAGGCTGAAAACATTGGCCTACAGTGTCCTGAATATAGAAGAGGTTTTGATTTGTCATCCAATGGTCTTCCTCTATTGTCAAGGGGGAGAACAGTAGAACTGAGAAGCCAACAATGATGTATTTCTAATAGGTGAATGCTATTTTCAGCAGCTTCTAGCCTCATATCTCGGTCCCATCACATTAAGGTCTTGTAAAGATTCCAGCTTACAAATCGCTTAATCTGAGTTAGCTGGGTGTCTCCATGAAAACTACCATTTTTCTACAACCTCAGATGGAACTTTCTGCAAAGGCAGCCACCGTCCAAGTTTAACTCCACCCTTTCAATTATAGCTAGGATTCTAATAATAGGCTATACTATTCTTCGCTGTCCAAAATTAATCGCAGGCGTGGGAAACCCTTTACATGCGGGGCAACTCCAGAGGAGAGGAAATTTTGCTTGGGAATTCAATGAAAGAGCTGCCTCTCGCCACCAGGGCAACTCTGTGCTTTTCAAAATTAATTTAAATAATAATAATAATAATAATAAAGTCTTCCGATTTTTGTCCTCTGTTTTCGTGGGTTTTCTGCAGGCTGCAATATCGTGGCTCTACTCCATGTATGTCTTGCCTGTTTGCAATATTTTCCTTTAGACAGGCTGCAAATCCTGCTGTTAACAGCAGCAGCAGCACACACACACACAACCCAAAATATGAGTGTTTGGACAGTCATGGAAACCATCCCCATTTACTCAAATGAGTAGTTAAGCTGCAAGATGGAACAGATGGGAGAGGGATAAAACAGATTCCTGCAGAAGCTATTTCAGAGATAGAACAAGGAAGCCAAATCTTGACCGTAAACTTGAAAGTTAAATAGGCTTTGTGGGTGAAAATGTGGTGCAGGCGGTCCTTGATGTATCACTGCAGCTGGGATCAAAATTTCCATTGCTAATCCAGGTGAGTCCCTTGGACTGCAAGGCCATCCAACCAGTCAGTCCTAGAGGAGAACAACCCTGGCTGCTCTTTAGAAGGACAGATTCTGAAGATGAAACTCAAGGACTTTGGCCACCTCATGAAAACTTCTCTTTACTGAAGAAGAGCCTAATGCTAGGAACGACTGAGGACAGGAGGAGGAGGAGGAGGAGGAGGAGGAGGAGGAGGAGGAGGAGGAGACAGCAGAGAAGGAGGGGGCTGGATGGAGTCGCTGAAGCAGTCGGCGTGAGCTTAAAGGGACTCCAGTGGATGGTAGAGGACAGGAAGGCCTGGAGGAACGTTGTCCATGGAGTTGTGATGGGTCAGACACAACTTCACAACTAACGACAATGAGATGGAGCCTGTCAATTGACTGTTTGATTGTCGTTGCCAACGTGGTGAGGGTTAATGCTGTTTTATTGAATTTATATTGTGTTTTTATTCTTGTAAACCACCCAAAGTCACTGAGATAAATAAATAAAGCCATATACATTTTCATAGATGATAGATAGATAGATAGATAGATAGATAGATAGATAGATAGATAGATAGATAGATAGATAGACAGACAGACAGACAGATAATCCATATATAAGGAAAGACATGTTAGAAACACAGACACTTGTGTACAAAGCCTATTTTCACAGACACCAGAGAACAAAACCGTAGAATCCTGATGGAACATATTCAACACTGAAACCATGAAAATCTAATTACCTGAAGACAGCTGCAAGTTCTGATAAAGCAAGTCTGTTTTTTTCCCCATTCCATCTCACGCTGTCCATATTTGCAAAAGAATGTAATTTCTTTTACTGGCAGCCAGCTTAATCATTTGGAAAGTTCATTCAACTTTCTAAAAACTGCCCTGAGTGAGGAACTGGGACAAAATAACTCAACAGAGGATGTGAGGTATCAGTTATTGGAAGTCCTAGAGATTATAATTCTAGTATTATTGTTTTTGCCTATAGTTGCATAAAGTCCAGCTATATATGAATTAGGCAGCAGCTAAACCTTCATTATATTACTGTTTTATATTTAAAGCCAGGGGAAGAGTGAATGAGCATTGCAAGATATAATGGTAAAATAATGCATCTGTAACGTGGAAATACGTCTATTTTGATAGTAGAAATTCCAGCTGACAAGGTTCTTTCCACTAGCTGTGGGACACTGCAACCATCGTAAATACACCTTGGTTGCAAGCACCTGGATTTTGATCATGTGACCTTGGTGAGGATGCAATAGCTGTATAAATATGAGGATAGGTTGTAAGTCACCTTTTCCGGTGCCATTGTAACTTTGAATGGTTGCTAAACATTGTAAATTGTAACTTGAGAACTATTGTGTTTACAACTGTAGATGCCAACTTGATACTTATTAAATCCACACAAATCCAGGTACCCCTGCATGCATTTTTTTTTTAAATCAGCAGGACTATCTGAATAGGACAGTGCTCTCCAAGGAAGAAATAGGAAATGACCAGGCTGAGCCCAAGGGTCATTAGCGTCAAGTCTTACTTGCTTCTTTCCTTGATTAGTTTTCATCCATTGCTTCTTGTCCTGCCTTCTGCTGCTTTGCAGATAGGACAACCATCCCTTCTTTGACTTTTATCTACCGCCAATTTGCTTTGACTGCTAGTAGTTCATATTTAATTTTATTCCCACAAGGTACACTGGACTGAGACAGAAAGAAAGATGGGGTTGGAGCCAGGCTGTGAGCTTCATGGTTGGGTAAGGACTTGGTTCCAGATTCCCAAGACCAAGCAGAGAGCTTAAGCTTGCAATAAACCTTTATATTAATTTGAACTGCCTTAAAAATATAGCTAAGGACACCACTGTGTCCTTCACCAAGGTGTTTTTAAGACTTTGCCAAGGTAACATTGCACGCTGTCCAGATGTCCCATCAACAGTCATCAATGGCCTAGGATGATGGGTATCCCCAAGTCTGAGGACATTTGGACCCAGGGCCTCTCAGGCTTTGCCTTGGGTGTCCATACGAGAAGTTGCATATTTCTGGGATGTCCACAAATGCCAATTAGAAAAACCAACAAACAGATTTTAGAACATGTCCTTTCTTCACAGCAGCATCCCAATGAGAAAGCCTGCAGGAGGTCGATTGCCCATCCCAATTTTGGGGGGTGGGTTGAGAGGGAGGGGGGGCAAAAAAGAGTCATGAAGGATAGCCTGACTGTGAGAACCTCTCTATCGCCGAATGCACGAATCCCCTCAATCCCCTGAGCATTGCGTGAAATTATCAAGAAACAGCAGAGCTGGCCAAAAATTGTTAGAAGTTAGCATCGTAATATGAAACCTCCGGGCCTGGCCCAGCCAGGCTCCTGGGAACTGAATTCTTATTTCACACAAGCCATGCCAGATGTACAAGTATAGATTTTCATTCCAACCCAGGAAACCAAAGAAAGCAAGATGCCAGATTGGTCTCCGGGCTAATTGGGCAAAAGGACTGATCACAAAAGGTTTATTTTATCGAGGGAAATCTCATTGAGTGAAAGAGGGTATTGGTTTCATTTCATTCCGTGTTTTGAGTTGGGTTCTTCAGCTAAAAAGCTACCCTGGTTTTGCTTGGAGGAGGTAAGGGGCAGCCAAAGGTGTCGGTATGGCTGTAGCCTCACCTAGAACCAGAGCCTGCGGGGTTTTTTTTAACTCATTGGAAACGTTTTGCTTCTCATCCAAGAAGCTTCTTCAGAACTTGGTTTTCAAAGGAAAAAAAAACAACCCCAAGGAAGTCCAGTTTCCTTTCGGAAAAGCACCGTTGGGACAATCTTGACCTGGATAATGGAGACTCCCCATAGAAATTGAAGATGGGTGGACTTCAACCCCCAGAATTACCCAGCCAAATTTGGAATTGATCTGAAGGGGCAGTGAAAAGATCTTATATGGATGTAACCAGAGTTTCCCATTGCTTTTGCATAATTAGAGTGTTTTGAATGAATCTCTGGTGTTCCCAGGGATTGTCTCTAATGGGAGAATACAGGATCCTTTTCTTCCTTCCTTCCTTTCTTCCTTCCTTCCTTCCTTTTCTAACCCTTCCTTTTCTCCTTCCCTCCCTTCTCCCCTTCCTTCTCCCCTTCCTTCCGTCCCCATTTCCTTTCTTCGTTCCCAATTTCCTCCCTCCCTTCCTTCGCCTCTTCTTTCCTTTCTTCTCCCTCTAACCAGAATTAATGGACTATAAAATTATGAGCAACCTTGATTTGATTTTAAATTTCACTTGAGATAAATTGATATTTTTCTAAACCTTTGGCCTCCTGTATTATTATTTTTTTAATGAGTGTGTGGAAGGTTTTGTTTTGTTATGTTTTTCGAGGGGAGCGAAATCAAGTTCAAAGCAACATCACCATTTCAACCATAAATATATAAATTCATTTTTATACAGTTTTTCCTTGTTCACATAGCACATACAGAACACTGAGAGTTACACTTATAGGAAAACACCCACAGATATTTTTAGTAAGGTATTTTCCTTTCTCAATACATCCAGATTTTGAATGAATGGGACTTTGAAATCCAAGCAATCATCCAAAGGAAAACTTCCTTTTCGTTCCAATTACTTTAATAAACGTGTGAGCACCCAAGTTTGTTTGATCGATTTTAACACCAAGAGAGGCAAATAATAATAATTTAAACCGGCAACCAAATCCAATGTTGATCAAGAATAAAATCAAGGTAACGTCAGTCATATTGCCGTCCATGGAAGGACACGGAGTTCGTTTAACATTGGACACATAAAAACACATCCACATCCGAAAGCACAAATTGGAAACAGAAACCTGTTCAGACATAGATGTTGGGACTGGTTTCTTTGGAACTGTTTTGGTAAGATTTCATACAACCAACACAATGATAATAAAGTTATCGGGAGCAGGAGAGGAAGAGAAAAACACAACTCCCGTCTATAAATTCCATATTTGAGTTCTCCATGGCCCACTTTGCAATAATGGGAAGGTTTGAGGTTTCCCTGACTATTCTAGGCATCTCAACTCTCCATGTTTAATTCAGCTTTATTCATTGACTTTCCTCAAGAAGAGTCTAAAGGGACATCTCCTTTTGTTTTATCCCCACGAGGTAGACTGGATTGAGAGAGAAAGAAAGATAAGGTCCTAGCCACACTGTGAGCTTCCTGGATGGCCAAGGACTTTGTTCCAGATTCCCAAGACCAAGTCAAACTCCATTAAGCACCATCCTGCACTGGTTCTGCTTATTTCTCGGCCTTCTCCAGTACAAAAAAGGACACAGGGAAGTTAAGCCAAGAAATCTGAGGATTATAAGATAGGATGAGATAGGATGTTAACCTTCACTGTACAGCACAGGAAGTCTTCAATTAAACACTTTTATTATTTCTGCATCCTGGATTCAGCCAATGTCCCCTATGGTTAACTCCCAGAAACACGATCTCATGGACTATGGACTTCTTCTGTCACCTGCACAACCATGATGGTAGCTACCAGGAGACAGGTTCTTTGCAGAGGTCTTGTTCTGTCATGAATTCCTGGTCAAAAAACCTCTCTTTCTCCTTCCCTTTCTACCACCACAACCCTTTTGCCCAACCTGATCAAACCCTGAAGCTATTTTAGCTGAAAGGGTCTAACAGAAGAACCCCCCTAGAGGTTTCTTCTTCACAGTGCCATACACAGTAACCCAAGTCAAGGAAGGTCATCTGACAAATTAAAAACAAGCTGGCTAGCTGGGCTATCAATATATTATTGAGTCCTATATTTTCAGAGGAAAGTTGACCTTCAGCTATCTGAGCCAAAATCAACGAGAAAGGAACTCAAGGCCCATTGAACTGGACTAAGACTCGATCCCATTTCTGTCCTTGATGGAAGGATCTCAACCAGTGATGGTGGAAAGCAGGTCGTGGAAGATCCACCACCATTGGCTGACATATTCTCACATACAACCAACCCATTTCTCCTCCTTTGGAAATATAGGACACCATACTTACATCTTTCTCTTTTTCCTAATAAAATAAATATACTTTAAATGAGATAAGCTATCTCTGCTAGAAAAATATGTCCATAAAATGCATATCCCAATCTCTTTCGGGTTGTTGTTTTTTTTTAATATTCTGGCTCAAAAAAACAAAGCAGGATTTCTTGGGTATAGAAAACCATTCATTTTAGATTAAAAAATACAAACATCACATTTAACACACATACCCCCCAAAAAAGAAAACACTAATTTTTTTGAATACACATAAAGCATTTTTTTTCTCTTTGTTTAATACCAAAAATAAAGAATTTTATGTTTTCCAGCAAGGTGTTCCAGGCCACAGCGATATCAATACAGTAGGAGTAACAAGAAGAATTTTGTACATCTCACACCACTGAACAGATGAAATCAGCAAAATGAGTTGGTTTTCCCACAAAGGTTTGGTTTGGTTTTACTTGCATTTAACCTAGTGCTCGCTTACCCACACCAAGCCTTTTGTCAACATTCTTAAAAATTATTCTCCAACTCTGCATCTTCAAGAAAACCAAGGAATTTATGGAACCTCTGAACCCCATTGAGAATTAAACATTCATTTGAAGACACAACTTTGCATTCTCTAGAGGGTAAGAATTAGCATTCTTCGTCCAATCATCTTGAAGTTTTCTCATGATTGGGCTCTGCTTTTGAGCCATGAAATTTAAGTAAATATGATTTATAGTAAGTGATCACAAACCAATACCTTCCAGTTAACAGAATATAACAGATCTTGGAGGTCTTCTACTCCAACACCCTGCCCAAACAGGAAACCCTACACCATTCCAAACAAATGGTTGTCCAATCTCTTCTTAAAAAACTCCAGTGTTGGAGCATTTACATCTTCTAGAGGGAAGCCGTTCCACTGGTTAATTGTTCTAACTGTTAGGAAACTTCCCAACAGTTTGTCCATCATTTCTTGGCTATACTCTCCAAGAAAAGATGGCAACCATGACATCATCCAATGAAGCCTGTCCGCCATCTTGCTTCAGCAACTCTCTGAAGGGCAAAGGAGAGGTGGGGAAGAAACCCAAATACTTGCTTTAAATAATATATTGTGAAAAAGGAAGAGGCCAGGGGAGAAAGGAAAAAAGGGTAGACAAACCAAGAAACATTTAGAAAATTATGCATAGGTATACCATTTTTATTTTAATACATTTCATTAGTCTGCACCCCCTGCTAGGAGAAATAAAAACGCCAAAGTCTTGCATGATCCCATTTCATTGCCGCTACACCAGTCTCTTATATCGGATTATTGGTAAATGTAGTCCAAAACAAAAAAAAAAGAGAGAGATAATAAAATGCTAGGCAAAAGAATAAAAAGAAAAGCTCAATAACTTGATGGTGTAAAAAAAAAAAACACAACCCCAAATAAAACGAACACTTAAGGCGCCCCAGATGGATTTTTTTAATAGACTTTTAAATCACCAAGCCAAAAAAAATTAAAATTAAAATAAAATTAAAAAAAACCCACTCTAGATTCTGCCCTGGCATTTGATACATTTCCTTGGTGGTTGTCATCATTGTGCCGTTGTTGTTTGTGTGTATGTGTGTGTGCGTGTCTCCAAACTCCATTTGAATCTGTCCGTCAGCATCTTGGCCTCGGGCACATTTCTCGAGAAAAATAAAACGGACAAGAGGGGAATAAAATAAAAGCACCATTGACAGTTTTTTTAGGAAGTCTGCTGTCCACGTAGTGTTCATTGTTCATCCTCATCTTCTTCTCATTCCATTCACGTCACTGTTTCTCGATTTCATGGATAGGGAAACGTCGTATTATTTTGCAGACTGCTACAGTACTTCCTGCGATGTCATAATTAAACAACTATACATTTGTCTCTTGTGTTCTGGTGAAGTGAGTGTGTATGTCTGTGTGTGTCATTGTGTGTTTCTCTCTCCCTCCCTCCCCCCTCTTCTCTCTCTCTCTCTCTCTCTCTCTCTCTCTCTCTCTCTCTCTCTCTTTCTCTCTCTCTCTCAACCAGTTTTCCCCCCCAGATAGGAAGATGAGTGAAGTATTTATCCAGAAAGCACCATACAGCGTAGGTTCAGGAATGTAACAGATCCTGTACATTCGAGTCCCGGAAAGAAATCTTTTCTAGCTTATTTTCACCTGACATCTGTAAAAGAAAAAGAAAGAAAGAAAGAGAGAAAGAGAGAGAGAGAGAGAGAGAGAAAGAGAAAGAAAGAAAGAAAGAAAGAAAGAAAGAAAGAAAGAAAGAAAGAAAGAAAGAAAGAAAGAAAGAAAGAAAGATCCGTAATTAAAGAATTGTTGGATCAAATCATTATTTGCTGGAGATCATAAATCAAGCTAAAGACCATCAGCTTCAAATAAATAAATAAAATAAAATAAATTTTATAACCAACAAAACAGAATTGGTTCCACAAACTATACTTCCTCCAAAAATACAAACTCCAAAGTGGTGGTTCTACTGGAATTAATTTCTTGGTCTCCAAAATAGATGCTTCTGGGGGAGCTCAAATCAGGCAAACGGTTTTTGTCTTCCCCTTCCTCCTTCCCAAGGAAAGCTTAACGAGGTCCCAAGTTCAATGCTGGGGCCTTCAAGGACATATACCAAAGACCACCTTCTATATCCAATTGGGTTTCAAATCTCTAGGAAAAAAAGAGATTCCTATCCATCAGTTCTGGGCCTGTTTCCCCTCCTTTCCATGCTCCAAATATAAGTTGCTCATAAAGCTGGCAGCTTCATTCACCTGACTTGAGAACTGAAATCTGAAGGCCATCATAAGGTTGGAAGTCCAGATGATGAGGCAGAGAAAGTGCGGGATCAGGACAGTGGAGGGGTATGCTACCGGTTTGGCTTGGTTCGCCTGAACCGGTAGTCCAGCCAAACCGATAGTTTAAAAAAAAGCCTCTGACGATCAGCTGATAGGAGAAAGAAGAGAAAAGCGCATGATCGGCCCGCCCACCTGCCTCTGTGCTTTTCTCTCCTTTATCCTCTCAGATGATTGGCGCTGCAGGTCTCAGCTGGTGTGGGGAAAGCTGTGCAGATGATCACCGACCCGGTAGTGGAACAGGTACGGTCCCACTGCTGGGCCAGGGAGATGGATTTGAAATGTTGAGGGCATCTCATGGACTTCCCATCATGAAGGCCAAAATGCTCCCAAATCAGAAGGTTACCTAGCAACCCCTCCTAAGAGAACATTCAACAACTCCCGTTTAATTAGGCCCATATTTTAGGGAAATGGGCCTTCACTGAGTAACACTCACTTAGCATCTTCATTTTTCGAATTAGGGATGGAGCCTTGATGGACCCATTTTTACAAATGACTACATCTTCCCAAGACGGTGGATTTATTCTGTGGCATGTCAGTTTCCTACCTAGCTTTCTTTTGGTTAAAAAGAATTACTTAAAAAAACATGCAGAAACCCACAGGCTAGCAATCTAGCCACTGCAAAATATCTCCAACAAAAGAAAAATTTGACATCCATCCGTAGAGTTCTCAAGAACCAACTGATCCTTCCAAATCAACAATAATTACATATCAGCATTGATTAGCCTCCAGATCAATCATTTTTAAAGCATCAAGGATAGCCACCTCAGAATGGAACATCTGCAGATGTAGCTTCAAGGAGAAAAGATTGAGCTTAGCCAATCACATTTGATTGCTTTCCGGCAACAGCCAACGCCCAGAATCTTAAATAATTATCAAATAAGGTAAGAATAATAGCCCAATTTTGTTTGTTTTTCTATTGGTTGTGATCTTAAAGGCAGTTTCTGTATATGGATCGTACCTGGTCATGGGCTCCATTTTAAGGAGGGTTTTAACCATTTCCGTCGTTTTTTACCTTTTTTCCTACGTCTGCCTGTTGACATAATGGCAGCATTGGTATATTAAACAAATAAGCCACAAAGGCCATGCATTTATGGAAGCAAAGGAATAAAATAATCTCTTCTCAGAGAAGAACCATTGGAACAAATCATTTTTTACAGAATAACACGCTGATCAAAATCAGAGTTAGAAAGAGCTAATGAGGTCCTTAGCTACTTGCTTCCTTACTGTAGAAATTCAAATTAACGTATCTAATGAAGGAGAGAATATCACCTCTCTACATTGTTCATTGTTGGTCTGTTCTAGAAGGATTTTCCTAACATCCAGATCGAATTTGGGGGATTCTTAGTGCCTGTATTCCATGTTCTTCTTTGAGGACCACGGCAAACAAATCATGGACTTCTTCTATGGACACCATTGAGAGGACGTCAAATCCTAACTCTTATCTCCTCATGCCAATTCCTTCATCGTTCCTTGAAAAGTTTCGTTTCCCCATCCATATCCATCTTGTTGGTGTCCGTTCAATTCTATCTTAAGCTCTTCTCAAAGGGTCCAGAATTGAACACAAGACTTACAAGCTTTAGGGAAGATATATCCACCATTCATGGTGTATAATCCTAAACATGGGATGAAATAGGCACCCGTGGTTATCTGCAGTTAATATCAGATAATCCCAGGGGTTAATTTTAATCCTCCTGACATGCAAATAAATGGATTTAAAGTTATTTTATCTGACATATCTCAGCTGGGTTTGATTGTACTCTCGAAACAAAAGATTGGGAGTCAGTTTTAGTGCTTCATCAGAAACCTTGAAAGCTGCCCAAAACGTTATAAAATGTATAAGGCACATGAAAAATAATAATATCAGTAATCGTAACAGAACCATAAAAAGAAAGTGCAGGAGAAAGACAACCCACCAACCCACTTTTAATATCAATCAATATATAAACATTATTAAATACCAGCTCCTCCCCATCCTTCAAACCTTTGGGATACCCCTAAGAGAACACCAAACCCAAATTCTACATTCTCATGCCCCAATTCCTTTGCCTTTCCTTGAAAAGTTTAATTTCCCCATCCCTATCCATCTTTTGGGTGCCATTCTAGTTTGTCAAAATCCTTCTCAAAAGGCCCAGAATTAAGCACAAGACTTCTTAGTCTTGAAAAAGACGTATCCCCCTATGCTAAGATTCATAACGTGTAGATTTAAGCAACATGAACTATTTTCCATTGCTGTGGTTATCACAAGCATGTTTCTCGTTTCCAGATGCTTAATGCTCGAGACTCCTAGAGAACGTCAGAAAACCCTGTCACATCCAACACCCGTCAACTTCAGTCTCTTGATCTACTCCAACCTACCTGTTTCTTCTTCTCGAAAATCTGGATTGGAATTTGACATTGTACAAGTGCATTCCATGTGCTCTTCTAACTTCACCAGAACTTCCTTTAATTTGGGTTTTCTTCTAACATATTCCACTTTGGCCACCTAGAAGTGGACGAAAACACAATAATAATATTCAGAAACTTGTTAGCCAAACGGTAGCCAAGAACAAGATTTGGAGCACTGCTATGAGGAAACTGCCTCCAAAATAACTTCTTTGAGAATGAATTTAAAGATTCAAAGCAAGGAAAAAAAAGAACCATCACTTCACAGAGTTGTTGTGTCACCACCAATAAAAGGCTTCTTGGATTTTTAAGTGGAATTTTTCTAACTTGGACTTGGGATCTTGTAAAGCCTCTGTTTTACCCCCAAACTCTCCCTCACCCTTCTGTTACAAAGAGCTTGTTGGCATAATGTTCTGGAAAAGGAAGGGATCATTCATCAGCCGGATATTCTCCAAGATAACTTGGCGGGCGTTTATGAACGTGGGTGGCATTTAGCCAATTGTTGCTCAGGTTTGACTTTGTAGCTTAGCACAACTTCCCTGGTTCAAGTGAAGTTGTTTTTAAAGTGTTCCTTGCAGCTGGAGTATTTTGGCAGGCAAGATACACTTGAAAAAAAAAGATTTTTTTTTTTAAAAAAAAACAAATGGCAAAGGGACCAGCATTTACTATCCTGAAATGTGGACTTGTGTGATAGACTGTTTACCAGCTTTGGGTGGATGTATTTTGAAAATCAAAGAACTTGTAACACTGTCACACAAGTCATGGATTTGCAATCTTTCTTTCTTTGGGGGGATGAAAACTGTAAGATCCATCTTGTCCTTATGCCAATAAGAAGTTTCATTCTTAGATCCAGTTTTGTAGGCATCCAACGTGCCTTGAATCAATCCAGAGTCACATTTTAATGTTGCAAAATACACCCTAAGACACTTTCAGCCAACTGCTCTATAGACTTCCCAGGCATAAATAAAAATTGAAAACTGAAAAGGAAAGCCGTCTATTTCTTTGCTGACCCAGGTGGGTTGTGAGTTCATCGATACATCTACATACACTCTTTGTCAGCCACGTGAGGTAGTCCTCCAGGCAAGAAGTCCACCCATAAGTACCAACTCTAATTTTATTGTAAGGTTACAGGAACAGATTCTTGCAAGTCTGAAAATATATCTTCTCCACTCTCCACCTTTACATCCAAGAAATTAGGGAGGGTTTCTTTTGAGATGTTTACTACATCCTAATACCTTCCCTGGGCTAAGTCGTCTCTTATCTGACCATTGTCTTATCTATGGCTCTTTCTCCTGTCTCCTGAGGTGATTCCCACATGCCATTCCTGGTTAGTTTACCAGATTGGCCTATTGCAAAATTCTGATCACGTAACTTTACATTAAAGACTGGAGCTAGTATTCCTGGGTGTGCTTCTTATGCAGACTGTTTTGAAGAGCTTACACCCATCTTGCAACTTTGAAAGAAAGCAAATATGAAACCTTTTTTCCCCTCACCTATAGGGTCCAAGAAACTAGGGAGGGTCTCTTCTGATATGCTTCAATTCCTTCTGTGGGCTCAGTTGCCTCTTATCTAATTATTGTCTTGTCCAGAGGTCTCCAAAGTTGACAACTTTAAGACTTGTGGATTTCAACTTCCAGAATCCTGGAAGTCCACAAGTCTTAAAGTTGCAAGTTTGGAGACCTCTGGTCTAGCCTGTGGCTCTTCTTCCTCTCAAGGTCATTCCTACATACCCTTCTATTCCTTTCCATGTTTATACATCCTTATAGAATTACACAAAACGGAAGGCCAGGATGACTCCCACTCTGTTGAGGCAATATTTTTCTCATAATTGGCCATGCAGACGGAAGCAGAGTTGCCTCAAAAGACAGACTGGGGAACTAATTAAAAGTCACCAAGTCTAGCCATCTGAAAGAGAAGCAGCTTCCCTAGAACTCAAACTGGAAGGTCATCCAGAAATTTTGCAACTGTTGAGAAACCAACTTCTCTAAGGGCATAAAGTGCTTGCCCTTTCGATCACCAGGGACACAAAGAGACATGATGGTGCAGTGGTTAGAATGCAGAATTGCAGGCTAACTCTGCCCACTGCCAGGAGTTCAAAAGTTGACTCAGCCTTCCATCCTTCCAAGGTGGGTAAAACGAGGACCCAGATGGTTGGGGGTGATAAGCTGATTCTGTAAACCACAGAGAGAGAGCTGTAAAGCACTGTAAAGAGGTATAGAAGTCTAAGTCCTTTTGTTATTGCTATTTGCATCCCTTTCCAAACTGGTAGTTTTGGGTAGACTGGCATTTGGTTAGAATGACTGACCTGTCAGTGAAGCTTTGACACCCATCCCCTGCTTTCTCTGTCAAAGTCTGACAATACAAAAATAGAGAAGGAAAGGAATCTAGTGCCACCCTGAGTCATCCAACATCA
This sequence comes from Pseudonaja textilis, assembly GCF_900518735.1. The sequence goes on from NW_020769332.1 coordinate 12,204,347, forward strand.
AAGGATGACTCAGTTGTCTCATTTACAACAAAACACAAATCAAGACCTTGGCCAACGAAGATCCAGACTGAACCCCAGAGGTAATAAAACAACTTTCACACCAGACAAGAGAGTCTGACGTGAAATGTAACACTCTTGGTCTATCATCACATGTCCAGTGATGCAGTCAATCCACACAGAAGGTTGCAACGCTTGAAATAAATTTGCAATCCAATGAGGTTGTAATGCCTGCATTTTTTTTTCTCACAACATTGACCAACTCCCAGGCAAAGCCACTGACTATAACAGTCTTCTAAATATCTTATAGGAAAACATGCTGGAAGGACGGCCCAGAAAGCAAGCAGCAAAGAGTATGTTATGTTATGCATATTTAGTCTGCAAGTACATCTTGAGTCTCCTCCTTCTCCATTAATTCTCCAGAGATTTTGGATTTGGCTTGGTCTAGGATGCTCACAGTTGCCTGGTTGAAACTATAGTGAAATCTGTCCATGTGTCATGAAATTAAGGTGCTTTGATCCTGTCTTCTGACTGCTAATCGGTGTCTCTTTGTTCTACATAGCAGCTGTCCTTACATTTATGTTGTAGAGGGTTCCTAATTTTTGAAGGGCCCTTGGTGCTCTGAGCTTGGTTGTTTTCTTGCAGATAGTTCATTACCCAACTAGGTAATATCATCAGTGCTATAAGGGGGGGGGGGTTGCTCTTTTGTTACACACTAGTGGCTTGTCTTGACAGGGAACATATAAACAAGAAGCAAACTCTTCTCCCTTCTAGCACCGATGATGTTACCTAGTTGGGTAATGAAATGTCTGCAAGAAAGCACCCAAGCTCTGGGATCACTGAGGACCCCACAGTCCTCCCCCCTCCTCCTCGTCCCCCCTCCCCATGCAATTCTCATCTAGCACCGATGATGTTACCCAGTTGGGTCATGAAACACCTGCAAGAAAGCACCCAAGCTCAGAGAGCACCAAGGACTCCTGATTTCTACCCTGAGCTGCAAATATCCTCCTTTATTGGTCCTATAGTTTTTCTTCTGCTGAATCTTACGGTTGCCTTAATCTTTTCCTTGGCTGTGAAAGCATTCCTGGGAGCTGCACACAACTGGAGGGCCTTCGGACGCTGAAACCTTGCCTTCTTCTCAAGAAACTAGATCTCTCCCGACTTGCTAAGGAAGGACCTTTTAGAACCGGCCTGCCTTTCTTTTACAAAGATATTTTCTTGCTGGAAGACTAGAGCGGATTAACCACAGCACGATGGGAATGACAGTCAACTGAACTCGGCCATTCCAAGAGGTTGGCAGGGGTCAGAGGGCCAAAGTTTCAACATTCTGTTGGGGTTTAAATAGACAACACAAAGCCAGAGAGGCACAGAAGGAACAGCTGAGCAGCCCAGCTTGTTTGCCTAATGCATCTCGAGAAAGGGTGGTTGGATTACATTTTTGGGGAGAAAGGAATTAACTGATGGAGATGTTTGAAAAAGCAGAGGGATTTACAGCGCTCGTCTCTCCTCTCAAAAAAGCAGGACCAAAGACAGCATTGGAATCATATGCTGGATGGGGAAATTGTAGAGGGATCTGGTTACTCAAAGACAATTGGGAAAATAGAGAGTAGACGTTAATTTAGCTATTAAGATCTTCATTGCCAAGACCTGTTTGATGTAGAACTAGGAGACTTGGATCTCCATCAGATAGAGGAGGAAGAGGAGGAAGAAAAGGAGGAGGAAGTGGAGGAAAACAAAGAAGAGGAAGAGGAGGAGGGTGGAGGCGGAAGAAGAAGAGGAAGTAGAAGAAGAGGAAGAAGAGGAAGAAGAAAAGGGAGGAGGTGGAGGAGGAGGAGGAGGAGGAGGAGGAGGAGGAGGAGGAAGAAGAAGAAGAAGAAGAAGAAGAAGAAGAAGAAGAAGAAGAAGAAGAAGAAGAAGAAGAAGAAGAAGAAGAAGAAGAAGAAGAAGAAGAAGAAGAAAGAAAGAAAAACAACAACAACAGCAACAACAACACAACAACAACAAAAACAAGAACAAGATCAAGAAGAACAGCAAGAGGAGGAGGAGGAGGGAGAAGGAGGAGGAGGAGGAGGCGACAACTCCATAGCAGTTTTCCAATATTTGAAGGGCTGTCATAGGGAAGAGGGGGTGATTTATCCTCCATAGCACCCAAGGGCAGGACAAGAAACAATGGATGGAAACTCATCAGACAGATCCAACATGGAAAAAAGAAGGAATTTCCTAATGGCAAGAATGATTAATCAATGGAATAGCCACCCTCCTGGAGTTGTGGATGCTCCGTCACTGGAGGTTCTCAAGAAAAGATTGGACAACCAGTTGTCCAGGATACTTTGGATAGGGGTTTGGACTAGAAGACCAAGGTCCAAGGTCCCTTTCCACAGAACGGAATCATTCTATGATTCCATCAAACTTGGTTGCCACCATCCTCCATCACAGCTAACCCTTGGATTTCTGGTGCGATGTCAGCTTTATATCCCCTATCCTTGAATCAATGCTGTTCAACGTCAATAGTTGGACAACGGTCAACAGTTACAAGTGTCTCTGTTCCAGGGAAGGTTAAAATGTAAACCATCTGGCGTCCCTAGAAAGGTGAAGAGAACTTCAGAAGAATTCGGATGAATCATTTCGTCTAGCATCTATTCAGAAGTTCCGGACGAAGGCAGGGGAGAGGCTCAAAAAACGCAAGCAACAAAACCGAAGAAAAACAGTTCCTAAAAATAACACCAAAAGCCACAACCACAAATTGCCCACTTAAAATCTTAGGAGAATAAAAGCATTTCCATTCGACTGGTCCAACTTATAAAAAAAGAAGAAGAAAAAGGCTGCATTGATTTAGAACAAGAGATGGCTCTGCGTATCAGTCCATGTTGGGAGGGAATTGCATGGATCGTATTTTTCACTCTAGATGGGTTTTTTCACCCTTATTAGCCCATTCCCAATCTTGCCCAAATCTGCATTTCTCAACCTTCCCCTACTCGTCATTCTCCTGGTCTTAGAGAGAAAAAGAAGAATGCAAAAAAAGAAGGTTCTTCCTCTTTTCCTTCCTATTCCTCTTCTTCCTTTTCTTACCTCTTTGTCTTCCTCTCCTTCTCTCTCTTCCCTTCTTCTTCTTCTTCTCCTCCTCCTCCCTTCTTCTTTTCCTCTTCCCCCTTTCTTCTTCTCCTTCTCCTCCTCCTCCCTTCCTCTTCTTCTTTTCCTCCTCCTCCTCCCTTCTTCTTCTTCATCTTCTTCTTCTTCATCATCATTTTCTTCTTCCCTTCCCTCCTCCTCCTCCTCCTCCTTGTCCATTTGATGGAATAAAGGTGTTATAAACTTTGTTTTGGACATCAAGTCTGAAGGTTTCCACCTCTTCCTTTGGCCTAGCAGCTTTTCTTCTCCAGCTTCCTAACTCACAGGGAAGTCCACTGAGGACTGACCAATTGTCTCGCCATCTTGTCCCCCCCAAAAAAACCTAAGAAACAGAGGGCCTTCTGCTTTCGGTTATCAAATTAAATAAGTAGAAGGGGTTTAAATACAAACTTGACCCAGTGGAAATAGAACAAGGCAAGCTTTTCATGCTCTTCTGGGTAGAAGCAAAACAGAAATCTTGACAGCTTTCTGCCTGAGCCGCAAGAGAATCTTCAGGATTATGGGACACAGAGCTCATTCATCCCCCCCCCCCCCCGCCAAAAAAACACTGGAATTCCAAAGAGCATGTGAAACAATTAGTTATATCAAAGACGAGGAGAAAGGGAGAAGAATGTTTAAGTCACTGAAGAAAGAAACGTGGATTTTCTTTTGGAAGTCACTGGTGTGACAGAAAGGTCACAACTCTGACGAAAAACACACCACTCTGATTTCACTTCTCCTTTTTTAATTAACATTAAGCCAAGGGAGGATTTTTCTCAAGACCTTTTGCAGCATGCTATTGTTATTTTTTTTTTTTTTCCAGGCAGTGACTTAGAGTAAACTAAGATCAATTCTCATACGCTGGGCAGAAGCTTGCTTCTAAAAACAGCACCGAGAAGGACATCCAAGCAATCTTTTCTTAGAAAATGCCGTTTCTCCTCTTATTATGAACAGAAATCGGGCATCCACGGAGAAGCAGATGAAAGACACTCAAGAGAAGAACGCAAGAAGATGCTTTATAGCAAGCTAACCAGAGGTGGCATTCAGCCGGTTCTGACCGGTTCTGCAGAACCGGTAGCAGAAATTTTGAGTAGTTCGGAGAACCGGCCAATCCCACCTCTGACTGGCCCCTCCCCATCTATGCTCCGCCTCCCATTGAGTCCCAGCGGATTGGCTGGGTCTTCTTTGGTTGCTTTGCAGGAGAATGGAGCTGGAAAGCAGGCTAGTGGGCTGGGGAGGGAATGGAGATTTTGCAGTCTATCCTTCCCCTGCCACACTCACCAAGCCATGCCCACCAAGCCAAGCCATGCCCACCAAGCCAAGTCCACAGAACTGGTAGTAAAAAACAAATGGAAGCTAACTATAGGCTTATCTGGTGCAGCATGATCGGCCATAAATAGTAGACATTCTTGAGGGTTTCAGACTATCTCCCAGCGCCATCTGAAGACCTTAGGATGGAACGTGGAATCCTTTGCCTGCAAAACATGCACCCAGCCTCCCCTTCCCCTATAACTATTTTCTAAAGAGCTATTTGCAACCATGGAGCAAAGGGTCTCCAAAAATGTGCTACCATCGCTACAACGTCAGAGAAGTCTGGAGGGGGGAGGAAAAACATCTAAATTCCATTGGATGTCCCCAAGGTCCTCAACCAGTTAAAAACCACCCTTCCCATTTACAGCTATCCTAGTTTAAAGCTAGAAGTGTCTGGGAATGCTTGGACAGACTGAGACAGCTGCCAATCAAATTAATTCGTGTAGTAGCTTTCTTCAGCATCTGCTATCCCAACTGAGTGTCGGAGAAATTCAGGCAGGGCTTGGGTGGAGCCAAGCACGGCATCAACCTGGACTCCTTAAGTTGCCACAAGTGGTCTCTAAGTCCAGCTTGAATTCTGTTCACTCTTATCTAGCACCCTGGACAATGAGATATGAGCCACAGTGGCACCCTGCTCAGAATGCTAACAACCAGTTCTTTTGAACTGGTGCGAACTGGCTGAATTCTACCACTGGTTTTATAATCAGGGATGGGATTCAAAATTTTTAACAACCAGTTCTGTGGGTGTGGCTTGGGTGGTGGGTGTGGCTTGGTGGTCATGTGACTGGGTGGATATGGCTTGGTGGTCATGTTTATTGGCTGGGTGTGGCCAACTCAATATCACTCACATCAAGGCACGCATCTCCTCGCCTGGCCTCTCATGACTGTGAAAAATGGTCATAAGTCACTTTTTTCAGTGCCATTGTAACTTTGAATGGTCACTCCACACAAGCAAAGTGCCAGCAAAGGAGGGGGAAAAAACTCCAGAGAAGTTCCAGAGACAGGAAGTCTAGTCCTGCCAAGAATGTAATAAGGGTTAATGGAGAGGCAGTTTCTGTAAGCAACACCAGAATGTTTCCCTCCTGCCTTCCTTACAGGATTAGGCCAATAATTTCTTCTAACAACCGGTTCTCCGAACTGCTCAGAATATTGACAACAGGTTCTAGCAAATAGGTGTGAACTGGTAGAATCCCACCCCGGTTATAACTAACTCCAGGAGGTGCAAAGCACCACCTCAAACACATAACACACACACACACACACACACACACACACTCACTCAGGCACAATTAATCTGCACAACCTAATTCTTCATTTATTCCCAGAAACAACCATCAGAAGGGGTTGAACGTTCTTCAGTCTGCCATCCAAACACTTCTATTTGAATTCCACCCAGAAAAACGACAGAGGCAGCTGGTTTCTACAAAAAGGAACCGCGAAGAAAGGAAAGCAAAGATTCTCGAGAAAGAATTTGAAATGCGGTTGACCTCAAGGAAGTCAAAACTGGCCACTAGAGTACACAATAGCCACCTTATCTCGCTCCCCGGTTGTGTGTTTAAGGTGTTTCCTGTTTAGCCCTTCTGTTTGCATTCACATGTTGCAAAGGGCTAGCGCAGAAAAGGGAGAAGCACACGGATTATGAAGCCAGGGCACCCAGAAACCAGGGCTAGTGGGAAGCCCCCCAAAAGATTGTTGTACACCTCATGGCCCAGCAAAAATTGCCTCCCAATTGCCTTTTTTTTTTTTAGCATTTAGATGCACAGGTGGTATTCAGTAGGTTCTGACCAGTTCTGGAGAACCGATAGCGGAAATTTTGAGTAGTTTGCAGGACCGGGAAATCCTGCCTCTGACCGCCCCACTCTCATCTCTTCTCTGCCTCCCATTGAGTCCCAGCTGATCGGCTGGGTCTTCTTTGGTTGCCCTGCCCAGGAGAACAGAGCTGGAAAGCAGGTTAGTGGGGTGGGGAGGGAAGGGGGATTTTGCAGTATCCTTCCCCTGCCACGCCCACCAAGCCACACCACACCCACCATGCCACGCCAACAGAACCAATAGTAAAGAAAAATTGAATCCCACCACTGGTTAGACGGAACAATTGCATTCGTGAATTAAAAACCTGTGATTTCACTGGGATTCGTTGCAGTGACATTTTTTTCCCCTAATTTGCCCCATGGAGTTTTGGGGAACCCACTTAATTAGTTAATTAATGAATTAATTATCTTGTATGCCACCCATGACACTTGCCTTCTCTGGGAACAAAAAGGTAAGGTTTCATGGAACTTGGAGGGGACAATGCCGCTTGCAGCTGTGCAAGGATTCAAAGCTAGTTCCCTGCTTGACTCCTCCTTCCTGCCTAGCTGGGAGTTTCCCAACAGCTGCCCATGTTGAAAATGTGAAGAGTTGCTACTCTGGATGGCGCTCAGGCTACTCTTTCAAAGGACAGCAAAGGACAGGTGTGGGATACCCAGCCCCAATAAGACAGCATTCTGCTTCCCCTCACCTTGACATTTCTGTGGTGTATCCGCGAGGGTTGGCACTTCACACTGCTGGTGTTGCAACATCCGGTGCACCGCTTCACTTCCACACAGGGAGGCCATATCAGGAAGTTGGCAGAAGTCGGGTCAATTTGACTCCGAGGGATCTCGTAGATCACCGTCCGCGTCTTGCAGACTGCAGGAATGGCTTCCTCTGTAGAAAGGTGAAATGAGAAGAGTGATGTGGTGTTGGGAATAGCAATAGACTTATATACAGCTTCACAGTGCTTTTACATCTCTCTCTCTAAGCAGGTTTACAAGTCAGCATATCGCCCCTCAGTAATTTATCAACTTTGGAAGGATGGAGGCTGAGTCAACCTTGAGACGGTCAGGATCGAACTGCTGAACTGCAGGCAGCCGGCAGTCAGCAGAAGTAGCCTGCAGTTCTACATTCTAGCCACTGCACCACCATGGCTCATAATAGAACACTTGCTTTGCATACAGAATGCCCTGGGTTCAGTTCTGCTCCACGGTTCATTTGCCAAAAACTGGCCAGAGTTCTTGAAGAAAGGCAGGGAAAATTCAGATGAATCAGATAGCTATTTGGGACTGGGTGCCCATGTTCCTATTTTATCGATTTAAGTCAGGTGCAAAGAATCAGGACCCCATATTAAGTTGCACCTCACAATATGTATTGCTCGTGCCTATAGACAAGAATCTGGTCAACTACAGTTCAGTGCTAAATTGGCACCAGATAAAGGTTAACTGAATTCAGAATGGGTTGGAATTGAATCATTTGTGGCAACGAAAGGACTCTAGGCTGATGACTCATTTAACTCTGCCCTCCAGCTCTGTCTGTTCTTCTCTTATATTCAACCCAGGAAACTTCTGTCCTGTTCCATCCCTTCATAGGCTGCTTCACAAACTAGGGTAAGAACAAAACCCCAACTTATACGAGCAACAGCAAAAGAGCTGGAAATATATCTATTTATAGTAATTTCCATTCTTTTTGCACCCAACTATATTCGACTTTACCGCTCTGTTACTTCTCTGTTACTACTATTTTTTTTTCAACTCTGGTGGCAATTCATTCCCCGAGATGGGATGCTCATCATAGTATATTTTGGCAGTGAATGTATTTGACGTAAATAGGTGGCTGAACCAGTTCCTAAAATTGAAAATTCCTAATATTGGTCTTGGCCTGGGAAGAGCCAAATTCAAGTTTCCACTTGATCACCAAAGATGCTCTTTCTCAGCCCAATTCATCCCATGGGTTTCTTTTGAAGATAAATCTAGAGGACAATCAAATGGATGCCCTGCAGTTTTACAGAAGAAAGGAGGTCTATAAAGGCTGTTGATATTCCTCGTCTTCCTAATCATCTAACACATTAACAGAGTTGGAAGGGACCTTGGAGGTCTTCTAGTCCAACCCCCTGCTCAGGCAGGAAACCCTAGATGATTTCAGGCAAATGGTTGTCCAATCTCTTCTTAAAAACCTCCAGTGTTGGAGCATCCACAACTTCTGGAGGCAAGTCCTTCCATTGATTAATATTTTTTTAATTGTCAGAAAAAAAAATATTCTTATTTCTCGGTTCTTTCCTTCATTAGTTTCCATCCATTGCTGTCTTTGGAGAATAGCTTGACTCCCTCTTCTATGTGGCAGCCCCCGAGATATTGGAGCATTGCTATCATGTCACACACACCCCTTGTCCTCCTTCTCATTAAACTAGATCTATCCTCTTCCTCCTCGTAATGTTGTATTATTGGATGCAACTCACTTATCAATTGCCTTGTTTAGCAATGGAAATTCTGACTGAATGGTGGCTAGAAGTCGAGAATTGCCTATATTCTCAACACAGTCTCTACATTCTGCTTAAAAAGTTGGCAAACATGGAACCCAGACAGAGGTACAAGAGGTAGAGTCCCCAAGGAATGAAGAATTATGGAACACACCCTGAGAGAACTGAGGTCTGACAAGAGGACCCAGAGAAGCAGAAAATCTGCTTTTTCCCAATGGAAGGGAAAGTGAGCCATGAGTCAGGAGAAAGGGTCAGCAAACAATCCCTCTTGCAAGAGGGAAGTCTTGTTATTCCATTCATTTTTTGAAGAACCCCAGTTAGTTGCAAATCAGTGAACTGAAAGAACTACCAGCACCACATTCTCTCGCTCAGATTTCACCAGGAGCATGCAGGAACATGAAAATTGAATGTCAGGCATTTTTCCAGTATATTATAACCCTGGAAGATGACCGAACTACTGAAGAAAAAAAATAAAAAATAAAAACACAATAGCATGCACCCTCTTTTCTATTTGTTTGCAAAATAATTTCCTCTCTTATGCTTTTTTTTTAAAAAATAAATAAATTCTACACCAGCCACTAAAGTCCTTCCAAAGATTTACTCTTAAAAAATAAAATTCTTACCAACGCTTCTTTTTCTGCGAATAGTTCTAGGGTGGTTGTCTTGCAACAGCTTGGCTGAGTGGATGGGGCGAGAAATTAGATTGGTTTCTGCTGTATCATCATAACCTAAAACACACACACACAAACACACACACACAAAAAAAAAGACGTCAAATTTTCAGGATTTCAGATGAAGGATTACTTTATACTTGGGGTATTCGAAAAAAGTGTCATTGAACCAACATTCAGTTCTTTAGCCAGCTTTCTTCCCCCACGGGGAATCAATATTTTGACTTCCTGGTTCTTTCTTCCAGGATCATGAATGGTGGTTGAAACCCAGCATCACGAATTCTACTTTTTTTTTTTAAGTAATAATTATTCTGTAAATGGTTGCTTTTCAGATGGGCCATTGAAAAAAAATCTCCTATTATTGTTTACAATAATAGATAATAACAAACAATAATATTGTTTGCAATAGAACTTTCGTAGCAACACTAAAAGCAGTAACATTTTTCAAGCAAAACTAAGATGGTGTTCCTGTAGGCCAGGGGTCTTCAAACTTGACAGCTTTAAGACTTGTGGACTTCAACCCCCAGAATCCCTCCTCCAGTCATGTTAGCTCAGGAATTCTGGGAGCTGAAGTCCACAAGTCTTAAACTTGCCAAGTATGAAGAGCCTTGATCTATATCATCTACATCTATATATCATCTACGATCTATCTACCGTACCTATCTATCATCTATATCTATCTATACTTACCTCTCATCTATCTATATCATCTATCCATCCATCTCTGTCTGTCTACTCATCCATCCATCCATCTCTCATCTCTCTCATCTATAGCAAAGGTCTTCAAACTTGGCAAGTTTAAGACTTGTGGACTTTAAGTCCCAGAATTCCTGAGCTAACATGACTGGAGGAGGGATTCTGGGAGTTGAAGTCCACAAGTCTTAAACTTGCCAAGTTTGAAGACCCTTGCTGAAGGCCCTTAGATATGGCTCTGATACATTTGGATACATTCTCGATGAGCTTCCAAAATGATGACATCTCTTTTGACATCCTTGTGAACATGACTTTTGCCCTTCCTGCAGTCTGTCCAAAAGAGAAGGAGAAGTCACAGAGAACATGAGAAGTGGGGAGAACTGTAGCATCCACTCAATTTTAGCATGGGTTTCACCAAGGATGTGCTTCAGCCCAGCCCACCACATGTCCCACCAACCATTTCATCTCCCCTACTGGAAAAAAATTGTCAATCCCACATCATGAATTGTCTTCTCTGTTATACACAATTCCCATCTCTTTGATTCAGTGTCTCCAAGGAGAAGGCCTGATCTAAGACCTAAGTACCATGCACAATATCAACCAGGTGATGAGAAAACCTTCTACCTTTCCTTGATCACAAACTTTGCCCCTCTAGTTTGTAAGAAGTTCTTCCAGCCTGTGCTGTGCCAGCTGGTCTATGGGAATTGGTTAGTTACTTAGGAATTGTGAGCTGTCCGCTTAAGAGAATGCATCATGGTAAATGTAGTTAAAGGTATCCTGGGAAATGTAGTTCCTATCATGTGGCTACATCTGTAATCCCGATTGGTCACTAAATTGACCCTTGAGGGGTTGAGGGAGGTTTTCCTCCATTCTTGCCTGGACTCATGAACTGATAAGCAGCTTACCACTACGTGATGGGTTAGGAAAAGAACCATCTTTTACCTGCAATGCTGATATACAAAGGATTGGTCATTATAGAAGAGCTTCATCACAAATGTGAGTTATGAAGATACCTGATGTACCAATAAATGTACTTTGTTATGGATGTTTTGTGGAATTATCTATCTGCCTCTGCACAGCCACAAATCCACCTCTGTGCATGAGACAGGACAGAAAACAGCCTGCTGTGAACACAAGACTTTCTTCTTATATGGCCACAAATTTTGCCCCCTTTAATCGTAAGTTCTTCCAAGCCCTCTGAGAAAACAAGACCTTGCCTTGTATCAGAAGATGCACCAACCCAGCTGCACCAAAGCTATGGAAAAGGTTTTGGGGACTGTTGCAAACTGAGTATGAACTGAGTTCGTGCATTTATACTTCTTCCATTCAACAGTCTACAATATTCCCCTGATGTTAAAACATTTGGCAACGCATTTTGAAGACTATTTCAGAGGTAGGGGTCTCGTGCAAATCATGGCTTGGAGATTTATCTCGCACACAAGTAGTATCTGCGAGAGACGACTTTGAAGCTGCCTCCCAAGAAAAAACCAGTCTGAAAATATTTGGGAGTCAAGTAACAATCAAGACTTGTTTCGACAGGAATTTTCGACAAAAGTATTTGCATTCACGTCTCCGTACAGCTGGATTTGGTGGCATTGTATGAAACCATTTCAGCACTTTTCTCATATTTTAGGTATTTTATCAGAGAGGTCAGATTTTTGTTATCCCTTTTGGCTTTGGTGCAGACTATGTTTAAGTTAGATTAGGATCTTGATCTCGATCACTCACTCACACTCACATATGCCCATGCCATGGGAAGATGATCTTGGGTTTACTAAAGAGGCAGAATTTCTGTCCGTACCATGGATTTTCAATGAATGTTCATTTGCTTATTTGGATTTCTATAACAAGTTGGGCTGAGAGAGAGCGACTGGCCCCAAATCATCCAACCAGCTTTCATGCCCAAAGTGGGACTAGAACTCACTTTCTCCTGGTGATTGGCCCAAAGTTCACCCAGTCAGCTTTCGTGCCTAAGGCAGAACTATAACTCCCCCATCTCCTGGTGAAATCCAGCTAGCTTTCATACTGAAGGAGGAACTACAACTCACCCACTCCTGCCGATTGGCCAACAGTCACACAATCGGCTTTCATACTTAAGGAGGAACTACAACTCCCCATTTCCTGGAGATTGGCCAAAAGTTACCCAGCTGGCTTTCATGCCTAAGGGACTAGAACTCACAGTCTCCTGGTAATTGGCTCAAAATCACCCAAACGGCTAATAGAAATCAGAGATATGGCTAAGAGAGAGAGAGAAACTATCACAGGTTCAAGTTTTTTTCAATTGAGGTTAAACCTTGGACAGCTCACCTTCAAACTATTTCACCTTCAAAGGATGATTCTTAAAGAAAGAGTTGCAAAGAGCTTTTTTGTCCAACCCACAGTTTTTCAACAGATGTTTCCATTTTACCAATTACATGTTCATCACAGAATCCACAGTGCTCTCTGAGCTTGGTTGTTCTCTTATAAGTGTTTCATTGCCCAACTAGAGAACACCATCAGTGCTAGAAAGAAGTGAGGTTTGTGAGATGGAGAAGGATGGTCATGGACCTTTTATGCTCTTTAAACCTGGTTGTTTCCTTGGTCTGGGCCAATTACAGGCTTTAAATGAGAATATCCATGAGATGTGAAAGAAAGAAAGGTGTCCTCAAATAACTCTGGACATCCCGTATGCTTAGAGGTACATAACTATTGCAAAATCCAACCACAAGTAGTTAACTTTTATTATATGATAATAATTGGCACAGTTTCTGCCTTTAATGTTCTTTTCAGAAGACTTTATGAGGCAGGTGAGGCTGATTGCACACTCCCATTACCACAACCTCTACTCCAAATTCCTCAAAAGCAGGTTAAACCAAATGTGGGGTTGTTTTCATTTGCATTGATCTGGCGGTTTGGCTGAACCTCAAGGGTTGAACTTCTAGGGTGGTAGAAGAAGGAGTCAGATGGTGGGATGAAGCAAAGAATTGGAACTACCCACAAGCTCTTCATAACCTGAACCCAAAACCACCAGATCTTTTGTGGTGTCAGATAGAGCACAGTTGGTGTGTACCCTCCCAGGACACAACTGGGCCTACAACTGATTCTTTCCTGGTGCAAAAAAACCTTGCATGAAATGCCCTATGAGACCCCATCCCCCACTCCAAAATCCTAATCTGCCACTACAAAGCAATTGACTTTGGATCTGCAGGTTCCAAAATTCTGAGCGTTGATGTTGATACATCTGGAGAGCTTCCTAGTTGCTTTAAATATTACAGCACACTCTGGAGAAGTTGAAAGGAGAGTGAATGATCAAAATATGGACCAGGGTGGAGTGGTGTCCACAGCTCCATGCTACAGCTTCAACTCCCGACCATCTGGAGTTAGAGTCTGGAGTAACTCCCGCCCAAAACTCAAGAGAACCTACTTCAGTTCGTGTTGGCACTAATGTGCTGGATGAACCAAGAATGACTTGGCATTTCATGTTTCTTTGAGCCTCCCCAAAGACAATAAACCAAATCATATCCCTGCTTGAGAACTATCATTTAAGGATAACACTGGATGACCTTCAAATAAATCTTAAAAACAGTCTGCAATTCATTTTACTTTTGATACAGAGGGGAAAAATGTGAAGCAAGAACATACAAAGAATTCCTTCTTGGGCATCTTGTTTATGGCACTCTTCAGATTTGGAGAATTTGAATATTTATTATCCACTTTTGCATTAATCTTTCTAGTCACAAAAAAATAGATGAAGTCCTAAAGTTTTCAATAAAAGAAAGAAGGGGGCAGCAGCGAAGCAAAGCTTTTCCATTGATGCCGACCTACTAACATTGTCCTTCTAACAGACACCAGAGAAGGTCTGAGAATGTGCTGGAAGATACCTTGAAGAGCATCAAGACAAGCTCTTTGCTAAAGAGATAAAGCCAACATTACTTCAGCATTCACAACAGGTGGCAGATTCTGAAAGTTGTAGACTGGGAAAGTCCTCCCTCCTTTGAGGCAATTATTATTATTATGAACTGCTTGTCTCGCCCAGGAAGTTCTACCAAAACCCCAGGCCAAATTGCCCTTTTTTTCCCTTAAAATATGGACCCATTGGTTTTGTTCTTAGTCTCAAGGGCAGAAAAATAAGTCTTCTGCCTTTGATTTAGCTTGCCAACTTGTGTCTTCATTGGGTCTAAGCTAAACCTCATAGCTTTTTCTAGCCTCCCACTGCCAGCTCAAGTCAGTCAGATGTGATTTCTGAGGCAATAAAACTCCCCATTTTAAATGTCTACGGAGATTCTCAATTTAAATGCTCTCCCCGATTAATTGGTGGGTTGGTTTTTTTTCAATCTCTCATCCCAGTTTTTCTTTGTTACTCTCTCTCTTTCTCTGTCTCAGCCTGAATTGGATCGCGAAATCAAAATGGCAAGAGAACAAGTCACGTATACGGCCTTGGAAGAAACGTACCCCGATCAGTGGAAGAAATAAATAAGAAAGCAGTCTTTCAAAGCCAGTAAAATCTCCCCTCAGAAATGTGGAGATCCACAGCCTGAGGGCCTAGACTTATGATGTTTAATTACCGCCATTTCATACATGCTATCTTCTTGAAAGTCTTAAAAAATATACGCGATGATTGCACCTTTCCATCAGCGTTGTGACAATGCAGCCTCTGTTCATAATTTTTCTTTCTTTCTTTTTCTTTTTTCTTTTTCAAAAGCCAGGAACAAAATGAAAACACGCCCCAACCTGTTGGAGTTGCCTTGGCTGCCTCTCCATTCCAGAACAAACACTTTTACAAAGAACAATGAGCTTTCCAAAAAAAAAAAAAAGGCACCTGAAACAGCCACGTCAATCAAAGAACCATGAGAACAAGATAGAAAACTAGGCACTCGTATCGTATCAGAGAATGACAACAAAACTCTCATTTTCTGGTATGATTTGGGCTCGATTTCCAAATTGTAAGATGCTTCCAAAGATGTCCACCTGGACGGACAGGTAAGTGTTCTGACCCAAAGCTTCCTGAGACCCTAATTAAGCACAAGTTTAGTCCAAACAATTCTTGTTTTATTTTAATGCTGGGAATTATGTTCATTCCCAGCCCATAATGAGTCCCAACAGTTCCTCGAGATAAGCACCCACCTTTCTCTCCTTTGAATGGCTGTCAACAACTCAAGTGCCAAATGAACTGTAAAAAGCCAAATGAAGTACAAAGTCCACACAGAGCTTCAAGGTTTAATCCTAACAGAGCGAACAACATTGCTTCCTGCAAAGGTTTCTCTACCTTTGCACTTCCTTTATCCCTTAGTGGAGGGGCAATCGCCTCCCAGCCTTACTCCTGAGTCACCCCTTTTGTTTCAGTTAGTTTTTGTGACCTGCAGCCCAGTTGAAAGTAGTCCTGGACCTAAAACCATTCATTCAAATATAGGACCCGGAAAAAAAAAGGTGATTTACAACTGGTCCTCAAGCTTAAACCGCAGCAGCATCCTCATGGTCACATGATCAAAAATTGCCATGCATTTACAACCATTGTGGTGTTGGATCAGGGTGATGGGATTACCACCTGCAACCTTCTCAGATGGCTTCCAACAAGCCTAGTCAACGGGGCAATCCAGATTCGCTTAATGACTATGTGACTCACTGAACAACTGCAGCGATTCGTTTAACAACTGCATTGAAAAAAACAGGCTGCAAGTCACTTAACGACGATCTCACTTGGGAATGGGAATTCTGGTCCCGATGGAATATTTGTACCTCCAAAAGAACAGATCCAAGGACATGGCGCTGCCAGAGGTCTGCAGATGAGCTAGAATCTGGAGTCAAGCTGACCTTGAAAGAAGACAGCAGCAAAGGAATTTTATATTGTTGTCAAGAAAATTGGAGGGAGGGAGGGAGGGAGGGAGGAAGGAAGGAAGGAAGGAAGGAAGGAAGGAGAGAGAGAAGATGGATGGATGAGGGAGGGCGAGAGAGAGAAGAGGAGGGAAGAAGGAATGGGAGGGAGGGAGAAAGGAAAGAGAGAAGGTGGATGGATGAGGGAGGGAGGGAGGAGAGGGGGAAGGGAGGGAGGGAAGGAAAGGAAAGGAAAGGAAAGGAAAGGAAAGGAAAGGAAAGGAAAGGAAAGGAAAGGAAAGGATAATCAGCAACAAGGTGGATGAATTCAATTACCATGATGATGGGGGCACCATTGGGAGCAAATAACTTCCACATCAATCAACCCTGGCTCATTGGCATATGATCGATCAAAACAACATTATGCGAAGGACAGAACAGCACTAAGCCAAAGGAATTAAAGCACAAAACAAGAGAAGGAAACATCGCAAAAACTAGCCCATCTCGAGCCCGTTCACCGCATCGCCATAATTTTCCGTCCTTGCAAACCATTCTTGGACCATCCCGTCTGCGCACGTCTTGTTCTCTCCTTCCTCCTTTCCAATGTTTCTTCTCTCCCTTTCGGAGACCTTCCTCCGCCCTCCTTTCTCCCCTGAGCGTTTGTCCTACTGGAATCCCATCCTTGGCCCAAGTGTCACCGTGGGAATCTTCATAGCAATATTGCAGGTGGCAAGAAGCCTTTTTCGGGTTTTTTTGACACTTGAATTCTAGAACGGAACTTCACAATCCTCCAAAGCAAATTTCATGACGATGAAGGTTTGCACGGTCTGATCGCTTCCCCGGTGCCCGGGAGGCCGATTGGTACAATAATCTCATAACACAAACAGTGCAAAGAATAGTCAGACTCGTCCTCAACAAGCACGGAAAAAGAAAGAGAGCGTGACACAGCAAGGAGCTTGGGAGGAGGGCCAGACGCTGTCAAAACAAGGCAGAATGACAAAGGCCCAGTTGCCTTGAACGTTGGAGGAATTCGAACAAATTCCTCCTATTTTCCACACAACAACGACCCAGTGAGGTAGGTTGGGTTGAGACAGAGTGACTGGCCCAAAGTCACCTAGCCGGGTTTCAAGACTAAGGCCAAGGTGGGACTAGAACTCATTGTCTCCTGGTGATTGACCCAAAGTCACCCAGCTGACTTTCATGGCTAAAGCAAAACTAGAACTCACCGTCTCCTGGCGATTG